>BSBK01002260.1:647500-822500 GCA_027943335.1 Chamaecyparis obtusa
TTAGCAGAAATTCTATTTTTGCTACCATGACACCTGTTTGCCAGGTTTTCATCAATGGCACATTTTTTCTTTTTCAACTTTTTTTGTATTTTTTGAATTTTTGAATTTTTTTTTGAATTTTTCATTTTTTTTGTATTTTTGTATTTTTGCATTTTTCTTTTTTTCTTTTTTTCTTTTTTATTTTTGTATTTTTTGTATTTTTTTTTTTTTTGTATTATCAAGGCGCTTATTTACTAGGTTTTCACTGGGATAATAGATGCATCAAAGTGCCTGTTTACTAGGTTTAACTAAGATGATCATTTTTTCAAGATATTTTGCAATTTTTAGGTTTCTTTTTCAGAATTGAGTATATACAAGGAGCATGCAGAAGATGTCTCAGCTGTAGAATCGCTTTAGGTGCAGAGCGTTGATCGGTTCTTTGAGCTGTTCTCCTTTAGTAGTAGAGAGTTGATATGCACCAGACCCAAACATTGTAGTGATAATGTACGGACCAAGCCAATTTGGTCCAAACTTTCCCTTCTGGATTCGTTGTTGTTGATTCTTGGGGTTCTCTCTCAGGACAAGATCACCCACTTGGAATTCCATTGGTCTGACTTTCTTATTGTAGCTCTTAGACATCCTCTTCTGATATGCTCTAAGATGATCGAACACCACTTGTCGACATTCATCCAGTAACTCTAGCTCTTGCAGCCGAGATATTCTAATGTCTTCATCAGTAATGAGGCCCTTCAAAGAGAATCACAATGTAGGAATCTCAACCTCAATAGGCAACACATCATCCACTCTGTAAACTAAGGCAAAGGGTGTGGCCCCTATTGGTGTTCAAATGCTTGTTCTATAGGCCCATAAAGCCAGATTAATCTAGAGGTGCCAGTCCTATCTGGATTTGTGAACTGTGCGATGCAAGATCTTAAGAATCATCTTGTTGGATGCTTATGCCTGTCCATTACCCTGGGGATGATAGACGGAAGACCAGAACTGAATGGTTTTAAACTTAGTGCATAATTCCTTCATATCCTTATTCTTGAACTGCCCCCTATTGTCAGTGATTATTAAGGAGGGTACACCATACCTACAGATGATGTAATTCAGTATAAACTTGGCTACAGATTTGCCATCAGCTATGGTCAGAGGTACTGCCTTAACCCATTTAGTAAATTAATCTATAGCAGTGATAATGAATTTGTGTCCTCTAGAGGAAGATGAATGCATCTGACCCACCAAATCAAAGGCCCATTGCTGAAACAACCAGAAAATGATGAAGGGAATGAGCTCCTTGACAAGAGCGTGAATCAGATTTATGTGGAGTTGACACTGTTTGCAAGATTTGGCATATTGTGTAGCTTCTTTTTCCATATTCGGCCAATAGTAACCAACTCTAATAAGCTTACGAGCTAATGTCAAGCCGCTCAAGTGAGAACCAAGATGCCTTCATGCACCTCAGCTAACGCACATTTGGACTCGTCAGGCTCTAAACACTTAAGGAGGGTACCATCTAGACCTTGTCTATACAAGTCGTTAGCTACAATGACATAGCGTGAAGCATTACAGATTAGGTGACGTTTCTCATTACAAGTGTAAGTGTCTGGAATAATCTGGTCCTAGAGGTAGGGGTAGATATGATGGTAGTGGGATGAATCATGTCCAATGACTGAACAAATCATCCTAGATTCAGGGGTATTGTAGGTTGGGTAGCATAATGTTTCCACCAGGAATTCATGTCGGAAGTCATTTTCTGGCATCTATAATATAGAGGCAAGAGTAGCCATTACATCAGTTGCTTTGTTATCTACTCTCGAAACCTGTTGGAAAGTGATATGTGCAAAGCACTTTATTAGATCATTGACCATCTGTTTATAAGGCACCAGCTTTTCATCCTTTGTCTGATAGACGTCGTTGACCTGATTGATGACCAATTGTGAGTCTCCAAAGACTTTAAGTTCATCTGCTCTCCATTCTATGGCTATCTTCATGCCATTGATTAGGGCTTCATACTCAACAATGTTATTTGTACAAGGAAACAACATTTTTTATGCCTTTGGTAAAGAGTACCTTTGTGGGGTAATGAACAATATTTAGAGACATGACCCCTGCTGGGTGAATGATCCATCAAAGAACATATTCCATGTTTGATGTGTGAGAAGCATTATGGACTCATCTATGAACTCAATGTTCAATGGTCGATGATCTTTGAGAGGAGCCTCTGCTAATTAATCTATAATTGCTTGTCCTTTGATGGCCTTTCTCTCTACATACTCAATGTCAAACTCACTGAGTATCATGACCCATTTTTCCATTCTACCTGTGAGGGAAACTTTGCTAAGTAGATACTTTAATGGATCAATCTTAGCAATGAGTCTTGTAGTGTGAGCAAGCATGTAGTGTCACAGTTTTTGTGAAGCAAACACCACTGCTAGGCAAGCTTTCTCTATGACAGAATAATTTGCTTCATATGAAACCAGTGTTCTGCTATTGTAATAAATGGCTCGTTCCTTGTTATTCTGATCTTCTTGAACCAACAAGGCACCCAAAGATGTGTCTGTAGCTAAGATATAAAGGATGAGTGGATTCCCATGAATAGGAGGCATCAATATTAGTGGATTTGCAAGATATTGTTTGATCTGTGTAAGCCCTTTGTCATAGTCTTCGTTCCACTCATAAGTCACACCTTTATGTAGAGTCTTGGTGAAGGGTTGTGACTTATCGACCACTTGTGCAATGAAGCACCAAATGGACTGTAACTGACCTTGGAGACCTCCCATCTGACTGATGTTGTGCAGTGGAGGCATTTCCATGATAGCTTGAACTTTCTCATGATCTACCTCTATGCCTTTAGCAGATATGATGTAACCCAATAGCTTGCCATAAGTGACACCAAATGCACACTTTTTTGGGTTGAGCCTCAGACTGAATTGTTCCATTCGATCTAGTATAGGACCTAGATCTATAAGATATGCTTTCCATTGTATGCTCTTAGCCAAAGTGTCATCTACGTAGTCTTCCATTATTTTGTGCATCATGTCATGAAAAATAATGGTCACAGCCCTTTGATACGTAGCTCCATCATTTTTAATAATGAAGGGCATGTCATTCCAATAGAAAGTTCCCCAAGCACATGTGAAGGCTCTCTTTTCTTGGTCTTCTAGCGTAATTTTTATTTGATTGTACCCAGAGAAACTGTCCATTAGAGAGTACATTTCATAGCCATTTGCCATGTCCACAATCATGTCAATATTGGGTAACGAGAAGTCATCTTTAGGACATGCTTTATTCAGGTCCCAAAAATCTATGCAGACTCGAATGGATTTATCATGCTTGGAAACTAGAACAATATTAGAAATCCATTCCGCGTAGTCAATGGCTCTGATGAAACCAGCTTTGAGAAGTTTTTCTAACTCCACCTTGACTAAGAGTGCCACATGTGGATGCATCTTACGAAGCTTTTGTTTGACAAGCTTAACACCTAGTGCAATAGACAGGTGATGAATGATCAGATTGGGATCCAATCCAGGCATATCAGAGTAAGTCCATGCAAAATTGATTTTCTTGCTTCGAAAGAAACTAGTGAACTCTTCTTTCTCTTTTGTAGATAGTGACTATGCCAAATAAATGATCTGAGGTGCAACTTTCGTACCCAAGTTCACTAGCTGGGTTGGTTCAATTAGCACTGATGATCTTTCTTGAAAATGACTTGGAAGTGTATCAAGTATCCCATCCTCGGGTGCCTCAGAGAGTTTTTCACCCTCAGATACGTCTTTTATTTTTACTTTTTTCAGCTCTGACACTGCCACAATGTGGTTTTCACCATCAGAGCATCTATTCTTTTTTTTCTTTTAATTTTGTGATTGAGATACTTGATATTAGCTTCAGTCATGTTGACACTGTCTTCATTGGTGGAGAACATTATAGGTTCGACATCATTGAGGTAACAAGCAAGAGTGTACTCATTTTGGAACATGAGGACTTCACTAGATGGAGAGGGAGAGTTATAGTTGATGAGTTTTGGATGGTGGAGTGAAAGAGAAGTGGTGAGTTCGAGTGCGTTCACATTATAGTCATCAAAAGTGTGAACAAGCACGTTGAGACCTAAAGCAATCTCATCCAGAGGTGTGTTTGAGTCCCTTCGAGACCTCACGTCAGAAGTAGAGGGTATGTTATCATTCGTGGACTCACACTCGTTCATCCTAACACTAGACCCTTCACCTACTTTGAGAAGGTTTTCATACACATGAAAAACATCTATATCTTTATCAAAAGTTGCATCAGACAGAGAATCAAACTCATACTTGTGTGTGTGAAAATTGTACCTGATCTGTAGACACAACACTTCAGTAAAACATTAGAGGTTAGCAAAAATGAAATCGTGCAATGAATTGAAAGCTAAACTAACCAGGCGATTTACTGCCTTCTAATAGGTGCGAGTATGATGTTCTCAGATTGTTATCGAGATCAGTGACCTTGACGACACCTAAATGAAGGATTTGAATGCAAAACTGATATAAAATATGAATGCAATTAATCTATATTTTTTTGATTTTAGATGCAATAAGATGAAAAACTTGATATGAAATCTATGATATGTAAAAACTGATATGCTATGAATTGATTTAACAATGATATGATATGAAAACTAAATGAATGTAAAAACCAAATTGATCTCACAATAGCCTTGATTCGCAATAAGCTTTGATTCTCCAGATAGCAATTCTTCAGCGTGATTATGCAAAATTATGAGATGATTTGGGATGAGCTGACGCCTTAATTTATAAAAATCCAGGGCTTTAGAGGTGCATGGATAAAAGCCATAAATCACTCAAATAACTCAGCTTGATTTTTGAGTTATTTTTAAATAAAGATAATTTAATTCACAAAAACATGCAAATCATGCAAAAAATAGCTTTTTAACTCAAATTAGAAGTTTAGATCAACTTTAAAACTAAAAAATGATGTTGAGTTCCAAAAAGTCAATAACTTGCATTGATTTTCTGATTTGGAGTTTAACTGCTCTTTGATTGTGCACATGGATAATTATGAATTGATAAATAAATAAAGTGATTTATTCTCAACTTAACTAATTTTGAAAAATAAAACAATTGATTTATGGGTTAATCAATTATTTTTCAAACTTTTATTCAAAATTACAATATTAAAAATTGACAAAATGATTTAATTAATTAAATAAAATATTTAATCAATTATTTGTAAAATTTTGGATTTATTGTCAAAATTAAATATCATAATTAGGAATAATGGAATTAAATTCAATTAAATAATTAAGTGGCAGTATTAAATCTAATTAATTAAATATTTAGAATATTCAATTAATCAAACTTTAGGATAAATAAGATTTATTGCCAAATAATCATTAAATTAAAGATAATTGTGATGATTAGGAATATTACTAGGAATATTCCCCGATGCAGAATTTAAGATAATCAATTAGGATTTGATGATGTGCAGATGTGCCTTTGGTTAGGACTTTGATGTCAATTTCATTCGATGTGTCGATATAGAAGTTAATGAACCTATAGCCCATTTTTGGGGTATTACATTTTGCCCCTCTTTGAATTGCTGTGCGAAGCGCAGTGGTTCAAAGATAGTTTGTGTATGATGGAGATATGAAACTAATGTTTGATAATTGATATGAGACAGAAGCTGATTGAAAGATTTGATATGAAGATAACAGGTCTTGAATGACCAAAGATAATGGAAACTATAATAGTAATGAACCAATGATTGCAAAGAAGTGTGAAAATGCCTGATTTCAAACCTTATGATTGTGAAGAAGTGAGTGACCGATTCCATACTCGATTATCCTTAGAAGAATCATGTAGGTATCACATCTGAACCCTTCAGTTACCGAAGAATCAAGGAAATAACACTAATGAACTGATAGTTGCAAAAACTGATACAATTTACAAGATTAGGAGAATACCAGATTAATATGGATCTCAATGAATCTAATATGCCCCAAGTGATGAGTGATTTGCCCCAAGCGATGAGGTTTTTTTTTTTTTTGATGAATCAGTAACTAGACGTGGTTGTTGTCTTGATTACTGAGGAAAGATATGATTCTAATAAAGATATGATTTCAAATTTAGATTACATACTTTGAATGATGTGTAATACCATGCCCCCTTCAGGATTAAAATTGAAATCTGACAAGAAAAGTCAGCGTTGATAGTTCAGAAGCATGTTAATTGATTTGAGAAGTGGTTAAACACGTTCGAGAACGCGTTCTGCATCGTTTGGAGGTCTTGGAGGCCAAGTTTGACTAGGTTTGACCATGAGTTGACCATAGTTGACCAAGTTGAAATTTTGATAGTTTGATGTAAGATAATTAGTTAAGTTGAATACCATATTTTTATGATGATGGAAGGTTGATGATGCAAACAGTAGACCGTCCTAGGCCCAAAATTTTTTAAATCATGATTTTGACATAATAAACAATCTCAGATTTGAATTTTGATCCCGAAAATGGATTTAGAACGTCGAAATTAGCCAGGGGTGCAATTTTTGTGAAAAAGCGGAGCACTTCTAAAAATTAGGTCAAATGCTATATAAAGGCCTGAAGGGTCATTTTCAATTCATTTCAACTATTTGACTTTGGAGACTTTGTGGAGCCCTCTGAGCAAGAAAATGGCAGAACAATGAGATCTAAAGGTTCTTGTGAGTTCGCATCGATTTGAGCATAGCCAGAGATACCAGAGACCCCGACAATATGGACATCTGGTAGGTGGACCTCTGTGCCCCTTTGAAAATGCAAATTTTTCATGTTTTATAGCATTTTAAAAAAAATTCGTAAGCATTTTGCTTTTTGAATTTTGCATGTTTGAAAACTCGTACGAGTCCCATCCCAGACTCGTACGACACTTCATTTTAATTTCCTTTGTCATTTCAATTCCACCCAAGTGTCGTATGAGAGGGACCCTTGTGTCGTATGATATTTCATCTGGTCCCTCAAAACTCGTATGATGCCGTGTACAGTGTCGTACGACCATGGTTTTTTGTTTGGTCTACTGTGGAGTGTCGTACGACACTTGATGCCAGTCTGGAATGTTGTTTGAAAAATAGTGAGTTAAAAACTGATTCTTAGGTCAAAAATTTGATTTTTCTGATAATTTTGCCTGATTGCTAACCCTTTGACCCACCTTCTAAAATATCAAATTGTTCCATTCTTGTACTATTAGCCTGATTTTGAACTCAATTTCTGATAAAACACCCTGTTTCTGTATGATTTAGGTCACATATCTAGATGTCCATGCTCGTCATTCTTACCCAGTGATACAGAGACTGTGTCTCGCTTCTTGACCCTATGAGGGTTCATCTCGCTACATGCGGTTTTGAGCATCTCATTCATTTACCCGATATTAGGGTAAATCATGGCCTATTGACTGCGTTGATAGAGAGATTTCACTCGGAGACTCATACCTTTCATTTACCGAATGGAGAGATGACTATGACTCCAGAGGATATTTATAGGATACTACGCATTCCATTCCATAGCAGTCAACGTCCCGAGTATGTGAGTTCCAGCCAGACTGGTCTTCATGCATTTAGGTGTCTATTTGGTGATGATACCTAGTTGACGGGGTCCATTTCCTGGGAGACCCTTGTACAGAGATATGGTCAGACACACCATTTAGAGTGCATTATCGTTGGGATGATTGGAGAGCTTATCTTGCTAGGCCGTCAACAGGATGACTTTTTGATGGGATGGGCTCCGATGGTAGCTCTTCTGATGGCCACTCCCACTGAGCTTGCCTGGGGTCAGTGCCTATTGGCCCACATGTTTTTAGAGATGCACGAGGTCATGTATCAAGATTGTAAGAGATTTGCTTCTGGAGCTCTTGTATTACAGATATGGGCACGAGAGCATATCCCAGTGTTGAGACCAATTTTCCAGTCACAGCGTCAGCCACAGGAGCCAGTGATATATACGTATGCTGGTTATGTCACACAGGTCCGCACGGGTCATACTAAGTACTTCTGTCGATGTTTAGATGATATGACATTTGTGCATTGCAGACCCTAGTTGCAGATAGAGGCCTGGCCCACTGCGAGGGACCAGTACAGTTTTCTTTTTCAGAGTCAGGTACTTATTGGTTGGTCTCCCACCGTTTTGGAGAGATTTTTTTATTACTAAAGTGTGACATCAGTATGGACGCAGACAGGATGCCCCACAGGAGTATACTGCATATGCTCGCATTGTTCGTGAGATTGGGCTCGGATGGACACAACGGCTCACCTATTCGTTATGTTCAGAGGAGTACAGTGCCATCATAGGTAGAGATTGGGACTACCGTCCATAGGTTGTTGATGTAGGGATCACAGATGGATACATTTCTTGGCTAGCAGATCATCTTATTCACAAATTATCGGATCCCACTGAGTTGATACCCTCCATGGAGGAGGTGATGGATGTTACAGGTGCTCCCGTGGGATAGGGCCCGAGACCTCAGGTAGTGCATCCTAAACCACCCAGACAGAGAGTGACGGCTCCACTTCAGAGACCATCAGGACATATGAGGCCCCCTCGTCCTTCTACTTCTACAGCAGGCACATCCACAGGTTCACAGAGATGGAGCAGGGGCGAGAGAGGTACTTTGGGTAGTGTTGGTTCTGCAGATGAGGTTTTAGCAGCTGAGCAATTTGTAGGTGGCGATGTAGATCCCTCACAAGTAGATACCACTTTTGATCTAGGAGCTGAGGTTAGACGCCATAAGGTGCACAGAGCAGATACCACTGATCAGCAGCTAGAGTAGCCACAGGACACAGAGATGCTAGTAGCTGAGGCCGATCCTACTGTTCCTCTCACTTCATCAGAGACTATCAGACATTTTAGAGCTCAGGTCCAGGATCTGAAGGTACATAGTGCTAGGTGGGAGGAGAGGTATCGAGAGGCAGATAGGTAGCGTGTAGAGCTCTGTGCAAAGTTTTGCTCAGAGGTTCAGAGATTACAGACAAAGGTGACCCATCAGACCGCATGGGCTTCATACTATGTGTTTGCATACTATGTTGTTGTCACTACTGCGCAAATAGTACCTACTTATTCAGATTACATGGCAGCCTCAGAGGGAGCTAGGGCACCGAGAGTAGAGGCTATACCAGATGCACCACCACCTCCTCCACTAGATACCGAGGAGCGTGCTGAGAGTTGATTCTTGCTCTCATGTTTTGATATACTCTGATCTTTTTGATTACTGATATACTGTTCTGACTTTGATAGCTCTCTGGAGCTCATTCTTTTGTACATTGTGCCAGTAGTGCACCCCTGACACATTTTGAGATTTTTTTTGATATATATGAGATCGATATGTTGGTTGTGACTTCATTTTTACTTGTCATGTTTCGATTTATGATGATGTCATGCTATGCTTATGCTATGATTAGTGTAGAATGTATGTATGGATTAATGCAATGTAATGATGTATTTCATATGTATGGATGTTATGCAAATGTAATTAATTATGAAGAAGATGTATGTATGATTTATGCTTATGCACTGGATGTAATGTAATGTAACAAATGGTAATGATATGAGATGTAAATGCAGTGATACACATGATATATTTTTGCAGGTTGATGAAGACAAGTACTCAGTCTTATGTCAAAAGGATATTTTAACCCAGGAGAGTTACTGCTTGCAGTTCGATGAAGAGACCTTCGAGTGAGACTCGGCTCTCATTAGATGTGAAGAATTGATACGAAGAATTATTTAAGCTTTGAAGTGTTTCCAAACATTTGTGAGATCATGCAAACATGCAAAATGCAAAGAAACATGCAAAATGAAATGCAACCTAAGACCTAGGACCTAGTCACTAATCATGTGTCGATTTGTTATCATCATTAAACTTTTAGGTAACCGAATAAATCAATACAATGCCCACTAGCTATGAAACCATAGACATATGAATATCAATTTGTATGCGCAGGAATCAATACAACACCCACTGGTCAACAACCATGGATATATGAATATTGATTTTATTTTCGGAATGTCAGATTAGATATAAGCACCAAGGCATAAGCACCAGGATGACCGAAATATCATGTCCATTTTGATATAGAAATTTGTATAAGCATCAAAACATAAATGTCGCGATGACCAAAATATGCCTTGCAGTTTAAACACATCAAACAGTCAAGAGATTATTCTAAATCCAATGTGAATTACCCGTAGTGACCCTTTATCGTTCACATCCTTAGGCAAGATCACATTTCATAGTAGGAGAAAGAACTCACTCAAAAGATAATAGTTAGATCAAACTTCCTTGAATTTTTTGGGTATCAATGGTCGAGTTACGCATGGCCATCCAATTCGAGATAGAGGCTCTTACAGTCGGACACCATTTCAATCCAGAATTTCCAAAGTTGTTAAATTTTCACATACAAACAGAAGACAAAGAAAAGATTATGCCCCCAGTCATCACTCTCTAAATCCTATAAAGGACATCATCGAAGAGCTCGAAGGGACAAAATATGCAAAAATCTCAATGCGAATCAGTCAGCATACAAGGAGATAAAAGCATGTAAAAAGCACAGATTGTTTTCAGTTTGATGTTTGATTGCGTTGTTGTAGATGCAAAAATCCTTTCTAGAGACAAGACTGACTGACTGACTCAAATGAAGCTTCAAAGGACTCTGAATGGATATGATACGTCTAAGATATATTGGAGGCCATAAGATATGACATTGATTGCCCCCAAGTGTTAAGCATTGATAGGATACAGACGTTGGAGCTGATTGGTGTACAATCCGACTTATTAAGAACAAGAATGCAGAAACAAACTAGGAGATATGTACAAACTAAAGCAAGACTGAAAGCTGGGAAAGACCGAGATTGCACTGATAGATGGAGCATTTTGAAACAAGTGGTGCCCGTTTGCTAGGTTTTCACCATCTTGGCAGAGATTTTATTTTTGCTACCAAGGCGCCTGTTTCCAGGTTTTCACCAAGGCACTTTTTCTTCTTTTTCTCATTTTTTTAAAATATTTTTCATTTTTTTTTGAATTTTTGATATTTTCTGATTTTTTTGTGAATCATCAAGGCGCATATTGCTAGGTTTTCACCAAGATGTTCATTTTTTCAGGACTTTTTCTAATTTTTATGATTTTTTCAGGACATTTTACCATAGACTGAATGCTTTAGGCATAGAATTTCTTCAGATGGAGAACGTTGAATGGTTCTCAGAGCTGTTCTCCTTCAGTCATTGAGAGTTGATAGGCACCAAAGCCAAAAGTAGTAGTGATAACAAAGGGACCAAGCCAGTTGGGTTCAAACTTCCCCTTGCGTTCTCGATGTGATTGATTTTTAGGATTTTCTCTCAAGACTAGATCACCAACTTGAAATTCTCTGTGTCTGACTTTCTTGTTGTAGCCTCTAGACATTCTCTTCTGATATACTCTGAGATGATCATATGCTGCTTGTTTGCGCTCATCTAGTAGTTCAAGTTCTTGCAACCTAGACACTCTGTAGTCATCATCAGTTACTAGACCATGCATTCTGATTCTTAGTGATGAGATTTCGACCTCAATAGGCAGTACCGCTTCAGACCCATAAACTAAAGTGAAAGGTGTAGCCCTAGTAGGTGTTCTGATACTTGTTCTGTAGGCCCAGAGAGTTGGATTGATCATGAGATACCAGTCTCTTCCTATTTTATTAACTATTCGGTGCAAGATTTTCAATATATTTTTGTTAGAGGCCTCAGCTTGGCCATTCCCTTGAGGATAGTAGATAGAAGACCAATGTTGTGTGATCTTGAATTTGGCACATAGATCATCTAGGTCTTTATTTTTGAATTGGCCACCGTTATCTATGATTATGGAATGAGGTATCTCATATCTGCATATGATATAGTTCAATATAAACATAGATATTTGCTTTCCAGTTGCTTGTGTCAAAGGGACTGCTTCTACCCATTTTGTAAAATAATCTGTAGCTGTGATTATATGGGTATGTCCATTGGAAGATTCAGGATGAATCATCCCGATAAGATCAAATGCCCATTGATGGAACGACTATTGTGTTGTAAAGGGGATTAGATCCCTCCCTGGGGCATGAATTAAGTTGCCATGTACTTGGCATTTTTGACAATTCTTAGCAAATTTGATAGCCTCTTTCTCTATCTCAGGCCAATAGTACCCTGCCCTAATAAGTTTTTGAGCTAGTGTTAAACTGTTCGAGTGTGACCCACAAATACCATCATGAACTTCCTCTAATGCACATTGAGACTCTTCCCATTCTAAACATCTAAGTAGCGTACCATCTAGACCTTGTTTGTATAGATCATTACCAATGATGACATATCAGGAGGCATTACAGATAAGGTATCTCTTTTCATGGCGGTTGAAGGTATCGGGAATGATTTGGTCTTTGAGATAGAAAAATAGGTTTTTGTATCTGGATGAATCATGACCTACAATGGTGCAAATCATGCGGGTTTCGGGGGAGTCATATGCAGGATAAGATAGTGCTTCTACCAGGAACTCATAGCGTAGCTCATGTTCAGGTTGTTGTAATAAAGTAGATAGTGTTGCCATTGCATCGACAACCTTGTTCTCCATTCTAGGAATTTGCTCAAATGTGATAGATATGAAATACTTCTTTAAATCATCTACCATTCTCTTGTAAGGAATGAGCTTTTCATCTTTAGTTTGGTACACATCATTGACTTGATGAATAACAAGTTGAGAGTCTCCATGAATGTGTAGCTCTGTCACTCTCCACTCAATTGCTAGTTTCATACCATTCAAAAGGGCTTCATATTCTATAATATTGTTTATGCAAGGAAACTTTAATCTGAATGCTTTTGGGATTGAGTATCCTTGAGGAGTTATGAACAATATGCCTGCTCCGGATCCATTCTGTGTATAAGAGCCATCAAAGAATAATTGCCATTCTCTAGAAGAAAGTGTCATGATAGAGGAATCTGGAAATTCCATTTGCATTGGTGTATTATCAATCATGGGTGCATCTGCTAATTGATCAGAAATAACCTGCCCTTTGATAGATTTTCATTCCACATATTCAATGTCAAATTCACTTAAGAGCATAACCCATTTAGCTAATCTACCTGTGAGGGCAGCTTTACTTAGGAGGTACTTGAGCGGATCAATTTTAGCTACCAATTGTGTGGTATGAGCTAACATAGTGTCTCAGTTTCTGTGATGCAAAGATCATAGCTAGAGAAGCTTTCTCAATCATTGAATAGTTCTTCTCATATGCAACCAATGTTCTACAGATATAATATATAGCTCTTTCCTTTTTGTTCTCATCGTGCTGTGCTAGCAATGCCCCCAGTGATGTATCTGTTGCGGAGACATATAAGATCAATGGCTTCCCATGAATAGAAGGCATCAAGATAGGAGGATTTGATAGATACTTCTTGATATGGTTAAATTTTTTCTCACATTCTTCATTCCATGCAAAGGTCACACCTTTATGTAATGTTTTTGTAAAAGGCTGTGATATGTCCGCTAGCTGTGATATGAATCTTCTGATAGATTGAACTCTTCCTTGCAATGTCCTCAACTAACTGATTTTCTTGGGAGGTTGCATCTCTATTATAGCCTTGACTTTAGCTGGATCAACTTCAATGCCCTTCTTCGAAACTATGTATTCTAAGAGCTTTCTAGAAGTGACACCAAAAGCACACTTCTTAGGATTTAGTCGGAGACTAAACTTTTCCATTGTGTCTAGGATCATGCTCAAGTCCTTTAGATGTTCAGTTCTAATCATAGATTTTGCTAAAGTATCATCAACATAATCTTCCATAGTTTGATGCATCATGTCATGGAAAATAGATGTCATGGCTCTTTGATATGTAGCTCCAACATTTTTAAGCCCAAATGGCATGACATTCCAACAGAAGGTGCCCCGTGCACATGTGAAAGCAGTTTTATCTTGATCCTCTAGAGTAATTTTTATTTGATTATATCCAGAGAAACCATCCATTAAGGAATACATCTTGAAACCTGCAATCATGTCCACTATCATATCAATGTTAGGTAGTGGAAAATCATCCTTAGGGAACGCTCTATTCACATCTCTAAAGTCTATGCACACTCTAATTGAATCATCTGGTTTAGAAATAGGTACAATATTAGAGATCCACTCTGCATAGTCAATAACTTGAATGAATCCAGCTTTCAGGAGCTTCTCTAATTCAGCTTTTACCAAGAGTGCAACATGAGGATGCATCTTTCACAACTTTTGCTTGACAGGTTTGACATTTGGAGCAATAGATAAATGATGCATTATGAGATTAGGGTCCAATCCTGGCATATCTGAATATTTCCATGCAAAGTTGATCTTCTTCTCTATTAGGAATGTTGTAAATTTTTGCTTCTCTTCATCTGATAATGATTGTGCAACATGTACCAATTGTGGTTCCTCTATTGTACCCAAATTGATAGATTGAGTGGGCTCAATTAGAACTAGAGATCTGTCCTGTAAATGACTTGGAAGAAAATCAAATATCTCATCCTTAGGCACCTCAGAGAGGTTTTCACCTTTGGATATGTCTTTTATTTTTACTTTTGTAGGTTTTGAGACTGCCACAAAGTGGTTTTCACCCTCAGAACTCTTTTTCTTTTTATTCTTATTTTTCTGACTAAGATATTTGTTGTCCGACTCGGTCATGCTGACGCTTGGTTCACTGATGGAAGTACTCATAGGCTCAACTGCATTTAGGTAGAAAGCAAGGGCATAGTCATTCGGGAAGGTATAAATACCATGGCTCAGATTTGTGGAGGTTTGATCAATAAGTTCTAGATATTGGATAGTCAAAGTGGGGAAAGATTGGGAGATAGTGTTTACGGATATGGATATGTCATCATTGGTCCTAACCCGACGCTCGATTTCAAAGGTGATATTACAACCTAAGACATTCAATTTGTGAATAGGCTCAATGTTATCATGGGAGTCCAATTCCGCCATAGGTGGATCAGACTCGATAGGTTCATCATTTCGCTCTAGACTTACGTTGGGGTTAGGTGCATATTGGTGAATAACATCAACATGTTTCTCTGTAATAAGCTCATCTGGTTCTGGAATGGCTCCCCATTCATAGTCATTTGATTCAGCTTCTGATTCAGGATCTCTAGGAAATCTTAGAACATGAGTAAAGTCAGGGTGAATACCCCAAGAAGGGTTACCCTCAGATTCTGATTTGAATTCATACTCATGGGAATCTGTCTCAGAATCACTACCACTTCCCACTTCTTGATTATTTTTGAGATTAGTTGGTTCTTATGTTTTAACTATCTCTTGGTTGATAGTAGGTTCTTGTGTTTCTACTACATTAATTCTTTTGATTGGATCATCTTTATCATCAAGAAGGTCTTTGATCTCTTTAGGCAATTTTTCATAGGGGATGAGTTATGAGCTCTCTGAATCACTATCTGATGGTTCTGTTTCTTCTTTCTTAAGAAGAGGTTCCCCTAGTGCGATCTGCTCTATGACATGAGAGCAATTACCTTTGAGGTGATAAGGTTTCTTCTTAAAGCCTAAGCCAACTTTGTCTTTATTTTATCTACCAATATGTGGGAGAGGTGCCATGAGACCTTTCCCTCTGACTCCTAGAGGTCCTTGACCTAGATATCCCATCTTAGCTATCAATTTATCTCCTGGACCATATGACTTAGAAGGGAGTTTGGATACTGTAGAGTCACTAGTTTGAACAACTTGAGATTCAGGTTTGTGTTTGTATAGCCATGATAGCACAACTTCATCCTCTTCAAACTCTTGCTTGGATACTTGTTCTGCCACAAAATTCTTTTTATATGCTTCAAGAGGTTCTTTAAAGTTTGGTTTGGACTGTTTCAAAGATTTCCCATAAGACTTAGGCGAGATAGGGAGAGATGTCAAAGATAATACTGGCTCTATAATATATTCTCCCATCCCATTTTCTTTGATATTAACCTCTTTTTCAAGATCTTCCATTTTAGATGTGGATGCTTCTTTAGTTGATTCAATGGAAGATTCTCTGTTATTAGGCACAAGCTTATCGACACTTTCCTTCAATGTATTGCAAGTTGTATTCATATCTGCGGGGATAGTAACCTCTACTCCTTCATAAGGAAACTTCAAACATTGATGGTATGTAGAAGGAATAGCTTGCATTTCATGTATCCATGGTCTCCCTAGAAGAATGTTGTAAGCCAAAGGTAGATCAAGCACTTGATAGATGGTATCTTTGATAACTGGACCTACTCTAATAAGTAAGACAATGGTGCCTTTAGAAGATCTTTCTTTTTAATCATAGGCTTTGATAGTTATCTTCTTTCGAGGATCAATAGCCAATTCTGAAAATCCCAATTGTGTGATCAAGCTGTAAGAACAAATGTTTAGGCCAGCGCCCCCATCTATCAACACACGTTTGACTCTACAGTTTTGGATCAAGACTTCTATATGCAAAGGCTGATTATGTGGGTGACTCAAGGAGTGGTCATCTTCCTCTAAAAAGGAGATATATTGTGGAGATGTAAGATGTCCAACCATAGTCTGGAACCTATCTAAATCAAGGTCATCAGGAACATTGGAACTGAGCAAAGCTTTGTCTAGTATGGCTCTGTGAGCTGGAGATATTCGAAGCAACTCAAACATGGAGATTTTGGCATTAGTGTGCTAGAGTTGTTGAACAATGCTATAAGATGTAGGCCTCATATCCTTTGGATTGGAAGATTTGGAAGTAGCCTTCTGTTTAGAAGCAGATGAAAGATTAAAGGGCACCTTAGGGACATTTGATGAATCTAGGATTTGTCCTTTCAGATGTGCTTGGGCTTGTGATCGAGTAACCGCGTTGGTAGATTGATTTTGTCTATCTCTTCTTATAATTGTGATGACATTGAAACTTTTAGAGAGACATGGTTCAACCATATTGATGACATCATTATTTCCAGGGTAGGCATAGTTGACTTTTGCCCCCATATTAGGCTAAGAAGTTGAAATTTCTTGACCATGTTTCAGAAATGGTTCTGTGAATGCTGTATGATCGTTATTGCTCTTAGGATTGTCAATTGTGATGTCTCCACTATCGATTAGATCTTGAATGGTGTGTTTCAACAATAAGCAGTTATTCGTTTTGTGACCTTTACCTCGATGGAAATCACAGAATTCATTTTCTCTCCACCATTTTGGCTTAGGCTTAGAATCAGGTGGTCAGATTGGTGGCAAAGAGATGATGTTATCATCTAGTAGAGTTCTCATGGCAGATTCCAAAGATTCTCCAAGAGGAGTAAACTTTCATTTATTATCCCATCTTTTGTATTCTGGCTTCTTTTGAGATGGTTCGAATGACTTTTGTTTTGAAGCTTTGATGGCTTGGGAACCAAGAGTTAGATTGTAGGCTGGTGCCTTTGATGGGGCATGGATAGTATCAAAAATGTCATCTGTGATGATGCCTTTGTTCTTGTTCCAGTTTTTGTTCTTGTCTTTGGAACTAGATCCTGATTCGTACTTGTCTTTTTGAAGTGTGATTTCTCCTTTTTTCACAAGCACTTTTTTGATTTTGATAGCATTATCCACCATCTTATCAAAAGATGTATGATCTTGCATTTGTAGAGGATAATTGATTTCTAGAACAAGGTTATTGATGAAGATTTCCAGTTTTTCTATTTCTGGAATAGGTCTGGCATATAGAGAGAACTTCTTCCTCCATCTCTTGAGAAATGTTAGGAATGGTTCCCCTGGATATTATTTGAGATTACAGATATCAATCATGGTGATTGGATGTTGAATATTGTAGTATTGTTGATAAAATAATTTGATCAACTCCTCAAAAGTTTTGATAGTAGAAGGCAGTCTAGAGAACCAGTGGATTGCTGCTCCCCCTAAAGATCGAGGGAAGAGACGCATCAGATAGGTTGGTTCATGCATGAACTCCATTTATTGTATATAGAATTCTCTGACATGATCTTGAAGATCTGAGTGTCCATCATACTTATCATACTTCGATATCTCCACTCTTTTTTGAAATGGCGGCATATACAAGTCTTTGCCAAAAGGAAAAGGGCATAGAGCTTCCATGGAGAACTCCTTGGGTTCCTTTTCTTTCTTAAGATTGTTAAGTTCAACTTGCATAGCATGCATCTGTTTCATCATAGTTGTGAGTGGAGTTTCTTTCTCATGCGTAATGATATCTTCAACATTAAAGTTGGGAGGAAGTTTAGCTCCTTGATGAGCCAATTGTAAAAAGTATGTTTTTCTATCTTCTTTCAAGAAATGCTTCATCATTCATTTGAAGTTATCATCATTTTGATATTGAGAAATTTCTTCAGGTGTGGGTTCCTGATCTGCACCATGTTGAGATTGAGTTCTCTAAGAGCGAAAGTTTTTCCCTGCTTGAGACATGGTAGGAGTTTTTGGACTTCCTAGAATAGATTGATGCGGGGTTTGTTGGGTACCTCCGTGAGTTGATGGAGGAGGAATGTAACTAGTTTTTAATCGATAGTTGCCAAGACCGTCATCTTCATAAAGACTAGAATTGATGAGTTGCTAAAGAGTTGGAACCCTGGTAGCGGTTATAGGTAAGGTCTGGGAGGCTTCTCCAGATTTATTTTGTGAGGAAGCTCTAGTTTCCACCATCAACTTTGAGTGAAAAAGAATAAGATCCAGATAACCGAAGAATGAATTGAATCAAGATGATCAGATGACGCAACCTTGTCAAGGTTTGATTGATTGAAGTATAGATATGACTTAGATGAGGGATACTATGCCCTGGATGTATGGGTAGATTCCCAAAAGATAGCGGACAAGATATCACAACACTTAGTCATTTTGATGATTGATTGAAGATTGATAGTTATGACAAGGTTTTGACACAAGATGAAAAGGACTCAAATTGATTAAACAGAAGACTGGATTGAATTCAAAAGGCCACTTTGGGATAATGATTGGATTCTCAATAGCTACTACTCTATTCTTGACACAGTGATTTGATCGACAGATTCTGGAAATAGGCTGAAAAAGCTAAATATCTGGCAATTTTGACAATTTTCTGACAACTTTCAAAAATTTCCCAAACGACATTTTGTAGACTCATACGACAGTGGATATGCCACCAAACGACAGTTACAAAACTCATACGATAGTTGAAAAACTCATACGACAGAGGATCTGCTATGAAATGACAGTTGAAAAGCTCGTACGACAGTTGCTAGCAGGATTTGACTTTTGGAATTTGACTGGCAAAAAGACTTGTACGACACTGGGTCCCCTATCATACGACAGATGGGTAGTAATGAAACAACACTTGACAAAAACTCATATGACTTTCTAACCTCCTGAGATTACTTTTGACTCCAGAAAAGAATTTTACTTCAGATTTTGCAAATTTTGAGTTTTCAGATTCGGATTGTTTGTAAATTTCAATGTCCAGATTTGAGAATTGTAACAGATTTGTTCATTTTCAATAACCAAATAGATAAACAAGAAAGCAAAATAGAAAGCAAGTGATTTCAAGCATGTCTGAAAATAGTGAACAATGGCAAAAGCAACCTTGTGCATGAACAATTAAGTGACTTATTCATTTTAATCCTCAGAAGCACTAATTGTGTATGTTCCAAAAATGTTTTGCAATAACGCACATATACCCTAGAAAATGAAAATTTGGCCTCACTAGGGTTTTTTAGTAATGGTTTGACTCTGCAACTTTTATGATCCAAAGGGGTGAACTCCAATCCCGGTGCACTAGGGTTTTGACACAGTCCGAGAACTTAATCTTCAGGAGCTGCTAGGGAGATCTGACAACCCAACAATGAACCACACCTGTGAAGATTTCTTCCACAAGGAAATTTATATAGTGGCTGTCACTACCATGGTGAAAATGGCTATTACCGCTTGAGGTTCCGTCAACGCAGTTTGCCCTGTGAAGGGAGTGTCCGCTATGGTTAACCCTCTCTAAAGGTGACTCACAATAGTATACCACAAGGGGACTTGGCTCCAGATCCAAGGGTTTGAAACCTTTTCACTTTGAACCCAGACAAAGTAGGCAGATAAATCCAACACGCTAAGATAAAGATTATCTCACCAAGGTCTATGATATCAACCCCACGTGATCTATCAACCCCTCCAGAGAGAGAATGTATCAATCAATAAGGGAAGATGCACGGACCCAGTAGAACGTGAGACGCACTAAGTATCCTCCCTACCTACAAGGATTCCATTGTCAAGAAGGATTTCACTAGGAATCCAATCTCTCAAGAACCACAAATAGTGTTCATAGGGCCTAATTACTATGTTTTCACAGATATATTTCCAAAAGAAAATCTACCGAAAGTACTCAAAAGTAGAAAGAGGAACACTTAACGCTTAAAGCGAATATGAGGTGAGTCCACAAGGTGGAACAATTAACCCCTCACACAAGCTAAAAATGAGTTCACAACTTAGAAAACAAGTGAGTTCTAAAAAGCACAAAAGGGTTGCCTGGTGGAACAATTAACGCTTCTCTCTTGTAGACCCCTCCCCTTTATGGTGCTGAGATTGCAACCACGGGGCGGAATGAGGGGCTGGTGGATTTAGCGAGTCCAATAACCTAAGATAGAAATCTAGATCAATCACAAGTATCTAAGACTGCTTATCAATACTTAAGGTGTTACAACCTAGTATTCAATTATGTAAATTTGAAGAAAAGCACGCAAAGAAAACACTCAAGCCAAACACATGAGAGATTCATTTTAGGATCCAAAATGAAATGTTATCAGATTAAGGGGAATACCTGGAATCCTCGCAATGCACTTAGTAGATTTTTACTTATTTTTAGCAATTCTTACACTTTTTCCAATTAAAACCAGCAGGAGTCAATAAAAAATAGAGAATTTCAATTGTTAAGATTAGCCGTTAGTCAAAATCTGAAAACCAAATATGACAAACTACCCTAAAAAATGAAATGGTAGTTGAAATCTGATGCCAAAACTTGTACAACAGTGGGTCTATTACCAGACGACAGTGAGAAACTCATATGACGGTGGGTATGCTCCCAGACGATAGTCCAGAAACTTGTACGATACTGGGTGTATGATGAAATGATAGTTGACCTTCCAAACGACAGTGTGTACAGCCTAGCATGATTCTCGATCCAATAGACTATCGTACGACAATGGGTCCAGTGCGAAATGACTTTTGGCAGAAACTCGTACGAAGATTGTATGGACAAAAATTAAAAATTGTAATTTTGCACAGAAATCAAGGAGAAAAAGATAGAAATTGATAGAATTGAATTGGAAACCCATTTCAGGGCCCCACGGTGGGCGCTAGAAATGTGTGTGTGAAAATTGTACCTGATCTATAGACACAACACTTCAGTAAAACATTAGAGGTTAGCAAAAATAAAATCGTGCAATGAATTGAAAGCTAAACTAACCAGGCAATTTATTGCCTTCTAATAGGTGCGAGTATGATGTTCTCAGATTGTTATCAAGATCAGTGACCTTGACGACACCTAAATGAAGGATTTGAATGCAAAACTGATATAAAATATGAATGCAATTAATCTATATTTTTTTGATTTTAGATGCAATAAGATGAAAAATTTGATATGAAATCTATGATATGTAAAAACTGATATGCTATGAATTGATTTAACAATGATATGATATGAAAACTAAATGAATGTAAAAACCAAATTGATCTCACAATAGCCTTGATTTGCAATAAGCTTTGATTCTCCAGCTAGCAATTCTTCAACGTGATTATGCAAAATTATGAGATGATTTGGGATGAGCTGAAGCCTTAATTTATAGAAATCCAGGGCTTTAGAGGTGCATGGATAAAAGCCATAAATCACTCAAATAACTCAGCTTGATTTTTGAGTTATTTTTAAATAAAGATAATTTAATTCAAAAAAATATGCAAATCATGCAAAAACAACTTTTTAACTCAAATTAGAAGTTTAGATCAACTTTAAAACTAAAAAATGATGTTGAGTTCCAAAAAGTCAATAACTTGCATTGATTTTCTGATTTGGAGTTTAACTGCTCTTTGATTGTGCACATGGATAATTATGAATTAATAAATAAATAAAGTGATTTATTCTCAACTTAATTGATTTTGAAAAATAAAATAATTGATTTATGGGTTAATCAATTATTTTTCAAACTTTTATTCAAAATTACAATATTAAAAATTGACAAAATGATTTAATTAATTAAATAAAATATTTAATCAATTATTTGTAAGATTTTGGATTCACTGTCAAAATTAAATATCATAATTAGGAATAATGGAATTAAATTCAATTAAATAATTAAGTGGCAGTATTAAATCTAATTAATTAAATATTTAGAATATTCAATTAATCAAACTTTAGGATAAATAAGATTTATTGCCAAATAATCATTAAATTAAAGATAATTGTGATGATTAGGAATATTACTAGGAATATTCCCCGATGCAAAATTTAAGATAATCAATTAGGATTCGATGATGTGCAGATGTGCCTTTGGTTAGGACTTTGATGTTAATTTCGTTCGATGTGTCGATATAGAGGTTAATGAACCTATAGCCCATTTTTGGGGTATTACATTACTCATGTGAATAAGTGATGCTTGATATGGTAATTCCATCAACACTTGTTGTACCATCTGACCCATTTTCATCTCTTGTAGTATTGATGGTTTGTTGGTTTCACTACAATATTTGGGGTCAAATTTCGACGCCAATTTGCGATGCCACTACAATTTATGTTTTTTTTAATATTTTTTTTGCAAGTGCGCCCGACGGTGTCATAATAGCGATGATAACATCATAATTACAACACCCCTTTAGTTATAAACAAAAGAAAAAGAAAAAGAAAGTGTCATTTGTAATTTTTGTGAATTCAAAGAGTTGCCGCGAAGACGACACTGCACTTTTGTGTGGCGCGAAAAGGGCATTCGAGTTTGGCATGCGCAAAGAGGCCGACACCATGTGGGAAGAGGGCACTGGGACTTGAGGTAGGCATTTGAGCTTTGTCTTCTCATTAACTCAATTTCAATGGCATTGTTTACATCTTAGCATTGTTAATAGTGGCATTGTTTACATCTTAGCATTTGGAATGCTCGATGACTTGCGAGCTTTGAGAGCTAGGGCATCATTGCTATTACCTTCAAGGCATTGTGTGAAGTGTTTGATCTCTTTTTATTTGTTTTGTTGTTGATATTCACTATGTGGTACTCCCTGTTTATGATCATTTCATGAGGAAATGTCTTGATGGCTCGTGGGCTGCAAGCTAGGGCATCATACATTGTTCATGAGCTCATTGTTTAATACTGGCATTGTTTACATCTTTTCATTTGGAATGCTTGATGACCCGTGAGCTTTGAGAGCTAGGACATCGTTGCTATTATCTTCAAGGCATTGTGTGAAGTGTTTGATCTCTCTTTATTTTTTTTGCTATTGATATTCACTATGTGTTACTCCCCGTTTATGATAATTTCATGAGGAAATGTCTTGATGGCTCATGGACTGCAAGCTAGGGCATCATACATTGTTCATGAGCTCACTATTTAATACTGGCATTGTTTACATCTTTTCATTTGGAATGCTTGATGACCTGCGAGATTTGAGAGCTAGGACATTGTTTCTATTACCTTCAAGGCATTGTGTGAAGTGTTTGATCTCTCTTTATTTGTTTTGCTATTGATATTCACTATGTGGTACTCCCCGTTTATGATCATTTCATGAGGAAATGTCTTGATGGCTCACGGGCTGCAAGCTAGGGCATCATACATTGTTCATGGGCTCACTATTTAATGCTAGCATTGTTCATGAGCTCACTGTTTAATATCTGGCCAGAACATTTAAATGGTACCAGGCCAACCCAATCAGCCCAACAAAATGTGTCATGTTTATCTTTGTTAAATACACTCGTTCACCATTTTATTCTTATTCTTCACACAAATATTGCATCAAAAGTAATTGTAAACAATGATTCAAAGAAAAAAGAAACAACTACAATAGATCAGACCCCAAAAGAATACAGTCAAGGAGAAATAGTGCCCTAATAGTGTCCTTTGGATCTAACCTCATCTTTTCCTTCCTTGTAGTTTTTGGATCATACAAGAGCATACCGGATTGAACCCTGAGTCAACACTTCATTACTTTAGGCAATGTTTGGTACCTTCATTATTTATGTTCATCCACTTATGTATGTTTGCATATTCATTCATATTCTTTTGAAAGTTGGCTATTAGTGACCATATAAGACCATTCTTGATGAAATTTGGCATGAAATTTTGTAATATAGTTTCTTAGCATTTGATCTTTATATGACAGCCATGACTTGAGGTAGGCATTAGAGCTTTGTCTTCTCATTAACTCAATTTCATTTTGATGACATTTGTTGATTTAATGGCAAAATATGAATGTTAATACTGGCATTGTTTTCATCTTTGCATTTGGAATGCTTGATGACTGACGAGCTTTGAGAGCTAGGGCATCATTGCTATTACCTTCAAGGCATTGTGTGAAGTGTTTGATCTCTCTTTATTTTTTTTGTTGTTGATATTCACTATGTGGTACTCCCCATTTATGATCATTTCATGAGGAAATGTCTTGATGGCTCATGGGCTGCAAGCTAGGGCATCATGCATTGTTTATGAGCTCACTGTTTGAGCACCTCATGTCCCTATTTGATTGGCTGGTGCTCTATTTGTTATATTGATGCTATTAGATCAAATAGGGACATCAGTAATAAAATAATACACGTACTATTTTGAATTTGAGCTATGGCATCATGCAATGTTATTGCTATCAAAATAGTAAGTGTATTAATGTATGATCTAATAGCAACAACCTCACTGATCATTACCTTTCACTCCTCCATCATTATAGAAGAGATAACTACCAACAACTATATTTCATAATTCCTCCTTTGAAGTCATAGGTTAGTTTATAATGTATGTTGTTTTATAAGATTTTATTAAGACTAAATATATTATTTTATTAAGATTTTATTAAGACAAAGTATTTTGGGTTAGTTTTATGTTGTTTTATAATATTTTATTAAGACTAAATATATGGTGTAAACTCATAATTATACTTGATATATATATACTTCAAAGGAGGAATTATGAAATATAGTTGTAGGTAGTTATCTCTTCTATAATGATGGAGGAGTGAAAGGTAATGATCAATGAGGTTGTTGCTATTAGATCATACATTAATACACTTACTATTTTGAATTTGAGCTTAGGCATCATGCAATGTTATTGTTGTCATTGCATGCTTGTTGCTGTTGTGCACCATATATTGTTTTATACACTATTTATTTCATTGAGACTGTGAGCTTGGCATTTGTAATGTATTTTCTGTTATTGGATCGATGTTGTCATGTTGTTGAGGATGTAGATGCATTGAATCACCACTGTCATTCTATTTTGATAGCAACAATATAACAAATAGAGCACCGTCCAATCAAATAAGGACATCAATAAGATATTTAATGCATTATTACTTCATCATGATGACAAAATTTTTATTGGCTCAAAGCACATAGAATGTGGGTAGCTTCATTACTTAATTAGCTATGTACCTTTGTTAATTTCACTAGCATCATGCAGCTTTCTTACTTATCCTTTAAAATTCAAATTCAAAGATACTCTATGCCATAGCAGTAATGTATAGATGATGCAGATTTGTGTACCTCTTTGTTTTGATGTAGCTTACTCACTGCATGCAATGGGGCCTCCTTGGGGCTGCCAACCATGTGATGTTATGATCTTTACTTGAAATCCATTATGTACTCCTCCCTTAATATGCAGATTTGATGCTTTTCTCCTTTGATTTGATGATGATGTATGCCCCTTCCATTGCTTACTCATGCTTGCTCATGAGTGCCTTGTGTTGATGGGCATAGTGTGTGACTATTGTGGGTGCATCATTTAGAAATGATGTCATAGTAACACTAGATGAAACAACAACATCTGGTGTTGCTGTTGCACTATTTGAATGATGTAGTCACAATAGTGACTCACTAGGTGTTCATGCAGACATAAATGCAGCCATTTACTCTTTGCAACATTCTTCTGAGTGCACATGTCCTGTAACATGGTTTTTCTTTCAAAAGTGTATGACTTGACTATGCACATGCATAATTGTAGATGAGGATCAGTAATAGGATGCCATTCATTTCTTAGATATTTTTTATCTAACCCCATCTCTCTTTTCTTTGCAGGTTTTGGATCACACAGGGGCACACTAGATTCATACCCGGGTCAAAAATTCATCACTTCCGACAATGTCTGGCACCCTTATTATTTATGTTCATCCTCTTATGTATGCCTTTACTCTTGCATTTTCTTTTGAAAGTTATTTTCCTTGTATAGTATATACAAGTTATTTTTCATATATATACATGTAATCTTTAGATGCAAAAATTTATTTTCCTTTACATGTATCTTTGCATGAAATGAACACGAATTAAACACAATCATCTAATAATGCAAACTAAGGTACTGTAGTCACTCATCTAGTAATTAGTTCCCCAAACCATTACTAAGGATTGAACATAAGTCTAAGTCCCCAAACCTATTGTTCTATGTGTCCTTATTACCTTCGTAATTTTGGTTCAACCCTTATAGGATGCCCAAGTCTAGAGGCCAAGGAAAGTACCCAAGGGCACTTGAAAGAAAGATGAATGAAACCATTTTCCTTATGTGGGTAAACCCATATAAGTGTTCTTCCTTTGCATCACAACTCCTACTTGAGGATCCACAATCATGCATTTATGTTCAAGACTTATTATTACCTTAGTCCTTTTGAATCTTAGGATGACATCTTAATTGGGAAAGGCAAACGAAAATATTTCATAGACCAATAACAACCAAGGCATGTGGGTGCTCTTCTGTTGTACAGTTATATTCATAAAATATATGTACGATTATAGAATTTGATGCCTTGAAATTTTATAACATAGTTCCTCTTCATCAAAATAGAATGGAAGTGGTGATTCAATGCATCTACTCACATTCTATGTGCTTTGAGCTAATGAAATTTTTATCATCATGATGAAGTAATAATGCTTTAAATGTCTTACTGATGTCCCTATTTGATTGGTCGGTGCTCTATTTGTTATATTGTTGCTATAGAAATAGAATGGCAGTGGTGATTCAATGCATCTACAACCTCATTAACATGGTAGCATTGATCCAATAACATAAAATATATTACAAATGCCAAGCTCACAGTCTCAATGAAATAAACAGTGTATAAATGTATGATCTAATAGTAGCAACCTCATTGATCATTACCTTTCACTCCTCCATCATTATAGAGGAGATAACTACCTACAACTATATTTCATAATTCCTCCTTTGAAGTATATATATATATATATATATATATATATATATATATATATATATATATATATATATATATCAAGTATAATTATGAGTTTACATCATATATTTAGTCTTAATAAAATCTTATAAAACAACATAAAACTAACCCAAAATACTTTGTATTAATAAAACAATATATTTAGTCTTAATAAAATCTTATAGAACAACATATATTGTGTGAAGTGTTTGATCTCTCTTTATTTATTTTGATTTTGATATTCACTATGTGGTACTCCCTATTTATGATCATTTCATGAAGAAATGTCTTGATGGCTCATGAGATGCAAGCTAGGGCATCATGAATTATTTATGAGCTCACTGTTTGAGCACCTCATGTCCCTATTTGATTGGCTAGTACTCAAACAATGATCTCATAAACAATGCATGATGCCCTATTGCAGCGCACGAACCATCAAGACATTTCCTCATGAAATGATCATAAAAGGGGAGTACCACATAGTGAATATCAACAACAAAACAAATAAAAAGAGATCAAACACTTCACACAATGCCTTGAAGGTAATAGAAACAATGCCCTAGCTCTCAAAGCTTGTGGGTCATCAAGCATTCCAAATGAAAAGATGTAAACAATGCCAGTATTAAACAGTGAGCTCATGAACAATGTATGATGCCCTAGCTTGCAACCCGTGAGCCATCAAGACATTTCCTCATGAAATGATCATAAACAGGGAGTACCACATAGCTAGTGAATATCAACAGAAAAACAAATAAAGAGAGATCAAACACTTCACACAATATATGTTGTTTTATAAGATTTTATTAAGACTAAATATATTGTTTTATTAAGATTTTATTAAGACAAAGTATTTTGGGTTAGTTTTATAATATATTTATTAAGAATAAATATATGATGTAAACTCAATATAACAAACAAAGCACCAAAAAATCAAATAGGGACATGAGGTGCTCAAACAATGAGCTCATAAACAATGCATGATGCCCTAGCTTGCAGCCCGCGATCCATCAAGACATTTCCTCATGAAATGATCATAAACAGGGAGTACCACATAGTGAATATCAGCAGCAAAACAAATAAAGAGAGATCAAACACTTCACACAATGCCTTGAAGGTAATAGCAATGATGCCCTAGCTCTCAAAGCTCACGGGTCATCGAGCATTCCAAATGCTAAGATGTAAACAATGCCACTATTAACATTCATATTATGTCATTACATCAACAAATGCCATCAAAATGAAATTGAGTTAATGAGAAGACAAAGCTTGAATGCCTACCTCAAGTGCTAGTGCCCTCTTCCCACACGGTGCTGACCTCTTCACACACGCCAAACTCGAATGCCTTCTTTGCGCCACACAAAAGTGCAGTGTTGTCTTCACGACAACTCTTCAAATTTCAAAAATTACAAATGACACTTTCTTTTTCTTTTTCTTTTTGTTTATAACCAAGCTGGTGTCGCAATTAAATCAAAAAATGCCATCAAAATGAAATTGAGTTAATGAAAAGACAAAGCTTGAATGCCTACCTCAAGTAATGGTTGCAATATGAAGATCAAATGCTAAGGAACTATGTTATAAAATTTCAAGGCATGAAATTTTATAACTGTACAAATATAAAATTTCAAGGAATGAAATTTGACCTCTGATTTGACCTTGATAATGTCCCCTCCATTGCTTATGCTTGATCATGTTTACCTTGTGTTGATGGGCATGGTAGGTTACTGTTGTGGATGCATCATTTGGAAATGATGCCATAGCAACACCAGATGGAACAACAATATCTGGTGTTGTTGTTGCACTATTTGGATGATGCAGTCATAGCAATGATTCACCAGGTGTTCATAGAGACATAAATGCAACCACAACAGTGATTTACCAGGTGTTCATAGAGACATAAATGTAGGGCTTCATTTGGATTCCAACACCTACACACTACACATGTTCTTGAGTGCATTTTCTGAGTGCACATGTTATGTAGCATAGTTCCTTTTAGAAGTGTATGGCTTAACTATGCACATGTATAATTGTAGATGAGGATCAATAATATGGTGTCAGACATTGCTTAGATCCTTTGGATCTAACTCCATCCTTTCTTTCCTTGCAGTTTTTGGATCATACATGAGCATACTGGATTGAACCCAGGGTCAACACTTCATTACTTCAGGCAATATTAGGTACCTTCATTATTTATGTTCATCCACTTATGTATGTTTGCATTCATTCATATTCTTCTGAAAACTAGCTATACTCATATTCTTCTTGTTTATGAGTCTTCTAACTATGATCAATTTAATGCTATAAATATTGACATAGAATGCGATATCAACCGATCATATATCCATTCCAAATGATATAACTCCATTTGAATAAAAATATATGCAACCATTTGACAAAATGTCCATATGAAATCTAGAGCAATACATTAATTTTATAGCGAATTTATGATTTATAATGCCTTTGGTTTCCTACAAAGCCTTTGGCGAAATCTGTCAGAAAATTAAAAGTTTGGTCGAAGTAAGTGTATAAATGAAGGATGAAACACATAGGAAGCTATGAGAAGCTATGAGAAGGTGACATGAAGCTAATGAAAGGAGGCATCTCAATGATGTTAAATCACAAGAGATTCTCTTTGTTCCCTGCAATGGAGTGAGCTAATTCTGAAAGTATAAATAGATAATTTTAACAATGTATAAAGTCCTTCACAAGATGTAATAAACACACTGGCAAGGCACAAGAACTATTTGATGAAATGCCACAATAGTGGTGTCTCATGTAATGTTGAGATGTTTAGTTATATGCAATGCTGAGATATTCAAAATATTGTTGGATAAATAGATAATTTTAACAATGTATAATGTCCTTCACAAGATATAATGAAAACTATGGAGTGAACTATGTTTGTCTGATTATATAACTATTATCTTATGTCAGGTATCCCACATAGTCTCATGGATTGTCAGGTACAAGTCAATACACCCCATAGAGATTAATGTCTTTTACCATTTGTAAAATATCTCTCTCATTGTCACCTGTCTTTCTCACTGCATAAAGTGCAGGTACCAGTGAATAGGTATTTATCAGAATTATCTTCCTCAAGCGAGGAAAATATATGAATGGAAGAAGAAAGTGAGACATTTAGTATGTGTAATTCAATAAGATCGACTCAAGGTCAAAAGATCAGAAATAAATTTAATAAACACATGAAATTTTTTCTTGCTCAAGGGGGGTCGTGTTCTTATGATGATGAGAGCAAAAGAGACTTTGAGGTGCCGTTTAGGTACAAACATCTATATAAACAATGGGTCCCCAATGAACTTCCTTCAATAAACACTGATTTTTGTGTTAAAGAGAGGATATATCACATAGCATCGTCTTCATTACATGGTTTGGGCCTATTTTCCATGGATGACATAAAGGTATCTTACAACAAAGTTGTCAAATTGATGGAGTATGTCAGACCTTGTTATGATTACAATAGTTGGATGCAGATTGTTAAATATAAAAAAAGTATGTGTAGGTATGCACTCGCGGCAAATTATATACAACAAAAAGTTAGTGAACAAAGTAAAAAAGTAGCTATATACGTTGATGAAAGACCCAAAGCATCAGGGAATATTGCAGGTTTTATAAATAGTACATGGCCTGCGTCAACTAAGAAGCAACCCAATTGCATATTTGAGGTGCGTGAGGGAAATCACGTATTTGTATGTGTGATAAAATCAATACGTGGAGGTGAGGAGCTACTTATCGATTACAATTTGAATCACATAGATACAAAAAAACCCATCACTATCATGGACAAGGTGGTACACATTATGATAATTGTCTATTATTCAATGTAACTTAGAATAAGAACACATGTGTTTTAACATGTTTGAATGATTTTTTTTTGAAATATAGAGCTATAGTATGGATCAAGAGCCACATGATACACATAGTGGTGATAGTTCTCATGGGACTTATTCTTCCTGACAGGTAAAACTCATTATTTTTGTACAAATGCACATACAAGAAAAATGTTAATACGTATTTTTTTTATTCTACTATTTTGGATTGCTTTTAAATAAAGGGATAATAATATTATTCTCACAAATGAGTGCTGATCAAAAAAAGGGAAAGGAACAAGTAGTCCATGAGGAGCTGAAGAATGAGCAGGATCCATTCGATGTTGATTTTTTATCAGAGGTTAATCCTATGGTTGCACTGGAAAGGGTCCTTCGTGCAATATCAAAAGAGTTAGCTCGAATGGAAAATATTCAACCTCACACTCCTGAAATACAGAGGGTGGTGGATATGTTGATTGGCCGTGTTTAGAACTATAGAGTAAGTATTAATGTAGTTTTTAATTATAACAAAAGTTCAATAATGATTTTTATAGTATACTATTTTATTTATGTCATTAACTAATATATATATGTGTTCTCTTTATAGGGGATGCTAAATAGATTAAAGGGCATTACCTCAGATGCAAATACTTTAGATGGTACATCACATGTTTTATCCTCCATCTTGTCCATGGTTATCCATATTTTTTTTATGCTCTAACAATATTTTTGTTCAGCACCTGCTATTGAACCTATGTTGAGTATGACACCTGGTACGAGGATCGGATCCACAGAGGTAGTTTCACCTACAATGTCGGCAACACGTAGCATGCCCACAGATGTGATGGAAACACCTACTATTGGTAAGTAGACTCCTCTTTTTCTCTCTTATTTATCATGTGTTTATTTCACTTGAACTATATATTCTTTCTTAGGGGGCATTTTGTAATATTGGATTCATTTTGTGTAGGAGGCAATGATGCAATTCCTAGATGTACTCGTGTTAAATGTACGAGAACAATACAATGTGATCAATTTCTTGTGAGCAATGAAGATGGACTTCCCTTGAGAGTAGCCCAACTTCCAGGTACTTTAAAGACTGATCCTTTCTTTTACTATACAATATAATACTCATAATGTAATGCACTAACCCCCTATGTGGTCCCTTGCAATAACTAATTATAATAATCTCGTAATTATCTTGCAAAGAATAATCTATTTTATGAAAAACTTAATGATGAATGTTTGCGCATTTTCAGGCTGACCATATGCACATGGTATCATATTTTGATTTCATTACAAGATTAGATTTCATTTCATCCCTTTCTTCAAGTATATTAAAAGGTAGCTTCACTTCATTTATGAATCTAACAGTTTTTTTTTTCTTAAAAGGTGGTCAGTACAAGATAAAGGGTTAAAGAATAAACTCATTGAATCTATGACAACACTTTTTGGACCTGAAGTCTTTCATAGACTTAGACTCCTTGATAAAGAGGGCATTATTTTGAAGTATATTAGGGACAATTACAAGACCCAAATAGAACACAACCCTTATTACGAGCGGCCTCCCTATATTCCTATTAATGAGTGGGAGGATCTTAAAAAGGATGCACTTAAGAGAAGTGCAAGACATAGTGGATGAGTAGTATCACCCGAGGAAAGAAGGTATGTGAAAATGTTAATAATGAAATTATGTACTATTTACTCTTTATACTTATGTGATCTAACATATTTCAAACATCACATAGGTTGCCTGACACAACAAAGGCAACAACAATAAGAAAACAAAAGCACGGGCAACACAAGCTTGGCTCGGGTGGATATTCAAAACTTGTTGCACGAGTTGTAAGTATTAGTAAATGAAAAATCGTATACAAATATTTATAATTAAATTGCAATCAATTTAGTTTTGATGAAATTCACTACAATAAAAATTCATGATACCAATAAAAAATGCAGGCCTTGGAGTTCAAAAAACTGCTTACAAAAGAGGACAAAAAAATAGGCTACAAACAAGGCTATAAAGTTGTGGCTAAACAATACCGAGCAATGAGTGCACAAGGTTCTTCTGTTGGATCTGTTGATCAGGTAAATAAGCCAATTGATTTTTATTTCAAGTTGAAAACTTTACCAATTACTATATTTGATGTTAAGTTCCAACTTAAAGTGAATATATTTGTTTTAAGTAAGGAAACACTGATTATATATTTGTTTAAAACTTTAAAGTGAATATATTTATATGTATTAAACTAAATTATTAACATTTCTCAGTATTTGTCTTGTATTTATATGTATATATTGTTGATAAATGCACTAATTATTTACATTTGAATGCAGCCTGCCGATATTGATACTGCATCGACCAAGCACGACAGAGGCATCGATTCTAATGTGAATTGTAGTACTCAAGGTATACATTTTCTATTCGAATTTTGATTAATGAATATTTAATACAAGTAAACATGTTAAATTGAATTTGGCTTAGTAATAAAAATTTAATTATAATGTGTTGGGATTAATAAAATATTTTGTATTGCAGTTGTAGGGGATGTAGAGGTTGTTCCCGATGAGAGTGTTGAGGTTCAAGCCGTCGGGCAAGATGATGTGGTTGGACAAGGTAAAGAGCGTCACGTTTATGTTTTTTAAAGTATATATTGAAATGCTTGTAACAATAATGAATATATTTTTAAATTAACCCCAATTATGATAATATGTTTTTAATTAATGAAGCCTTTTATTTGTTATTGCAGAGGACCCACCTTTGCAAAGGACAGTGAGATCACGTGCATGACTGAGAAGAAATGATGATGTGGACATGGATATGCCTTTGCAACAATATAGGGAAGCAAAAAAAAAAAAAAGACAAAAAAAAATGATTCTCATTTATGCAACTTATTTGATAATGACTGATGTTTATTTCTCGATGTTTATTTGATAATGACTGATGTTTATTTACATGTGTTTGAGCTTAGTTCCATGTTTTCTTTCATTCTTGCATTTGAAATGTTAATGGGCTGCATACAAAGGTATGTCGTAAGTCTATAGGGTTTTCTCCCTCCAAGTATATTGTTTCTATTATTGTTTCATCTACTCTTCTCAAAAATCTATTTATCGCTACTAGAAACACTAAGTTTCCTTTTATACACTGTTGTAATGTTGGAGGGGTTTTCGCTAAATTTTAGTGGATTTCATATTTTGGGAGAAATTAGTATTAGAATGTTCAATGGGTTCTTTTCTAAAATACACTACTTGAACAACAACAAAACTTGTAATACAAATGTTGATTGCAACTACCAAGTTAGAAGCTTCATAAAAAACTTTAAATCATCATCTTGTCTAGAATGGTTAATCAATTATTTAAGGTGGATTAGTTGTGATGATGAGATGCACCATTCTGATTCTTGGAACTCAATTTGTAACCATAAGTGATGGAGTTGAGGGGAGATGAAGGAATACTAAACAATGAATTTGGACATTTTCATCAGAGAAATTGCAGTGGAGGTCTGATCAGTAGAGAAGATAGTAATGACCGTAGGAGAATGAATAGTGGTTACAGTTGTAGTGGGGAAGAAAGTGGAGGCCATCCATGAAGAAACTTGTCGACATAGATGGTGTACAAGAAACAAAGGAGACTAGTGTACTTTTTAATAATAACAAAAGTTCAATAATGATTTTAGATGTTAACTGTGACAGTCTCTTGGTTTCAGGCAATGTAGAAGGAGACACCTAGTTCAATATGCAATCTCAATTCATATACATAGGATATCAGGTGGAGTTGAAAAACACAATAGGGTTGCATTTTTTATAGAGGTTTTTAATTGTGTATTTTAAGTTATAGACCATTGTGAACATTGTAATTTTGACCTATTAAAAAAATGTAAACGTGTTATGTTTTCTCAACTCCATCTGCTATCCGTGCATATTCTTCTTGTGTTGCATGCACATTCTTAATTCAGAGTGGGAAAATCTTATTTTCAATGTGAGGGAGAGAAGCCAAACACATAAAGAACATGCAAATAAATATGACAGCTACAAAACATAAATGTAGGTATCACAATAGTTGAGAAACATAAATGTAGGCATCATGGTCATAATTGTTTGGAGACACAACATAATTGAATGCTATACCCAGAGGATGAAACACAACCACTACCCATGTAGTTCTAAGTTGACACTAGGGGATCCAAAAACCATATATAGATTCCTTATCTTTGGTTTTTGGATCAGGCAGTGTCCACTTAGAACTAGAGGAGTAGTGGTTGTGTTGCATCATCTAGGTATAGCATTCAATTATGTTGTGTCTCCAAACAATTGTGACCATGATGCCTACATTTATGTTTCTTAGTTGTTGTGTCCTAGGACCCCTTATGATCCTTTATGACCCTTTACGATCCCTAATAATACATATTAGAGGTCTTAAAGTGTCGTAAAGGGTCATAAGAGGATCCTAGGAGGGGCTAGTTGAGCTTCCACCTTCACGTGGTTGGCCCTATTAAGTAGAGAATGTTAAAATATTATCAAAACAAAGAGAAGCTCAATAATTTAAGATCCCAATCAACGTATGACAAATATATATTTCTTTTTAAAAAATAGTGTGAGCCGTCGCAATTACGATGAAAACCAAAGAATAACTAGTGACAAAACTAAAAGCGATGGCTATCTGTTGGAAACATCAATCACTTCGAGGAGAAATGATCACTTTAGCTCTCCTCAAGAAGTCTTGACCCAAGATCAAGTCATATCGATCCATCTCAATGGTTACCAAATCAACAGATCTCTGCCAAGAATCCAGTTGCAAAGAAACACCACAGACCGCACCACAAACCCACTATGAAGAGGCATCCAATGTCTCATAAGTCACATCAAATGACTTTCTTTCTATAATCCAAGTCTCTAAGCTCAGTTCACCAAGAAGAAGACTTCTCCGAAGTCATCACAGACACCATAGTGATCTAAAAATTTCCATTGTGCAAGTTCTACAAGTCAAGTCTCTGCTACACTCCATAGGAACAAAGCACATCCAATTCGGACCAAAGAAGTTAGGAAGTCGCTCGAATCAAATCTAAATGCAATCAGGTCCACATATATCCCACGAACACATTAGGAACAATGCATCTCTGATCACCGCACTAGCTTCTTGTCATCTACCGAATCTACTACAAAGTCATCTCCAAATGACAACCAAATCATGAGCATGAATAAAAGACCTCGACTCACCAAACCACCTTGCAAGTTGATCAAGATCCAAAATTAATGCAACCAGCTGGAACTAGATCTGCAAGAACACCGTTCTGAATCGATACAAACTTGATCGATAAATATATAATTTTTTTTAAAAAATTGTGAATTCCATCGTAATTACGATGTCGTTAGGAAATCGACGACAATCTGTTAGAAAATTCCAACACAAAACCATTGCATGCACAACATTTTCATCAGTAGACAATCTACCAATGATGGTTATCCATTAGAACATTAGGATGGTTAACTATCGCATGTACAACATTTTCATCGGTAGACTAACTTCGTTCGACGTCTAGCCGTTGAAATTGGGACAACTACAAATAGACATGATGATGTATTCACTGTGTTGAAACCCCCTTATTGCAATGGCTATAGTCATCTTAATTATGATGCCAATCATAGCTGTCATTTTTTTTGACTGCAAAACTGCGACGTCGGGTGGTGTCGTAATATTGAAGGTAAACCGTCCCAATTTTGACAACCTGCTATTGGAAAAAGGTCCCAAATGTACTAGTGTTTTATTCTTTCTTGAATTGCTCTTGAAAGGATGGTGGCATGTACAACTCACCTACATAATTAGGATCAGTAGTTTGGATTTCTATCAACCGCTCGTATGTTAGTGGGGTGGCCAAGGCGGTGTCATCAGAATCACTATCAGTCTCTACCGTATTGACACATGGTACAAAATCATCTTATTCTGCAAGGAATTTGGCAAGATCAGGATGAATAGGATAGGGAAAGATATCCTTGTCAGAGTTGTCCTCTGGATTTGCAACTGTGGTAGTGTCTTTAGGTTCTGATATAAATTTGTTAATCCCTAAATAAAACAAGATTTTCTTGAAGCCTAGACCTGCAATGTCTTTGGTTAGATGACCTGTGGCTTCAATTGGTTCAAGTAAGCCATTGTCATTCACCCCTATAGGGCCACTTCCTTTGTAACCAAAGCGCTTCATGATTTTGAAGGCTTCACTGTACGATTCTTGTTCTAAGTCATGAGCTAGAGTGATTGTTTCAGATGTGTCCTTTCCTTTGTAAACCCAAGCTATAATAGCCCTATCCTCATTCTCATCTTCTAGTGGCATTGTGGCATGTACAAAGGCACCATCATAGAATATTTGAGGAGAAATGACAGAAGGTTTGTTGCTCTCAGAGGGTCTCCCGTAGGAACGCGAAGATGGAGGCAGAGCTGCTAATGACAACATAGGTTCAATTTGATACCCCCCATGTCTGTATCTTTGAGTTTTAGAGTCTGTTCCATTTCTTTGAGTTTGACATCAAAGAATTCAGTAGGCTCTCTATTGGTTGGGATAAAATTGTCAGCAAATTGTGTGAGTGTATTGCAAGAATAGTTCGTATTGGTAGGTACTGTTACTCCTGCTCTGTGGAATGAAAACTTGATACTTTGGTGGTATGTGGATGGGATGGCCTGCATTTCATGAATCCATGGTCTACCCAACAATATATTATATGCAAGGGGAATGTCTAGAACTTGACAGATGACATCCCTCTCAATAGGTCCAACTCAGATTGGCAACACAACCAGACCTTTGGATTTCCGTTCCTCCTCATCATATGCCTTGATGGTAATTTTCTTGTGGGCATCTATGCAATCTTCATCATAGCCTAATTGGGTGAGCAGCTTAGCAGAGCAAATATTAAAGCCAACACCATTATCAATGAGGATGCAACAGACGCTCTTTGGGCCTATCATGACTTCAATATGCAAAGGGGCATTGTGCAGATGGCTCAATGAATGGTCATCTTCCTCGGAGAAAGAAAAATAATGGGGTGAGGTTAGGTGACCCACCATGGATTGAAACTGATCAAGATCTAGATCTTTTGGGACATTTGCCTCAGCGAGGGATTTATCCAAAATCTACCTATGAGCATGCAAGATCTTCAACAACTCAAAGATAGTGATATGAGCATTGGTACGTTGCAACTAGTCTAGGATGCTATAATTAGCAGTGCTAGGTGTGGGGACCTATTTCGAGTTATTGTTGGCAGGGCCAACAATAGCTTTATCCACAGGTTGTTTCGGTGCGGATGTAGAAGGGTCAAGACCCTTAATGGTGATCTTTGCACGAGATCGGGTAACAATGTTTGCACAATCTTGAGGTTGTTCTGGTTTGGAAGAATGAGACACAGGGCCTCACAAGACAAACAAATTCTTAGGCTTAGGAGCATCCTCACTCCCTTTGATGGTGATCACATCACAATATTCAACATCAACAGGTTTAACCATATTAATGACATTATCATTGGTAGTGTATGTGTAGTTAACCTTGGCGTTGGAATTCTTGGTCTTGGAAGATTCACCCTTCTCGTGAGGAGGAAAGGGGTCTTTGAATGCCTGATGATCTGATTTCTTATTATGACTACTCACAATAATATCCCCATTATTGATGAAATCTTGGATCTTATGTCTAAGTTGAATGCAACCAGAAGTTTTATGACCCTTGTTTTGGTGATAATCATAGTATGCGGTTTCATTCCACCAAGCAGGTCACAGTTGTGGATCATAGGGACGTAAAGTTTCTAGAGGAGTGAGTATTTGATTTTGCACAAGAGTCTTGTAAACCATGTCAAGGGGTTCTCCCAAGGAAGTAAACTCATGCTTGGGTCGAGAGGCCCAAGGTTTGTTTCTGGAAAATCTCGAAGGTGGTTAAGCATCTGTTGTAGCCTTTTCAATGGCTTTGGCCACCTGTAAACCAGAGGTAAGGTTGAAAATAGACTTTGAAGGTTTTGGGGTCATATTGTCAACAACTCCATCATTTATAACATCTCTATTTTTGTTGACAAACTTACCTTTATTTTTGTTCAAGGAGGAAGACCCCTATTTTTTATCCTTGTTCAAAGTCAACTCTCTTTTGTTGACCATAAATGCTTCTATCCTCACAACTTGTTTAATCATATTATCGAAAGTTAGAGGGCCTTGTAGTTGTACTTGATACCCAAAATTAGGGACAAGATTGTCTAAAAAGATATTGAGCTTTTCTGACTCAGGTAATTTACGGGGATATTTAATACAGAGTTGCCTCCATCTTTGGAGAAATACCAAGAAAGGTTCCCCTTATCACTATTTCAGATTACAAAGATCTCAGATATTGACTAGATGCTGGATATTGTGTGAATAGTGCTGGAGGAACAAATTGGCAATCTTGTCAAAAGTCTTGATACCAGTGGGTAGTTGAGAGAACCACTCCATAGCTGACTGATCCAAGCTATGCAGAAAGAGACACATGAGGTAAGTTTGATCATGTATGAACTTCATGGATAGAACACCAAACTCTCTCAAATGATCTTGGGGATCAGTAGTACCCAGATATTTATCATACTTGGGAAGTTCTACACCTTTGGGAAAAGGTGGCATGGGAAAAATTTTATTGAATGGGAAAGGACATATGTTTTCCAGTGTGAACTATTGTGTTGGTTTATTCTTATCCTTCACAAGTTGACTGATTTGGTCTTGCATGTCTCGAACCATCTTTTGCAACTTAGCAGTCTCAGATTCCTCTTCTTTGACCACAAGTGTCTCTATTTTGAAATCTAGGGGTAACTTGGCTCCTTGTTTGGCCAGTTCTAGAAAATATTTCTCCTTCTCTTCTACAAGGAGAATTTCCATCATCTTGAGAAGACTTTTATTAGATTTTGTGGCATCTATGTCATTTTGGGTTATCTCCTCATCGTCATTACCAAGAATTTAAAAAATGCTTGGGGATTGATATAAATGTTGTTCATTTTGAGATTGATCATGATGCTAGCCATTTCGAGAGTGATCATGATGTTGGTCATTTTGAGAGTGATCATGACATTGGTCATTTTGAGATTGATCATGACTTTTTCTATATTCACCCTCTTGGAATTGGAATGGGTCTCCCATCTTGTTCATGTACGAGTGTGCAATGTGCATAGACTTAGTATGAGTGTGTGTAGTATGCTAGGAGGTCGTGGCAATAGGGTTGAAAGAGTCAATAGGGTCGATAGGGTTGATACGGTCAATAGGGCCAAGTTTAGATGGTGAACTTTCAGAGTTTTTCTGGTCTTAAAACAATGGGTTATGCTATTCTTGAAACAATAAGTCAGGTTGTGTTTGAAACAATGAATTATAATGCTCTTGGAATACTGGATTCTGATTTGAATTGATGTCTATGTAGAATGAATGTTTGACTCTAGGTCGACTGATAGGAGATAAGGATCAAGATGGGCTCTCTTTTAAGGTAACTGGTGAGGTGGAACATGAGGATCCCTCATAACACTCAGATTGTGTGATGGGTTTGGGATGACCTCTTCCTTGATTGTGAGATCTACCTCTACTTTGTCCAGTACCACGTAAGGGGAATGTGTTGCCACTTCTAGTTGTAATAGTCATAGACAAAGATTAAGTGAAGAGAGAGGACTTAGGATTATGCTCAGAACTTCATCTCTGGGATAGCCAAAAAGATGATAAAAGGTGAAATGCACCCAACATGAATTGTCGAGAGTAAGGCTAGAACAACCAAGATGTGACTATCATGTCACAAGGTACAAGAACACAGTAGGAAAAAGATAGACAACAGAGAGACAATAGTGAGTTTAAGCAGTAATCATTCAATTCTCAACTTGAGACACCTAGTTTTAGATAGTGGACAATAGGAGAATAGGCAGACAGACCCCAGACAAGAACCAGATCAGACAGAAAGTTGTCCAGTCAATGGGAATTAGCTCATTGTTTTTTAAATCAGGGGACAGTCTCGCATGAAGAAATGAAATCTCGCATGAGGAAATGTTGATCTACGTGTGAAGATGTGTTGTCTCATGCAAGGAAATGCAAAGGAACTAAAATCTTGCACAAAAAAAGACCAAAGTTTGATAGCTTAACATAGTTTTCGAGACAAAATCAGATTTCGAGACATAGCATGAACTATTCTCTAGCATAATTTATAGTTTTTGGGCTGATTTAGGATAGTTTGAATTAGAAAATCTTAGTTTGGATGTTGAAACCAATCATTTACAAGCATAAAATTTGGACCAAGAAATAGTGATGCAATCAATAGTCGCAAATAGTTCTACCGAGGACAAAGTAACTTGGAAGAATCATGGGAGTCTTTGATAAGTTTGATCATGTTGGATGGTTTAAGACTCAAAACAAACACTCAGTTATCCCTACAAAGAAAATGGTAGAGAAGACAAAATATGTGCCTCACAACTTATGTGTATGCATTCACCTCACATAGCTATGTCACCCCCTAGAGGGCACCCATATTTTTGGTGTTTCCAAGGACTCAATAATATATGTTCAAAGGTTACCCTTGAAGTAGGGGTTGTACACACTAAAATGGTGCACTTCTATGAACCATTACATGCAAGGTTGCTCAAGAATGAGGCCTCACAAAGTGACTCATAGCTCTCTATGCATGGAGTTGCAAAGGACTATGATGTATTTGCTCTCAGCTAGAGCTATTGAGCTTGTGACCTTGCTAGTCAACCATACAATGAGAGATTTGAATGAGGACAAGGGCAAGAGTGCCAATATCCCCAAAGAATCAAAGTATGCAATGCAATGCAAATCTAAATGAGAATGCAAACTATTCTATGGAAATGAAACTAAAATGGTGCACTTCTATGAACCATTACATGCAAGGTTGCTCAAGAATGAGGCCTCACAAAGCGGCTCATAGCTCTCTATGCATGGAGTTGCAAGGGACTATGATGTATTTGCTCTCAGCTAGAGCTACAAGCTTGTGACCTTGCTAGTCAACCACACAATGAGAGATTCAAGTGAGGACAAGGGCAAGAGTGCCAATATCTTCAAGAATCACTATGAAAATGCAATGCAAACTGGTCTATGGAAATGAAAATGCAATGAAACTAAGCTATGAAATGGAAAGAACAAGTGTTACAAATCCTTCCTATTTAGACAATGTGAGATTAATCTATTGCATAAAAGGAAATCTACACTAAGAATGCCATTATCATGCAACTATGAAAGCAAATATGAACTAGATGGAATGCAACAAAGATCTTCAAAGCTTGGATGCAAAAGTGTCTTCAAAGAAAGCTCCAAATGACCTAGAAAACCTGTAGCATAACAATAGCATGAAAGAGATGGATATGCAAATGAAGGAGAGAGCTCTCATTTTATAAGAAATGAGGTGAAATGGACCATGGAGATTAAGAGGAAAAAGTATCAATCAATGGTGGAGCTTGAAAGAGGAGCAATCCATGTGCACAAGTATCCTCCAATAGGAAAATATGAGTTGACTTTATGTCCATATGAGACAAAAAGTGCTTTTCTCTTTTTATAAAATAGGAATAGTGCTTTATTTGTGCAACATAGGATAAGAAGAAAAGGTGGAGATTTTTATTTATTAAAAAGGGAGGAAATATTCCTTTTGAATAAATAAAGACTTAGGATAGAATGGTTAGCCCAAGGATAAAAATCCAATATATGATCAAAATTAAGACTTGATCAAGAAATTGATAATGTTGAAAATATTGATTATTGATAAAAATGATTTGGGGTTGATAAATTGAATAAATGGGGCCCAAAGTCTAGGCGACCATTTTTGGGTGCATACATTTGCCCCTTTTTGACTAATGTGTGGTCGATCTGGAAACACATGCAGTCAAAGAAGAATTGAAATGTGAGATCGATCTGGGATCACAAGACAACTCAGATGTGAGGTCGATTCGGGATCACATCTGGACAAACATAGACAAAGGCCTTTGAACATGAGGTCGATTCGAGATCACATTCAAAGTAAGAGATAAGGATCTCAAATTTGAGCCAAAGCTCACAAAAGATGTTTGATTAGGAAAATCAAGGAATTGGGGATGAGAATCCCATAAATACTGCCCCCTCGGAATTGAAATCGAAATCAAGTAGAGGAGAGATAAAAAATTGATAAGGTTGATCAAATCATAATAAAATCACAATCGAAGGTAAGGGTCAATAGGTTAACCATTAGGCAATGAAACATGCCCCAGTGAGGAAGTAGAAGAATATAAATAGAAGACTAGAAATAGAGTGGATGAAAGACTAGAAAATTTGAGAGACATGGAAGGAAGAAATTCCACCGAAAATCAAATTATGCCTCAAAAGGTCAGTCAACTGCTCAGAAAAAGGGGAAATTTTTTTGAAACGCAACTTGGATTTCGATTTTGAGTTCAAAAATGGATAGAAAATGATGTGATATGAAAGATCATAAATGAAAGATATGATCAAGAAGAATCAGAAAATGAACACAGTTGACCAACAGGTCCACGTAAGATGAAAAAAGGAGAGCTCTCTCCATATGCAAGGTGCAGAAACTAAACTAACATGAACCTAGAAATGCAAGCTACTATGAAAGTGGTTGACTTGCAAGGTCACAACGCTTATAGACATCTAATTATCATCATCGAGCGTTATTGGTAGTGTCATAAGATCATACAATGCACACTAGCATAACTATGTGGATATGAATTTGATCTTTATCAGATAGAAATGTGGAAATCTCACCTAGGCATCAAAGACATGTAGGTCCATATGACTAATGCAGTGAGATCACCTAAGTTTGATATGGTGAGATTATGCTTGTATCAAGACACATGAAAGTCAAGATAACTAGAAGCATGCACTTGCAAAACAATCAAGGATAATACCTTGTAGATCCCAATGTCAAGTGGAACAAGCATAAGTGCTTAAGGACAAGTAGGACCAACAAAATATATCCACAAGCAGATAAAGAAATAAAACATGTTCTCATACCCTTAGTCTTCTAGCTATGCATCATCGAAAACTTCTTAGGGAGAGACCACTCATCAAATAAATCCTCATAGACAACACACAAAAAAATAAAGTCAACATATCTCAAGCGAGTTGATTGTTTAAGTGCGTGTGTGTTGGTCATAGAGTCAGACTCTGGTTATCACATCTGCAAATGAGAAATATCGCATCATACTTAGACTATTGGGAAAGACATCTGATAAGTGTTAAGAAACACTCGACGCAAGGGTAGTGTTGAAAAACACTGTTGGGGTGGTGTTGAAAAACACCTGATTGTGAAATGCCCCAAGAGACAAATGCACCTAAAAAACCTATGCTAATAGGTATGCCCCTTAGACAAAGACAAAGACCAATTCTAGACCAAGTCAAATAAGGTCAAGGCATGATGGAGAAAGGCTAAGTGTTGAGGATGTATGCTTAACAAATAGGAGTGCAAAGGCCTCAAGTAGCACCTATTTCTAGGTTTTCACCACTTGGAATCTTTATTGCAATTTTTTTTTTTTTTTTTGTATTTTTGCTACCAAGGCGCATGTTTCTAGATTTTCACCAAGGCACTTTTTCTATTTTTTTTGAATTTTTGAATTTTTTGTTTTTTTTGTATTTTTTCAAGACTTTTTATACTTTTTAGGATTTGTCAGCATCATATATCAATTTTTTTGGTATTTTTTCAGGATCAATAAATATGTACAAAGGATGCCCCCAGACAGAACGGGCATCAAACTCATGAGCAAGATCACATCGTGTAGTCCCAATGTCTAGCAAGGTGAGGGACAAGATGGATGAGCCAGCTGGTGAATGAGATGGAAGAAAGGAGAATGAAGGCAAACGGAAGGAAGAAATCCTCAAAGGCAAACTCCTCAAGAGTACCCAAGCTAGGGAAAAATTGTTGTGTAAAGCACATTTGGACAAGCAATGAAAGGACAGTATATGATAAGTCACAAAGTGCACTGCAAAAGAAGGAAGGGATGCAGTCCAAAGGAGTAGACATGTCAAGAGGCTTCATAGCATCGTATTTTACTTTTTTTTTTAATATTAGATCAAGACCAAAGGGGAAAAGGATAGCAAAAGGCTAGAATGAATGGAGGAAAATAAATATGAAGGCTAAACATGAATGGAATGAAAGCAAGACCATCGTAAGATAGCTCACAAGATAGCCAAATGTTTGTGTATAGGTCAACATTGTCAAGATCAAAGAGAGAAGATGAAATGGATGAAATATGTAGAAGAACTATGCATGATGTCTGATTGCCAGGTTTTCATCACGGTACTTATCCAAGGTGCCACAAGGGAGTGGTTTTCACCATAGGATGAATTTATTTCTCTTTACTTTTGCTACCAAGGCACCTGTTTCCAGGTTTTCACCAAGGTACATTTTTAATTTTTAATTTTTTTTTCTTTCTTTCTTTTTGAATTTTTCTATTTTTTTTAATTTTATCTTTTTCAGAAGAAAGCAAGCCTTTTAGGTAATGCTCCTCGAAAGGATAAATCATTGATATACCAAGGATCCAAAATGATATGCTCAAAGATGCTGATAGGGAAAGGAAAACGCATGAGGAATAGGCAAATGAGGAAAAAATGATAGAAGGTAGAAGGATAATGAATGGAAGGAATGTGAAAAGGTAGATGGAAAGAAAGGTAAGATCAACGTCAATACACACCTTGAAGGGTGACGAAAAAAATGGAGGAAACGTAAACCATATTCTAGTCCAAATGCGAACCATATTCTGGTTCATTATTGCTATGTGACTCCTCGAAGAGAGGATTGGTGTGCTTGTTATAATTCTCAAATGTGAATGGAAGAATACAAGAAGGAATATGACAAATGTGTAGCAGAGGTTGTGGTTCAGGTGCATGGAATGGAATAATATTTTTGGAAAAAGATGAAGCGAAAGCCTTTGGAAGCTTGAATGTCAACTTCACTTTTTGCTCAACATAAGACTTTTTCAAGAGAGACTTTGGAATCCATATAGCTTTAAGCTTTTTATTTTCTTTTGATGTGTTAGAGAGAATATCTTCAATGATGGATTTTTGAATCCATACTTGTCTTGTAGTTTTCTTCTTAGATATCTCTTTTGACTTTATGCCTCCATGTCGATTAGAGGAGACATGGTGATCTTCTTTTTTTGATGGATTCTTGTATTGCTTCTTTTTCTTGTATTGAACATTCAAGTTACTTCCAAAAGGCTTGGGACTTGTGGAAGAAGAAGGAAAATACCACTGGTTTAGATGGGTGGATGAATGAAAAGGATTCAAGGGTATGCATCTATGTTGATCTTGAGGGAAGATAGGAGATGGAGGGACGTAAGGACCCAAAATAGATGATGAATTAGGAGAATTAGGAGGGGAAAGTGAAGGGACATAAGGGCCCAAGATGGATGAAAGACGTGAAGCCCTTAGTATTGGTGGAGGAGGTCCAAGGATGGACGTGGAAGATGCAAAAGGATAATCATTAAGTTCATCAGCATCTATATGACAACCAAGGACATCAACATCTTTAGAGTGAGAATTAGGATTTGCAATAGTATCATGAACATCTTGAATAGGAGCAACTTCATTAGTAGGATCATTCAAAGCTTGCGAAGATTTAAGAAGAGTAGAAAGTGGAAGTGAACATGGAGCGGTAGAACAAGAAGATGGAAGACTTTGATCTTGACAAGGATCTTTGGATAGCATAAGCACATCATTTTTTTCTTGATTTTCAATAGGTTTAACATCTGAAGTAACAACACCATTTTTAATAACCTTAATGGAAGTATCATCTTTGGAAAGTGCAAGTGTAGTAAGGTTATTTTGATTATCAATAAGCTCAATGGTGTAAGTAGTAGCTTGATCTTGCTTAGGAGATGGTGGAATGAATGCGGAAGAGCGTAGAGGATCGAAAGAACCATGCAATGGAGGAGATACATCATGAAGAGAATTGGATGATATGGAGGGTTCCTGATCTTGATCTTTCTTTATGTTTTTTTCTTTATCATTTTTAGAGTCCTCTTGACATGGAGCCACTTCTAAGGACAAGGAAGCAGGTTGGGATTGTATAGAAGACTTTGGAAGAGATGGTGAAGGACTAACTGAAGTAGGCATTATAACACATAAAGGCTTAGGCTCTTTAGGTTTAGCATTATTGAAATTATTTGTAGCCAAGTGAAGGTTAGCTTGAGTATCTTTAAGAGGTGGCTCTTGAGAATAACTATAGGGAACCGCATGGAAAGCCTTAGGATCTTTGTTGGATGAAGGATTTGTGAAAGATTTGGATGACTCAGAAGCTTTAGGAAGTGTGTGGGTATTGGAGGAAGTGGCAAATGGAAGGGAACCATCACATGACAAAGGTTCAACATTAATATGATCTTGCTTGAGAGTGCAACATTTATTTTCAGCATGAGAACTTTTAGAGGAGAGATTCTTTTGACGTTTGAAATCAGCGCGGTAGATTTTCTCTTCCTCAGTAGGAATATTGTATTGTTCACAAAAATCATCAAAGAATTCTTCAAATTTAGAGTCATATGGATCACCATCACAGTCTACCCAATACGACTCCCCCTTAGAAATCACAAGTGTACCACGAGGATGATGCTTAGGAATAGAAGTTTCACGGGCATCACTACATTGTCCATCATCATAGTCATCATAGGTGGGTGTGTCACTCTTTGTGGAAGAGACATCATAAGGACTATCACGTTGCTCTTTATGGTGAACAGAAGTAAGACTCTTTGAAGAAGTAGAAGAAGAATGAGATCGTGAAGAAGAGGAAATTGAAGAACTAGTGGAAGAAGAATACTTAGATAATGAGGAATTTGAATGATGTTTAGAAGAGTCATGATAAGATTTGGAAGATGAAGAATGTGAATAGTGTTTAGAAGAATCATGATAAGACTTAGAAGATGAAGAATGAGAATGATGTCTGAAAGAGTCATGATAAGACTTGGAAGGTGGAGAAGAATGAGAAGATTTAGATGATGAAGAATGTTTGGAAGAAGAAGATCGTGATATGATCATGTTTATGATTCTAGCAAATGCATCTGATTTAATCATCTTTTCTTTTATTTTTGCTATAAATTCATCACTCATGAGAATTTTGGAGGAACAACACTTTTCGAATATGTCAATGAGCTCAAGATCATCTATTCTTAATAAAGGTTCCAAAATTAGATAGTCAAGATTCATGGTTATAGAAGAGGAGGAATCAAGCATCGAAGAAATGAATAGATGAATAGAAGAAGGTAGACTAGATAGTAAGAGGAAAAGAATCAAGAAGAAGAAGAAGAATTTCCCATGGGAATAGAAGACTTTAGAAGAACATGGGAAATGGAGAAGAAAAAAGAAGACTAAGAGCCATCTTGTGTAATTGATACCATAACGTTCATTGAGATGTTGAGCAACATGACAACACCTAGGATCTAAGATCTGGACTGACCAAGGAAGACTGAAAATAGAAGACCCTTGGCAATAGGATGACCTCACAAAATGTCAACACCAAACTAGGATAATCAAAGTTCTCTATTGTCCAAAGAGAAATGAAAAGATAGAAGAAGGGGCTTTACCAACACTGTCAAAGAGGTGCTTCAAATCAAAGGGTGACTACCCTTGCACTTTTGAACCAGGAGGTTGGGCTAGGCCAAAAAATAATTGAAATTGAGATTAAATGAAAATTATTTGGACAATAAGAGTACGAGAATTTCTCAAGAATGTAGCTCACAATTCTAGAGATAAACTTTCTCACCAAGAACAACCTTCTAATGCGATATTTCTCTTTGGCTAATGTGATACTGATGTTGATCTTGACCAATTTGTGCAAAATTTTGAGTTTTTAAGGTCTGATTTTGGATTTTCTGAATGTTAGGGTGAAAATGTCTGATGTCAATCACAAATTTAACAGCATTTGGATAGGTTTGCAAATATTAGAGGATCAAACATGTCTTCAAACACTTGAAACAAGGGCAAAAGCAACCTTGCCAAGACAAACACTTATGATATCAAAAATAAAATTGCACCCTATGAACACTACCGATTGTTTGTATGTTGAGAATGTTTACACTGGTATCACACAATCGAAGACACTTCAAGCAATATCTACCTACAAGACAAGGCTCAATACTTACCAACTTAGCCCACAACTTGATGCCCCCTTGCCTCACACCAAGTGGTTGCCCACAAGAGATATTGGCTTTGTCGTGGAAGTGTCAAACAACACAACCAAAGGGACACATATGGTGAGTATCTTGGGGTGATCCGGGTTAGTCCACTTGGATCAATCCTTGCACTAAGAAGATAAGCGACTAAATAAGGTGGCCTCTAACCTATGGTTCTTAGTAAGGGCTTCCGTTCATAACACCCCCTCTTGCTCCTCATGAAGGACTAGGACCTCGTGACCTCAAGATTACCTTAAGCATTCTTGCTCAATGCTTTCCCCATGGTCGCAATCCCATGAGCTACTCACATCAAGCGAAGATAAGTGTTTATGTCTACCAAAGTTTTGTGTCCTTGATAGCCTTGAGATTATAGTGGGTTGGAATAGCTCAGTATTAGCTTGTCCCCACTTGGGTCGTTCCTCTTGATTGCTCAAGAGCAGGCCCGCTAAAGGATTCTAACAACTAAACAAAAAGTGGATCAACTCTTGAGGTTCAAGGTTTTTGGTTCACCACAAGGGTGAAGAGCATACTCCCCTATGTCAAGAATCTCTCCCAAACACACCAAGCAAAGTTCATTTACCCTCTTGTTTTCAAAATTCAAAGATGGGTCAAGATTTTCTGGTTCACCAAAATGGTGAAGAGCATACTTCTCCTACCACCCAAGAATTCCTACAAGAAGATCTTAAGTGCCTAATAAATGAAACAACTAGTTTTTGCCACACTTAAAAGGAAAGCAAATAAACAAGCAAGTTTTTTTTGTTTGTTTTTATGCTTGGGCAGCCCTACAAAAACTGTTAGTAGCCCTCTTTGACATGCGATTTTGACAAAATATTCAAGCAAGAGGCACCTACAACCACAACTTGTTAGACCAACAAGGTTAGCAAAATCCAAAATCTAACAATGGTTAGCACATGAAACATCAGATAATCTGCAAAAATAACTGATCAAATGATAAAATCTGAAAATGAAACCATCATGGTTGGATTAGGCTCGGAAAGACCTTTCCAACGATATATCACACTTAAACTTTTGATACCATTTGCAAAATTTCAAAAAAAAATGGGCACCCATTTTCCAGAGTGGCACGGATTTGAAAACGCTAGAAATTTCAAAAAATTTCAAAAAGATAGCTAACAACCTGAAACTTGCAAGATAGATAAAATAGCCCAAAAATAGCTCACTATCAGGTATAGACACAGTACAGACACTAGTATCATGCGATACTTCACAGTATACTGGGGCGATACTTTTTAGTTTGCGCGATATTTCACCTTATGCTAGGCGATAGAATTCCCAATAGCCAGGCAATACTTCTGACAGGCGAAGTATCACACACGCATACAAAGAAGTATCATGCGATACTTCTGAAAAGTATCGTACGATAGTCTGAGAAAAAAAAATAGAGACCGAAAATTAAGCTAAAAACTTGACGAAAAATTGACGGAAAATGACAAAAGTGCAGAAAAAAAAGGGACAAAGCTAGTTTACTCTGCCCCATGGTAGGCACAAAAAATGTACACACTAAAATGGTGCACTTCTATGAACCATTACATGCAAGGTTGCTCAAGAATGAGGCCTCACAAAGCGGCTCATAGCTCTCTATGCATGGAGTTGCAAGGGACTATGATGTATTTGCTCTCAGCTAGAGCTACAAGCTTGTGACCTTGCTAGGCAACCACACAATGAGAGATTCAAGTGAGGACAAGGGAAAGAGTGCCAATATCCTCAAGAATCACTATGAAAATGCAATGCAAATTAGTCTATGGAAATGAAAATGCAATGCAACTAAGCTATGAAATGGAAAGAACAAGTGTTACAAATCCTTCCTATTTAGACTATGTGAGATTAATCTATTGCATAAAAGAAAATCTACACTAAGAATGCCATTATGATGCAACTATGAACTAGATGGAATGCAACAAAGATCTTCAAAGCTTGGATGCAAAAGTGTCTTCAAAGAAAGCTCCAATTGACCTAGAAAACCTGCAGCATAACAATAGCGTGAAAGAGATGGATATGCAAATGAAGGAGAGAGCTCTCCTTTTATAAGAAATGAGGTGAAATGGACCATGGAGATTAAGAGGCAAAAGTATCAATCAATGGTGGAGCTTGAAAGAGGAGCAATCCATGTGCACAAGTATCTTTCAATAGAAAAATATGAGTTGACTTTATGCCCATATGAGACAAAAAGTGCTTTTCTCTTTTTATAAAATAAGAATAGTGCTTTATTTGTGCAACATAGGATAAGAAGAAAAGGTGGGGCTTTTTATTTATTAAAAGGGGAGGAAATATTCCTTTTGAATAAATAAAGACTTAGGATAGAATGGTTAGCCCAAGGATAAAAATCCAATATATGATCAAAATTAAGACTTGATCAAGAAATTGATAATGTTGAAAATATTGATTATTGATAAAAATGATTCGGGGTTGATAAATCAAATAAATGGAGCCCAAAGTCTAGGCGATCATTTTTGGGTGCATACAGGGGCTAATGTCATATACCACCTTCAAACGTCTAAGTGCATGCCTATGGTTAGAATCTAGGGGAGAGATTCTTCGCCCTCCCTGCGCAAAGATTATGTCTCCTTTCGGAGGTGATCCAGGTAGGCAACTAACTAAGAGAGTGTTTAGTGGTCTTTTATTCACACTAACCTTTGATTCCCCAGATACAGGTCTAGGGCCTCACAGCTACACCGACACCTGAAAGTTGTACACCCCCGCAAGCAGGGCTAGGAGCAGCGCCACTCAGTACAACAGATAGAGCTTTCTCAAGATGATAGTCATAGATCAAGAGAAAGAAGTTAACATGGCTTTGGAGTCTTTAGACTCAACAAAGCTACTTTATTATAGTGAGGTGGAATCACCGACGATAGGTGTGTACTCACTTGGGTCATTCCTAGAGGTTCAACTTTTGGTAGGCCCTCTAAAGGTGACACAAACTTTGGCTTGGATCCAAGGGTCAAATTTTTTGATTCTCTCAAAGAAAGAAGAGCACACTTCTCTACCTATTCACCTTACCCAAACACACCAAACATGTCTATCACTGAGCTAATTCCTCTTCAACCAATCCACAAGCTTTTGGGTTTGTGGTTCTCTCAAAGAGAGAAGAGCATAATCCCCTAACAAATGGATGTGCTAAAGATTTGTTACCCTTCCTTACTTCCCCAGGTATCTATCATGCTAGAAAAATATGGGTCTTAGATTCATCCATGGGCATCACTTCCATGTAATGAAGAGCCTATTACCCTATCCTGCTATCAAGACCCTTAAGAAATCTTCACAAGGCCCTAATTAAACTATGTGAATAAAGCAGTAAACAAACAAAATATTTTTGAGATAGCTTTGACAAATGTCCTGTAAGAAAACTATCAGTAAGTTATGTCTTTTTCAAATGTCCTGCAACCCACTATTATGCTATATAAAAAAAAATAGAGACAATAAAGATCACAAAAAATAGGAAAATGTCAGAAAACAGTAGCAGGAAAGTACATAAAATTGAAAATTTTAAAACTCTGATGGAAAGTTTCGCGTGAGCAAATGCATAGTCCTGCATGAGAAACAACTTTTTTTGCACGAGGAAATGCCAAAACCAGAAAACCTTCACACGACATAGTGGGAATCTTCGCACGAGATTCCATACATAGTCATACGACTGTACGAACAAAGTATTAAATGCTGACAGAAAAAATCTGAGAATGAGGCCAGAAATGAATTTTCTGCCCCACGGTGGGTACCAAAATGTGTTTACAACTAAATTTGGACCTCTAATTCAACCATAGACTTCAACATGGTCATTTCTCATTAGCCAATTATGAAAATAAATATGAATTAATCATTTTGCACACATATATGAATCGACCTGTTGCCTCCTATTTAGGTGGGGTTTTGAGTAACTCTAAGAATTGAGAGCCCAACAACCATAGACCAAGCTCTAAAATGGAGGATTTAATGCATAAGAGACAATTGAAAATGAAATTAAGCTAAGATGATAGTGAAAATTAAGCTACAAACTTGTAAGAAAATGAATCTAATAGTAATAAAAGCAAACTAAATTAAGAACATATGCATCATTAATCTAAGAAATGAAATTACTCTAATTATGCAATATAGAAATAGCTTAAAATGAAGAGTGAGACAATAATTCGACAGAATTTTGATGCTCAAAAATTTCCTCCTCAAATGAGGAATGAGAGGGTTCTATTATAAAGAAGCCCGGGTGGAGATTGAAGAGTTTCTTGCAAAGAAACGGTCGACCCTTTGTCTCCTTGGTGGGAGGTGAAACAAATTGGAGAGATTATTTAATAAAATAAATGAAATAAAGCCACATGGGTGGCCTTTCCAATTACTTGAATAATTAAATTCAAATGAGGATATTTCATTTAAAGAACTAAATAATTATTTAATTCCTTTTTGACGTGTTTTAGCTAAAAGGGGTGGAATTAATTTAATTAGAGCACTAGGACTTTGTAATTAAATTAATCAATCATAAGGTTTATTTAGCTAATAAATGTCGATATTTAGGAATTAAATATGATGTATGATTAATGCAAATTTAGGGTTTTTTGCATTTGACACTAGGTCAAGTAAAGTCAATTAGGGGACAAAATTGCCTAGGACAATAGGACTTTGATGATGTATAAATTCGAAGGAATGAGACTAAATGCACCAAAATTGGTTAGGATCGCAAGATGCCAATTTTGAGGTATTACAAATATAAGGGCAAGTTTCCTTTGAAGTGCTTTGTATGCAATAAGATTGGACATATTTCCTCTAGATTCCATGAAAATGATAGGAAGGAGAAGCCAAGAAGATTCAAGGATAAGAACAATAAAGTATGCTACTTATCCAAGGAAGGTGTTAAAGATGAGGAATCTGATGGAAGAGATGAAGAAGAAATTATGTCTGTTGCAGTAAAGGAAGAACCCTTAGAAGAAGGTGAGAAAGATTTAGTTTCTAACATGAATCATAGTGGTGACTGGACTATTGATAGTGGGTGCACTCACCATATGATTGGTGATAGAAGCAAATTCATCAAGATAGAAGAATGTGATGGTGGCTCAGTAAAATTTGGGAATGATGCTCCCTATTTGGTAAAAGGTAAAGGATCTATTGATTTGAATGAGAAAACAAATTATGATGATGTTTACTAGGTTGATGGTTTGAAATACAACTTTTGAAGTGTTGCTCAGTTGAATAACAAAGGACATAGATTGGAGTTCAATGGAGGTATATGCAAGATTATTAGGAAATCAAGAGCATTGCTTGCTACCAGTGAACAAAATAAAGGTAACTTCTTCCATCTGAATTCTACTATTAAGAATTGTTTGATTTCTAAGGTAGAAGATTGTTGGTTATGGCATAAGATTTTTTGTCATGTAAATTTTGATAACTTGATCAAAGTGAGTAAGATGAAGATAATGAGAGGTTTTCCCAACCTAGTGAAACCAAACAATGTAATGTGTAAAGAATGACATCTTGGGAAGTTAACTAGTTCTAGTTTCATCGGTAAAAATCATTCTTCTGAAAGTATTTAGATCTGGTTCATACCGATCTATGTGGTCTAATGAGTACTCAAAGTTACTATGGTGATAGATAATTCATGTTGTTTATTGATGATTATTATAGAATGATGTGGGCTATATTATTAATGGACAAATATGAAGCTTTTCACATGTTTAACATCTACAAAGCTAGAGTAGATAAGGAGATCGATAAGACCATGAAATGCCTTAGATCTGACAAAGGAGGTAAGTTTACTTCACATGAATTTACTACATATTATGAAGAACAAGGAATTCAAAGGTAGATGTCAGCTCCTAGAACACCTCGACAGAATGGTATTGCCGAAAGAAGAAATAGGTCTATCATTGATTGTGCTAGGACATTAATGATTTAGAATGGTGTTGCAAAGATATTTTGGAGAGAAGAGGTGAGAACTACAATTTACATATTGAACAGTGTTCAGTTGAGGAAAGGTACAAACAAAACTCCCTATGACCTTTGGCATGGTCAATCACCTTGTGTCAGTTATTTCAAAGTTTTTGAGAGCACATGCTCCATAAAGAGAGATGAAAATACATGCAAATTGGACCCAAGAAGTGATGAGGGGATATTCTTAGGATATTCCACAAAGTGAAAATCCTACAAGTTCTTGAACAAGAGAAAAAGTAAGATAGTGGAAAGTGCTAGTGTAAGAGTAGATGAAGTTTTTGAGAAAAATGATGAATCCAACAAGAAGGAACCCAAAGACTATCATGCATTTGTATATGTAAAAATGGTGGAGCTGGACACTACAATAGAACCAATGGAGAGACAAGTCAATGAACAAGAATTGATAGAAGCGGTTGAAGAAATACCTAGAACCAAACCGATATTGCCAAGGTATGTAAATTTGAATAATTCCCCTAATCAAATTATTGGTGATAAAAATGCAGGTGTGTTAACTAGAAGGAAGGAAAGAGAAGATACCTATTTTCTATCTGGATTTGAACCTAAAGCAATTAAAGATGCATTGAGAGATAAAGATTGGGTGAAATCTATGGAAGAAGAATTGGAGCAGATTGATAAGAATAAAACCTAAACATTAGTGTCTAGACCGATGGACAAGAATGTGATTGGTACTAGTGGATTTTCATAAACAAGAAGAATGAGACAGGTGATTTGGTAAGGAACAAGGCAAGATTGGTGTGCAAAGGATATACGCAAGAGGAAGTCTTGGACTATGGTGAAACATTTGCACCTGTCGCTAGACTTGAAGGTGTAAGGATATTGCTTACATATGCTACTTATAAAGGATTCAAAATATATCAAATGGATATTAAGTTAGCTTTTCTTAATGGTGTTTTGGAAGAAGAGGTATACATTGAACAACCTGAAGGATTTGTTAATTCAGAGGGTAAGAACATGGTGTGTAAATTACATAAAGATTTGTATGGGTTGAAACAAACACCTAGGGCATGGTATGAGTGATTGCACTCATATTTGATTCAAATTGGTTTCCTTAGGACAAGTGATAAAAGTAATATGTATTTGAAGACTAAGAAAGATGTCAGGTTTTTTATCACAGAGATATTTGTAGATGATATCATTTTTGGTGGCAATGAAGAGATGAGCATATCATTTACAAATGAGATGAGGAAAGAATTCATGATGCCTATGATCAGTGAGATTAAATTCTTCATTGGATTTCAAGTTCAACAAATGAAACATGGTATCTACATAAGCCAATCCAAATATGTAGGGAAATATTGAAGGATTTTGGGTTAGAAGACTCAAAATCGGTTGGTATCCCTATGGTAACTGGTTGAAAAATTTCAAAGGAAGATGATTCTAAATAGGTGGATGAGACACTTTACCAAGTCCATGATTAGTAATATATAGTATGTGGTGTACAACAGACCAGACATAGCACATGTAGTTGGATTAGTGGCAAGATTTTCTTCTAATCTTAAGGAATCTCATTTGGTTGTGGTGAGATAATTTTCAAATATCTTAAGGGGATTGAAGACTATGGTCTCTGGTATGGACATAAAGGTGATTTCTCTTTGAATGTATTTATTGATATTGATTGGATAGGTAATGTTGATGATCAGAAGGGCACAAGTGGAGGTGCATAATTTCTCAAAGATAGGCTTGTATCTTGGACAAGCAAGAAGAAGAACTATATATCTTAATCAATAGCTAAATCTGAGTATGTTGTTGCTGTAATTAATTGTAGATAGGTAGTATGGATCAAGAATACTCTAGAAGGAATTCAGGAGAAGGTAATCTAATTAGTGGTTATCTATTGTGACAATACAAGATCCATTAACATTTCAAAGAACCCAATGATGCACTCTAAGACTAAGCATATAGATATCAAATATCATTTTCTTAGAGAAGAGGTATAGGAAAAGGAAGTGAGGTTGGAGTATGTGCCAACTAAGGAGAAGATTGTTGATATTTTCACTAAACCATTGCCTAAGGATACATTTGAGTATCTAAGAGGTAGGTTGGGGGTAATTCCCCTATCTTATTTGAATTAAAAGAAAATGCAGTTGCATCAATCTAAGTGCATCCATTGAATATATTTATGTTTGATGTTATGGGGCTACTCCTTAGGGGGAGAAGTCTATATAGTAATGTATTTTAGTTAATGAGGTACAATAGAGAGGATATCGGGTGTGTATGGCACCATTGGAATTTTTGTTAAAGGGGAAATGTGTGTATGATAAAGAGGGAAATTATAAAGTGAAACAAATGGAGAGAATTTTCAGAGTTGTAGAAGGGAAGTGCACATCAAAGAAGTTTAATGAAAGGGGGAGTAATTATAGAATAGGGGAAAGACAGAAGTGAAAACACATCTTTTTTCCTAGTGTTGTTGATGTTGAGAAAGTTTGTGCAAAAAGTATCATGTTGGAGATAGGAAGAGAGTGTTGCCATCAATGCCAAAGGGGGAGATTGTTGGCTTATCTAATGTAGTGATGGTAAGTGAGTTTTGGAGATGCAGATTTGATTATAGGATGATCAATTATTATGTTGTCATTGAAGTCAACTATTGACCTTGTGTTCTTAATGTGTTGCCAAGCATAGTTGTTATGAATGAAGGGTTGCAATGAATTTTAGTAGTTTCTATCTTTATGGCAGACTTAGGCATGTCTCTACATTTCTAATGCATGATCGATACTGCTAAAGTGATCTTATGCGAAAGTTGTGATCGGTTAAAGTATAACAATGAAACTACTAGAATAGTTAAAGTCGGGTAATAGATAATTTGAATGTCTTTTCAAATATCTGTTGTGTCTTGTGGTGTGGTCATAGGATATGATGGTCAATAGTGTTAAAATGATATAGTTCTATTCACAACTAATTTAAGTGACCGGTCTAGGATAGATGAGCAGAGACAAAGTTGTTAATAGGCTAAAGTATTTGTGTTCTTGAGTGATAGTTGATAAATCTTTGATTGGTGATCGATGTTGAGGTTGTGGTGGAATCAATTGAGTTAGTTATGATTTTGTGACATGTCTTCATGATTAGAGGTGATGATCTAGCATCACATTGTTCGATGCTAGCATGTGGAGAAGATTCTAGAGGAAGTGTGTGTTTGGTCAAAACATGTTTGACCCCTTGACACAATATTCTATGTAAATCATTGTATTAGCCGACGTGGTCTTGGAAATGTGTTTTTTGCATTGAATTTTGTTTTGTGGCACATTGGATCTGAGGAGAATATTTGAAATTAAAATCTATTTCAAATTTAGGGCTTGATTAGGGAGATGGACTTAAAAGTTCAATATATAATAGATGAAGTTGAAAGTTTTCATGTGTTGATGGTGTGTTGGGAAAGTGTAGTTGTAAAGTGCAAGTTGTGATCAAGCCATGGTAGAGTTTGTTGGAAAATAAAATTGAAACAATTGTTATATTTTTATTGATGTCAAACCTTAATTGGTGAGACAGTTGCTATCTAATAGAGTACCATATCTTTTGATTGATGAAGAGGACTTGAAAAGAGGAGATAACAAGAGGACCTAAGGAAAGGTTGAGCTATGTGATACTACAATGAGTACTTGATTAGTTGGCACATTGATAAGGTAATGTGTTGTTTGTCTTTAACAATAAGTGAAGAAGTCAATAGATTTGAAGCATAGGCTTAACCGAGGAAAAGAGAAGAAATTCAGTTTAAGCCAAGTGATGCTAGTGTTGATCGAGCACTAGTATAAGCCAAGTAAATTTTAGTTTTGACCGAGCATCAGTAATTATGGAGTATCAAAGAATTAACTGAGTGAAGACAATGTTAGTCGAGTAGAGAATTGAGGAAATGAACACAGTATTGACCGATTGTCAGTAATTTATAGTTTGTGAGGGAATTGAGAATCCCAGCCAATATAGTTGAATTCTTGGGATATGTAAAATGTGTTGACATTAATAATGAATGATCTGGAGCATTTAATGCATGGTAAACCATTTTATTTTAGATTCAAGGAGAATTTTTGAGAAGTATCTAGAAATATAAGGAGACGAACAAAATGATGGAAGGATTCGATGAATTTGACCTAAACCTAAGATCTATGGAAGAGATTAAGCAGAAAAAGATTAATCTACCTGATCAAGGAGGTATAAGGATGACCTAATTGTGGGTTATGAAGTGTATGTGGTGGAAGAGGTTGATGTTATTGACTGACGAACCTAAGCAAAAGGCTAGGAAGAGCTGAACATAGTTGAGGTGATTGCTTGAAGGGATTTCTAAGTAGATATGAGATGGGGATGGAAATGAAGGTCAGTCAGTAAATCATCATATGAGCGTATTGGATCTGTATTTGCAAAGTGAGTTGTATATTTCAGATCAGAACCTAATGTTACTTTATAACCATTGTATAAGTTAAAATCCTTTAATCAAGGTTGACCTAACAGTCATTTTGTAAACCCTTTAATCAAGGTGACATTTTGATGGAATGCTCTTAAGCCCTCTAACCAAGCCACTCTTAACAGGGTGATTAAATCCTTTAATAGGGTCACCCCTAATAGTGTGTATTATAAACCTTTAACATGGTTGGCTTCTCACAGAACTCACTTTAGAAGAGTGAAAATTTAGTAGCATGTTATTGGTGATTTTTGCCATATTGGGTTTCCATGTTAAATCCTGGTGTTATACTTGTGTGAATGTTATTTGATGTGTTGTATTGTCAAAAGTTTTATATTCTGCAAGTTGATTACTTTTGGACAGTGGACTGTAAGTTTTATGTTACTAATATATTCTATAGAGACTGAATGAATTGCTGAATAGATCTAATATTCTTGAAGTAGTTGAAATTTGAATTGGTACATCTGGACCTAAGGATAATTGATTCACCCCCCTCTTAGTTATTCTAAAATCATTCTAAAAATTGGTATCAAAGTTGTTGGTGCTTGTAAGGAGAAATTTTAAAGGTACTTGAAGCTAATGATCAAGATGTACAAAAAAGAGGTATCGAAGTTGAATAAGGAGAACTTCACTACATGGAAAAGTTTGATGAAGTTGTATCTAGCCTAAATTGGTGATTCAACAAAATACTATGTGGAACATGACTATGCACCATTTCTTGCACCTATGACAGCTGAGGAGATGAAGGAAAAATAAGAACACAATCAGGCAATATTGGAGATTGCATCAGCCCTAAGTTATCCTGAATTTTAAGACATCAAGAACTGTACTAATGTAAAGCAAATATGGGACACACTAGTAGTTATCTATGGTGGGGACACAAATGTGTTGAGAGCCAAATCTGAAAGCTTGAGAGGTAAGTTTGATGAAATAAAAATGTTAGAAGGTGAAAACATTGTTCAATATTGTGGAAGAGTTAAAGAGGTAGTAAATACTATTAGAGGAGCTAATGGGAACATTGATGATGAAACTGTTATTAGCAAAGTTTTGAGAACTTTACTTCCTATTAAGAGTTTCTGCAATACAAGAATTAAGATGTACTCCTGGTAACATCCTAACTTTGGAAGGTCTTGTTGGTAAGCTTACTGCTTTTGTGTTGTCTAATTTTGATAATTTCACTTCTCATAATATTGACTCAGTATTCAAGTCTCAGATGGTTCTTCATAAGTCTAAGAAAGGAAAAGAAAGATGTGTGAATAGTGACAGTAATAACGACAGTGACAGTGATACTTTTGATGATGATCTAGATGATCTTGAGGCACTTATGGCTAAAAGGCTACCGAGAGGAAAATGAAAATTCAAAGGTAAAATCCCTATAATCTATTTTTCATGTAACAAAGTTGGCCATATTGCAGCAAGATGCCCTGACAAGAATGACAAGGATGAAAGAAGGGAAAGCAAGTGTAAAGACATAAGAAATGACATAGATCACAAAAGGTACAAGGACTACAAAGACAAAGGTAATAAATCTTGTTATATTGCTGAAGAAGAAACTGACAGTGAAACTAGTGAATTTGATGATTGTGATATAGAAGTTGTTTATGTTGCTATGAAAGATGATTCTGATGAAGATGCAAAAATTGCACTTATTTCATATGTGAGTATAGGTGATAAATGGATTATTGATAGTGGTTTCTCACATCACATGACTGATGATAAAAGTAAGTTTGAAATCTTAAATCATTACAAAGGTAGAAGTGTTAAATTTGGTAATGATGCACCATGTTCTGTGAAAGGAAAATGATCCATAAGATTAACTGATAAGATCAAATGTGATAATGCTTATTGGGTTGAAGGTCTTAACTATAATTTGTTAAGTGTTGCATAGTTAAACAATACTAGTTACCGAGTTGAATTTCATCACAAGAAGGCTAAAATATTTGATGCCACTGGTGAACTAGTTGGAAGTTGAGAACATACAAGAGGTAATTTGTTCTATCTAGACCCATCTGAAGAAACATGTTTGTTTGCACAATTTGATGATGTATGGTTATGGCATAAGAGGTTGTGTCATGTGAAATTTGATAATCTGGTAAATATTAGTAAGTTGAAGAAAGTTAGGGGATTACCAAGATTGAAGAAACTTGATAATGTGATTTGTAAACAATACCAATTGGGAAAGATTACAAAGTCTAGTTTCAAGAGCAAGACACATACTTCTGATAATATTTTTGAATTGGTTCATACTGACCTTTGTGGACCTATTGGTGTGCAAAGTTATTGTGGTGACAAATATTTCATTATGTTTGTTGATGACTACTCTAGAATGATGATTGTAATATTTCTGAAAGAGAAATCTGATGCCTTTTAGTTGTTTAAGTGGTATTTGGTAAAAGTTGAGAAATAAACAGGTAAAATCTTGAAATGTCAGAGATCTGACAAAGGAGAAGAGTTCATATCAAATGAGCTCAACATATTCTTCAATGATAGAGAAATAAAGAGACAAATGTTTGCACCAATTACACCTCCACAAAATGGTATAGTAGAGAGAAGAAATAGATCAATTATGGATTGTGCTAGAACATTGATGATAGAGAAGAATGTTGCACAAAAATACTGGAGAGAAGTTGTAAGTACAATTGTTTATACCTTGAACTGAGTACAAATCAAGAAAGGTAAAAATGCTACACCTTTTGAATTATGGCATGGTTATGCACCTAATGTGAAATACTTTAAAGTCTTTGGAAGCAAATGTTATATACTGAAGGACAATAGGAATGGGAAAATTGATGCTAAAAGTGATGAAGGCATATTCCTAGGATATTCCACTAAGAGAAAAGCTTACAAGTGTTTAAATTATAACACTAACAAAGTTGCAAAAACTGAAAATGTTAGAGTTGATCAATATGTAGAAGAGAATGGAGATTGGATTCAAGCCATGAATGAAGAAATTGAGCAGATAGAAAAGAACAAAACCTAGACTCTAGTGCCGAGACTAGAAGACAAGAATGTTATTGCAACAAAGTGGGTGTTTAGAAATAAGCTAAATGAGCATGGAGAAGTCACTAGGAACAAAGCTAGATTGGTATACAAGGGCTATGCATAGGAAGAAGGCATTGAACTCTACTTGCCCCACTTGTAAGATTGGAAGGAGTGAGAACTCTACTTGCATATGCAACTTTTAAGGGATTCAAAGTGTATTAAATGGATGTCAAATCTACATTTTTGAATGGAATATTGGAAGAATAAGTATACATTGAACAAATAGAAGGATTTTTTGATCCAAGCAAGAAGATCATGGTTTGTAAACTACATAAGGTACTATATGGATTGAAATAATCCCCCAAAGCATGGTATGAGAGATTGTACAATTATTTGATAAAGATTGGATTTGTAAGGACAAATGACAACAACAATCTGTATTTGAAGACTGAAAAAGGTAAAGGGATATTGTTAGCTGAAATTTTTGTTGATGATATCATATTTGGAGGATAAGATTCCCTATGTCAAATATTTTCAAATGAATTACAAACTGAATTGAGATGTCTATGTTTGGTGAAATCAAATTCTTTGTTGGTTTGCAAGTTTATCAGATGAAGAAAGGTGTCTATGTTACACAATCTAAGTATGTTAAGGAGATACTGAAATTTTTTGGTATGGAAGATTCTAGACCAGTAAGTACACCCATGGCTACTGGACAAAAACTATCAAAAATTGATGATACAACTGAAGTGAATCAAACCTTCTACACATCTAAGATTGGAAAGCTACAATATGTTGTCCATAAAAAACTAGATATTGCCTTACCAGTTGGGATTATTGCAATATTTTCTACAAATCCTAAAGATAATCACATGATGGCATTGAAAAGGATATTGAGATATCTAAAAGGAACATGGGACTATGGATTGTATTACAAGAAGAATGACAAGTTTGAACTGAAAGTTTGCATTGATGCATATTGGACAGGAAATGTGGATGACAGAAAGAGTGCAAGTGGTGGTGCATTATTTCTAGGAAAGAGATTAGTCTCTTGGACAAGCAAGAAACAAAACTACATTTATCAATCTACAACAGAAGCTGAACATGTAGCCGCAACAATGAATTGTTCAAATTTAGTGTGGATTAAGCAATTGTTAAAAGGTATGAAGGAAGAAATCACTGAGCCAGTTGTTATTTTCTATGATAACATAAGTGATATTAATATATCAAAGAATCCTATAATGCACACTAAGACTAATCATATTACTATCAAGTATCATTACTTGAGAGAGCTAGTTCAATACAAAGAAGTGAGATTGGAGTATGTGAATACAAAGGAACAATTAGCAAATATATTCACTAAGGCATTACCTAAGGATTCTCATGAATACCTAAGAGGTAAATTATGGGTGATTCCCCTAGTTGAGGCTACCTAGTAACATATAGGAGCACTTCATCAAATGGAATAAATTAGAATATCTGACAAATTGATGCAAAGGAGGTCACACTTTAGGAGTTTCCTAGAGTTGTGAAAAGTAAAGCACAAGATGTTGATCAGTCATAAGATGACAAAAGGAGTCATACAATTCAGAATACTAACATGAAGATATCCACATTGTGAAGATGAAATGTCTTTAGCATTGTTATCAAAGAGGGAGAGATTAGTAAACCTGAGAGAAAGATATAGAAGAAATTACCCTAAGCAAAGAGGGAGAGATTGAATAAGATGAGGGAGAGTTTCAGAAAATTGTTGATCAAACTGAAAGAGAACTTTTTTGGATTGTATGGTGACTATGCATATGAAGTTTACAGTAGAATATGTAAGTGTTGCCATCAATGCCAAAGAGGGAAATTGTTGGAAACTACAATTGAAACAATTGTTATATTGTCATTGATGTTAAACCTTAACTGGTGAGATGGTTGCTATCTAATAGAGTATCATATATTTTTATTAATGAAGAGGACTTGAAAATAGGAGATAACAAGAGGGCCTAAGGAAAGGTTGAGTTATGTGATACTACAATGGGTACTTGATTAGTTGGCACATTGACAAGGTAATGTGTTGTTTATCTTTTATACTAAGTGAAAGAAGTCAATAGATTTGAAGCATAGGCTTAACCGAGAAAAAGAGAATAAATTCAGTTTAACCTAAGTGATGCTAGTGTTGATTGAGCACTAGTATAAGCCGAGTAAATTTTAATGTCGATTGAGCATCAGTAATTGCCAATTATCATAGAATTAACTGAGCGAAGACAATGTTAGCCGAGTAGAAAAGTTTTAGTGATGACTGAGTTATTCAGTGATGAACGAGGAGATGAACATAGTATTGACCGAGTGTCAGTAATTTATAGTTTGTGAGGGAATTGAGAATCCCAATCGACATAGTTGAATTCTTGGGATATGTAAAACATGTTAACATTAATAATGAATGATCTGGAGCATTTAATGCATGGTAAATCATTTTATTTTGGATTCAAGGAGAAGTTTTGAGAAGTATCTAGAAAGATAAGGAGAGGAACAAAATGATGGAAGATTTCGATGAATCTGACCTAAACTTAAGATCTACAAAAGATATTAAGCAAAAAAAGATTAATCTACCTGATAAGGGAGGTATAAGGATGACCTAATTGTGGGTTATGAAGTGTGTGTGTGTTAGAATAATTGAGAGGGGGGTGAATCAGTTAATCATTGTCCCAATTCAAAATGTATAATCCAAAAACAAATACTTCAATTTCTGCTCCTTGATAACTTAAAATACTTTTACTGTCTGTGCATTTATCGATTACCAGTCTAAAACATATATCAGTTACCAATCAAATCAAATATGCAACATGCAAATATGACATCAAACAAATATCACAATCAACACATAAAACAAGAGATTTAACATGGAAACCCTGTGAAGGGAAAAACCACTTGGGATCGGCAACCCAAAAATATTCACTCTTCTGAAGTGAGGTCGATGAAGACCCAACCTTGTTAAAGGTTACAAACACACTATTAGGTGTGACCTTGTTAGAGGATTCAAGACCAACCATTATCATCCAACCAGCAGTCACTCTAGGGTTGACATGATAACAATGTTCATTCTATGAATGATACATAATAAGACTTTCTTAGTCCACTTGGTTAAGAGATTTGACTATGTACAATGGTTAAATTTGTAATAATAGGTGATCTAACTTAATACAACTTCAATTGCAAATTACAGATCAATGTTCAGCTCATACAAATCTTCCCGATCAATGTAACATTTCTAATTCAACAATATATCAACTTACTATCCATCGGTAATCACTCTTTGTCATTGGGGAATGCTTTGCAATAGGGTTCTCCTTAACCAATATGATCAAAATGCATGAAAACTTGTTCACGCGATGATTCTGCAGTTTCCTTTTCTTCCGGCATCACACTCACTTGTGAAATCTCTAGTCTCTTATATAGACATGTAAACCGTTTTCTTCTGCTCCATTAGATTTTGCCACTTAATCATCTTTATTTATTTTGCCTCTTAAACATACCTTGGAACTTGTGTCATAACACATTTGATTCTCATCCTTTAGATCTTTCCTAAATTTTGTTAGCCGTCGATCATCATAACAAACATTATCTGTTACCACTGATTTCGAGGTACTTTCCAGCTCATCAATCTTATAGGCTAAACTAATCATTTAGTTCATTCTGTTCTTCTCGGTTAACAAAAAAATGTATCGGTGAACACAAGCTCAGTTTACACTGTGCTCGGTATACACTACACTCCATTGGTGTATATTGAAATGCTTCATCAACTGACAACACTGCTTTGTGTCTTTCAACTCTTTTCCTCATCATAGATGAATGAAACATAATCAAGTCAATATCATAAAGTCATAGACTCATCAACAAGTTACTCAATGTATTCTTTAGCCTCATCTGTCATATCCATCTTCCTCATGTAGATATTTCTGTTCTTCATCTCTTTCACTCCTTCTCTACAGATGTTTTGGTATAGTAAATTACAAGATAAGTACTATCAAATAGTTGACATCAATGCAAACATAATACTAATTTAATCATATTACATATCTAATCAATTAGCTCAGTGATCTTAAATCACAGATTCTTCAATCAGGTTCTAAATCAGTTGTAGTTCATCAATCTCTCGCTTGGGCATTGATGGCAACTCAAGTAATATGAAATATACCATACACATACCAAACATGTATTCTACAACTCTGTGAACAAATTTTGTACAAGCTCTCCCTAGCTTAATATGTTTAATCACTACGTTACTCAACAACATTTACAAAATATAGCTTTGTCAATCTGCAAATATGATCTTTTCAGCTCTCGGATTCCTTCTTTTGTTCTCAGTAACTAATCTTCAGTGCTCTCCCTTTCTTTACTTTGTGTCTCCCTCAGATAGTTCTCATTAGTGCATATTGTTTCATATGTTTCATATTATTTATCTCTCCCTTTGACAACAATGCCAAAGAAACAAATAAATAAATAGTTCTTCAGTAGCCAAGTAACTCTCTATTGTCTGGTGCATACTCTGTATCTCTGTATACTGATATGCCAATCTGTTCCAGTACCTTTCACAACTTTAGACATGATCCAAAGTGTGAACTATGCTGCGTCAACATGAATGATCTTTTGATAAGATTAGGCTGATGTAATATCTGGATCACCTTAGTGACCAGTAGACAGGGGACAGACCCCAAGTCTAGTCCTCAAGTATTCAAATGTATCCTTCGGTAGAACTTTTGTAAATATATCTGCAAGTTGTTCTTTTGATGTAACAAACTCTAGCTTAACTTGCTTCTCCTGTACTTTTTCTCTCAAGTAGTGATACTTAATTGATATATGCTTTGTTTTAGAATGCATCACTGGATTCTTTGAAATGTTTATTGCACTGGTGTTATCATAGTATATAATCACCAGCTCAGTGATTATCTCATTCATACCTTCCAAAACTTGCTTAATATATGCAATGTTTAAATAGTTTGTAGCAACAACAACATACTTTGCTTCGGCTATAGACTAAGAAATGCAAGCCTGCTTCTTACTTGTCCATGTAACAAGTCTTTCACCAAAGAAAAATGCTCCTCCGGTGGTACTTTTTATGTCATCCACATTTTCGGCCCAATCAGTGTCGGTATAGACTCTGAGTTCAAAATTGCCTTCCTTAGGATACCATAATCCCTAGTCCTCTATTTTCTTCAGGTATCTTAAGATTATTTTAGTATCAATCATGTGTGATTCTCTAGGATTAGCAGAAAATCTAGCAACTATTCCCACAACATGTGCTATGTCTGGTCTACTGTGAACTACATAGATTAACTTACCAATCATTGATTGGTACAATGTCTGATTTACCTTTGTAGTTTCATCTTCCTTAGTCAATTTACATCCAGTAGCCATCAGTGTTCCCACAAGTTTAGCATCTTCCATGCCAATGTTTTCAATACTTCCTTTATGTATTTAGATTGTGTGATGAATATCCCATCACTTTGCTAAATCACTTGTAGTCCAAGAAAGAACTTAATCTCTCCGAACATAGACATCTCGAATTCACTTCTCATTTCATCAACAAAGGCTTTACATATTTGATCTTGACCTCCAAATATGATATCATCCACAAATATCTCAACAATAAGAATTGTATCATCAGTATCTCCTTTCATTTACAGATTGTTGTTCTCACTTGTTCTTACAAATCCTATACTTAACAAATAAGTATGTAGCCTCTCATACTAGGCTCTCGGTGCTTGCTTTAAACCATATAAAGCTTTATGTAATCTACATACCATGTCTTTCTTTTCTGGATCAATGAACCCTTCAGGTTGTTCTATGTAGACTTCTTCTTCAAGTATTCTATTTAGAAATGCTGACTTGACATCAATTTGATATACTTTGAATTTCTTGTGTGCAACATATGCAAGTATCAGTCTGACTCCTTCCAATCTAGCAATAGGTGCAAAGGTTTCACCATAGTCTATGCCTTCCTCCTATGCATATCCTTTGCATACAAATCTAGCTTTATTTCTTGTTACTTCTCCATTCTTATTCTGCTTGTTCATGAATATCCACTTAGTACTGATAACATTCTTATCTTTAGGTCAGGGTACTAAGGTCCAGGTTTTGTTCTTCTCTATCTGCTATATTTCTTCTTTCATTGCATTGACCCATTCATCATTCTCTAATGCAACTTTTACATTTTTTGGTTCATAATCACAAACTACACATGTACCTTGTCTTGCTTTGCTCCTTGTTTGCATGCCAGCTTGTTTGTCTCCAATGATTTATGATTTAGGATGATGTCTTCTGACAAAACTTTCCAGTATCCTATCTCTCCTTTCTTGTTCATCCTGTGCAGGTTCATTTGCTTGCTCGATAGGGCCATCCTGCTCATCAGTTTCTCTTTCCTGTTGTTTGGTATTGTTTTCCTGCTGACCGGTTATCACAGGCTGTGGCTTCGGTAGATACTCTAGTTGTTCAATGTAAGTGAATCTACCATAGTCTTTTGGTTCCTTTGTACTTTCCTCTGTGTTCTTTTCATCAAACTCATCAACTTGGACATTAGTGCTTTCAATCATTTTATTAGTAGTTTTATTCAGACACTTATATGCTTTGCTTTTATTGGAATATCCTAGAAATATCCCTTCATCACCTTTTGAGTCAAATTTACCATTTCTCTCATCTTTTAGAATAAAACATTTGCTTCCAAAAATTCTGAAATAACTTATAGTAGGTTTGTGTCCAAACCACAACTCATAGGGTGTCTTGTTGGTGTCCTTCTTCAGTTGAACTCAGTTCAATACATAAATAGTTGTACTGACAGCTTCCCTCCAGTATGTCTGAGCAACATTCTTTTGCAGCATCAGTGTCCTAGCACAGTCAACTATTGACATGTTCCTTCTTTCAGCAATCCCATTTTGCTGAGGTGTCCCCGGTGTAGAGACCTGTCTTTTAATACCATGCTCATTATAGAAATTAGTAAATTCATCAGAGATAAATTCACCTCCTCTATCAGATCTTAAGCATTTCAATTCCTTACCAATCTCTTTTTATACCTTTGCTTTATACCACTTAAACATCTTAAATGCTTCAAATTTTTCTTTTAAGAACATAATATTCATCAATCTAGTATAGTCATCAACAAAAAGCATAAAATATTTATCACCATAATAACTCTGAGTTCTCATAGGACCACATAGGTCGGTATGAACCAACTCAAGTATCTTCTTTGTTGAATAATCCTTATTTTTGAAACTAGATTTAGTCATCTTACCTTTCTGACATTCATGACACATAACATGATCCAGTTTTGACAAGTTAGGTAGACCTCTAACTCTTTTCCTTTTACTGATCTTAATCATGTTATCAAAGTTCACATGGCATAACCTTTAAGGCCACAACCAAGCATCTTCATTTTTCATCATCAAGAAAGAAGACTTATCAGTATCAAGATAAAACAGATTACCTCTTGATTGTGCTCTAGTTCCAACTAGTCTTCCTCCATCATCAAAGATTTTCACTTTCTTGCTCTCAAAAGAAACTCAGTGACCTGAATTATTTAGTTGTTCCACACTTAACAAGTTATAGTTCAGTCCATCTACCCAATAAGCATTATCATATTTTATCATATCATTTATCATCAAGGTTCCTTTACCTCTTACCATATAGGGTGTGTCATTACCCATCTTTACTGATCCTCCATTGTATTCTTCAAGTAGATCAAATTTCTCCTCATCACCAGTCATGTGATGTGTACAGCCACTATCTATGATCCATGTATTATTTTTGTTAACTTTAGAGATCAGTGCTATTTCTCCATGTTTTTATTCTTCCTCCTCAGAGTTATCTTTCATAGAAACAAATACAACTTCTACATCATCATCAAAATCAGATTCAGACTCATTATCTTCGGCTATGAAACATGCCTTTTTTCCTTTGTCATTATTGTCTCAATTATCTCTATTGTGTCGGTAGCCTCTGTTGAATCTTCTCCCATAGCTTCCTTCAGATTAGTCTTTGGTTCTATCATCATCTTTCTTATGTGCACATCTAGCAACGATGTGGCCAACCTCTTTATAGTTAAAGCATGCCAAAGGTAGCTTACCTCTATACCTTCCTTTACCTTTGGGTAATCTTCTAGCCATAAGAGCTTCAAGTTCATCAAGCTCATCATTAGTATTATTGTCACTATCACCATTTTTATTATTCCTGCTAGACTTACTAATCTTCAGAGAAGACATGAAAGCGGATTCCATAGATGGTACAACACTGTTATCAAAGCTATTTAATTCAAAGGTTGTAAGTTTACCAATCAAATTGTCAAGTGTAAGTACATTACCAGATGCAAACCTTGTCTCATGAATAGCAGATATTATGATTGCGTAAACCAAAAATAAGGTTTCGAGTATTTTGCTTACAACTGTCTCTTCACTAATGACTCCAACAGATACTCTAATAGCATGTACTACCTCTTTCAGTCTATTTGTATATTGCACAATATTTCACCTTCTTTCATCTTCATATCGTCGAATCTTCCCCTTAGGCTTTCTACTCTAACTCTTTTAACATTCGCATCTCCACTGTAAACTTGAGAAAGTTTATCCCACATGGCTTTTGCAGTAGTGCAACTTTTGATATCTTCAAATTCAACATCGGTATAGGCAACAACAATTTCCATCATAATAACATTGTGTTCATGCATGTCTTTCAGTTGATCAAGTGTTAGGGGACCTAGTGTTGGTTCTATATAGCCATTCTCCAATTCTAGTGCAACATTCCCAATTCCAGATATGTGCAACTTCATCCGGCTCTGCCATACTGCAAAGTTCTCTTTTTTCAGCTTTGGCACTTCCCTCTTATACATTTTGAGATCTTTGTACTGAAGTCCTTAAAACTCTGTTCCAAGCAACCAATGCTCTGATACCAATTGTTAGAATAATTGAGAGGGGGGGGGGGTGTGTATTAGTTAATCATTGTCCCAATTCAAAATGTATAATCCAAAAACAAATACTTCAATTTCTATTGCTTGGTAACTTAAAATACTTTTACTATCTGTGCATTTACTGATTACTAGTCTAAAACATATAGTAGTTACCGATCAAATCAAATATGCAACATGCAAATATGACATCAAACAAATATCACAATCAACACATAACACAAGAGATTTAACGTGGAAACCCTATGAAGGGAAAAACCACCTAGGACTGACAACCCAAAAATATTCACTCTTCTGAAGTGAGGTCGGTGAAGACCCAACCCTGTTAAAGGTTACAAACACACTGTTAGGTGTGACCTTGTTAGAGGATTTAAGACCAACCGTTATCATCCAACCAGCAGTCACTCTGGGGTTGACATGATAACAATGTTCATTCTATGAATGATACATAATAAGACTTTCTTAGTCCACTCGGTTAAGAGATTTGACTATGTACAATGGTTAAATATGTAACAGTAGGTGATCTGACTTAATACAACTTCAATTGAAAATTACAGATCAATGTTCAACTCATAAAAATCTTTCTGATCAATGTAACATTTTAGATTCAACAATATATCAACTTACTGTCCATCGATAATCACTCTTTGTCACTTGGTAATGCTCTGCAGTGGGGTTCTCCTTAATCAGTATGATCAGAATGCATGAAAACTTGTTCACGCGATGATTCTGTAGTTTCCTTTTCTTCCGGCATCACACTCGTGAAATCTCCAGTCTCTTATATAGACATGTAAACCATTTTCTTCTTCTCCATCAGATTTTGCTGCTTAATCATCTTCATTTATTTTGCCTCTTAAACATACCTCGGCACTTGTGTTAATAACACATTTGATTCTCATCCTTTAAATCTTTCCTAATTTTTGTTAGCCGTCGATCATCATAAAAAACATTATCTATTACCACTGATTTCAAGGTATTTTCCAACTCATCAATCTTATCGGCTAAACTAATCATTTAGTTCATCCTGTTCTTCTCAGTTAACAAAGAAATATGTCAGTGAACACAAGCTTAGTTTACACTATTCTTGGTATACACTACACTCCATCGATGTATACTGAAATGCTTCATCAACCGACAACACTGCTTTGTGTCTTTCAACTCTTTTCCTCATCATAGATGAATAAAACATAATCAAGTCAATATCATAAAGTCATAGACTCATCAAAAAGTTGCTCAATGTATTCTTTAGCCTCATCTATCATATCCATCTTCCTCATGTAGATATTTCCATTCTTCATCTCTTTCACTCCTTCTCTACAAATGTTTCGGTATAGTAACTTACAAGATAAGTACTGTCAAACTAGTTGACATCAATGACAACATAATACTGATTTAATCATATTACATATCTAATAAATCAACTCGGTGATCTTAAATCATAGATTCTTCAATTAGGTTCTAAATCAGTTGTAGTTCATCAGTGTGGTGGAAGAGGTTTATGTTATTAACTGACAAACCTAATCAAAAGGCAGAGGGATAAGAAATGCTATGAAGAGCTGAACAAAGTTGAGGTGATTGCTTGAAGGGAATTATGAGTAGATCGGAGATGAGGATGGAAATGAAGGTCAAACAGTAAATCAGTATATGAGCATATTGGATATGTATTTGCAAAGTGAGTCGTATATTTTAGATTATAATCTACTGTTACTTTCTAACCATTGTATCAGTTAAAATCCTTTAATCAAGGTTGACCTAACAGTCATTTTGTAAACCCTTTAATCAAGGCAACATTCTGATGGAATGTTCTTAAGCCCTATAAGCAGGCCACTATTAACAAGGTGATTAAATCCTTTAATAGGGTCACACCTAATAGTGTGTATTGTAAACCTTTAACAAGGTTGGCTTTTCATAGAGCTCACTTTAGAAGATTGAAAAATTATTAGCATGTTAGTGATGGTTTTTCCATATTGGGTTTCCATGTTAAATCCTAGTGTTATACTTGTGTGAATGTTATTTGATGTGTTGCATTGTTGAAAGTTTTATATTCTGCAAGTTGATTACTTTTGGACAGTGGACTGCAAGTTTTATGTTACTGATATATTCTATAGAGACAGAGTAAATTGTTGAATAGATCTAAGATTGTTGAAGTAGTTGAAAGTTGAATTGGTACATCTGGACCTGAGGATAACCTATTCACCCCCCCCCCTCCCTTAGTTATTCTAAAATCATTCTAGCAAGATTCAAGTGTTTTGAAAAGAGATTGTGTGTTTTAGTGAATCTGATCAAGCAAAGGTATTTCTATTCTAAAAATCATTCTTTCTATTGTTCTCTAATAGTTGTAGAAGGTTAAATCCCTTAGCCAGGTAGATCTTAACATATCTTTGTTTTAAATCCTGTAGCAAGGTGACACTTTCTCAAGTGTTCAAATTCCTCTAACAAGGCTTCTCTTAACAGGGTAAAGGTCCTAATAGACCTAAGGAAAATCCCTTAATTAGGTAGTATCTAATAGTGCTATTGTAAACTCCTAACAGGGTTAAGCTCCTCATAGGGTATACTTCATAAGAGTTCATCATTTAGTGGGTACTAATTCCCACCATGTTTTTCTCCAAATTTGGGTTTCCACGAGACAAATTTGTGTGTCAACTTTGTGGATGGATTTCCATGTTTATGATTTTCATTTGTTCTAATTAAGGTTAATCTTGTGAATGTTGGTTTAAGTTTAAGAGGTTAAATAGTTGGATTATTTGGTAGATTACTAATTCACCCCCCTTCTTAGTAATCTAATCTTAGGACTAACAAAGTAGACTACTAATAGTTTAGAAGCTAGACTACATGTCAATTTTAGTGTATGCATTAAGATTGAAGAAGAAATTATTGCCTTGAGGGGGGATTGAAGGATGCAAAAGAACCAATTAACAAAGGATTGAAACTCAAAAGTGGTAGTAATCTAATTGATGAAATGATAGGATTTTAAAAACCATATAAGGACAAAGGTAGTCTTTATTTTGATAAAAAATAAAGTTTTAAGTCTCCCAACAAAGAGGAAAAAAGCAAGAAAAATGTCAAGGATGAATCCAATAAGTCAAATGAAGATAAAAATGGTTTCAATCTAGTTCAAAACAAGAAGAATACCAAGAAGTCTATTCTTGCTCAAACTAGGTATTCTACATATTTGAATGGAAATTATTTATCATGCAACAAGTTTGGACATGGACACAGTGAATGTAGAAGCTATATCATATCTCAACTATTTAATGACCAATGGTATGATTTTAATAAGTTTGGACATAAAGCCAATGAGTGCAGACGTATGATGATGGGAAATGAATTCATGAATGTAAAAAATGGTAGGAATGTTCAATCATTAAATGGTTACTATTATGCATGCAAAAAAATTTGAGCAGAAGGTTGTGGAATTTAGATCCAATTCTAGGAGTGGAATCATGAACCTAAATGTCACAATTGCAAGAAATTGGGACACATTGCTAGTTTATACAAAAGAAAGAATGATATTGTCCATGTTCCTTTGTAGAAGATTGATGCAGATCAAAAAAAGGAGAAGATTCAAAAGACTTGGTTCAAGAGATTTGATGAGAAGGAAGAAAGCCAAGAAAAGGAAGAGTTTGTACCTCATATTGGTCAAAATGTTTCTTTCAAAAAGTAAACAAAGATCATTGTCTAAGAAGGAGTTTTTATTAAAGAACTTATGAACCCCATTATGGTTTGTATGATAGACATGTTTCAATATGATGAAGGTGTTGAATAAATTTTGGGAGGTTTTCAAGTCTTTGCAGAGACTAGTAGAGGTATTTTTGGTCTCTGTGTATATAAAGAAGTATCTTTTTCTATCTATCTATACAAGATCAACTTTATTCAATTCAAAACACTTAAAGGATTTATAGATATGATATATTAATAGATTGACATTCATTTTCATCACTTTTTTTTTTGTGTAAATTGGAGAGTTGAGTTGTGAAAAATAGATATCTCTTGTAAAGTGTGCAAACCATAATGACTATTTATAGAGGTATTTTATCATTGATATCTTGTTCATTTTTCATAACTTTATGTTATAATTGTAAAAGTTGAAAAGAAAAAGTTTTAAGTAACCACTGATCCACCCCCCTCCCTCTCAAAGGTGTTTGTATTCCAACAAGTGGCATCGAAGAAAGGTTCCCTAGATAAAATTTAACAACTTTGGGTAGATTTTGGTTGAGTGGAATACTTATCTACTATGGCTCATGATAATTCTTTAAAGGTGCCTATTTTTAATGGATCAAATTATGCTTTTTTGGAAGTTATGATGCAAACTTACTTGTTATCAATTAATGTTGATGTTTGGGCTTCAATTGTAAATGGATATAAAGTTCCTAATGATTTACCTACATATCCTAATGAAAAGAGGAAGTATGAAATTGATATGAAATCTAAATTTTCAATATTTAACAATTTATCCAAAAATGTATTTTTTAAGGTAATGCATTGCAGATCTTCTAAAGAAGTATGAGACAAATTTAAAAACACCTACAATGGTAATGATAGAGTTAAAGAAGCTAAGATAAAAAATTTGAAACCAATATTTGAAGACCTTAAGATGGGTGATGATGAAAAGGTAGAAGAATATCTCCTTAAGATAGATGAAACTGTAAATGGCATATGGGGACTTGGTGAAAAAATTGATGATATAGATGTTGTAAAGAAATTTTTAAGATATCTTCCTGATAAATTTGATTCTAAGATATGTTCCATAGAAGAAACTGGAGACATTAACAAGTATACAATGTAAGATAATTATGGAGCACTTTTAGCTTATGAAATGAGAAATTTTGGCAAGTAGGAATTCACAAGCAAAGAAGCATCATTCAAGGTAAAAAAGAAAGTAAAGTAATCTCATAAGAATTAGAAGACCTTGATGTTCTTAAAGCAATCTGTCAAGGAAATAAAATAAAGGAGTAGGTAAATACAAAGGTAAACCTCCTTTCAAATGCTTTAATTGTGGTAAAATAGGACACTTTGCATCTAAACATCCTTATGATAATCATGATGAAGTAGATGATGAGAAAGAGAAATCAAGTAAAAATAAATTTTATAACAAAAAGAAGTTCTTTAAGAAGAAGAATATTTTAATTGCTAATATATGAGATACTGAATCTAGTAGCTCTAAATATGATGAAAATGAAATTTTATTCATGGCTATAGAAACTACTTGTCAAGAATCAGATAGTGATAATGATGTTGACCTTGTTGAGCCTGAATTAGAATGTGAATTTCTTTATGCACTTAAAAAGATAAAGGAATTAAAAAGGAATTTAAGTGTTGAAGAAAATCAAATCACAAAGGAAAAAGATAAATTTGAAAAATAAATTATGGAATTAAATCAACAAGTTATAGATTTGAAATCACAAGTTGAGGAACAAAAGAGAACTGTCTTTGTCACTAAGGAAGAGTTAAGTTCTAAAGATCAGGAAGGTACAAGGTTAATGAATGAAGTAGTATCATATAAAAGGAAGTTAGAAAAATATGAGAAAAATAATTTGGATTACATATTAAGGAATCAAAGGAAAACTGATAATTTAATTGGAATTGGTTTTGAACTTGGACAATGTTCTAGTGACAAGAAAGATAAAACCTTATTTGAGATATTCAAATATAAAAGTAAGGATATAGATTAGAATAATACCACTTAAAATGAGGGTAAAAATGAATATTTTAATAAGATTTATAATGATAAAAGGAAAGTCATATCACACTCTTCATTCATGGGTAAAATATTTTCAAACAGGTTCACTTCTTTCTTTGATGGGTATTGTTTCATGTGTCATTAATTTGGATATATAATAAGTGATTGAAAATATATGTCAAGGAGTTTTTCAAAGATTTAGTTTGGTTATTCCTTTCCTAAAATGAATGGTCTAATATGCTACAAATGCAATCTCTTTGGTCATGTTATGAAGAATTGCAAAACTAAGTCATTTCAGAATGATCAATCATATACTAGTCTATAAGTTGATAAAGAATTTGATACTAAAGTAACTAAGAAATGGAGGCCTAAGATTAATAAGTCTATGTTTGTTCAAATGGCTTTACATTCTGAAACAAAGGACTTGTGTATAGTTGATGGTGGTTGTTCTAGACACATGATAGGTGATAAAATAAAATTTGACAAATTGGTTAACTACAAAGGTGGTAGTGTTAGTTTTGGTGATGATTCTTCTAGGCAAATTAAAGATTTGGGTTCTTTGATGCTTAGTGGAAAAGTATATATTCATGATGTAGATTATGTTGAGGGATTGAAGTACAATCTTCTAAGTGTTAGTCAAATTTTTTATAATGGATATGAAGTTGTGTTTGATGATCAAGATTGTCAAATCAAATTTAAATCAGGACAGTTGGTTGCATCAGGTAAAATATCTAAAGGGAATGTATACAACTTAAAAGATATCACAAATACTATTAATCATGAAGATGTTTGTCTTATGGGATAGGTGAATGAAGTTGTGTAGGATAAAGATAATACTCTCCTTCAAGACAATGATAATGACTTAAATAAATCAGATAATAAATTTGAAAAAATTGAAGAAGAGACAAAAGATCAACAGGGGAAACTAGAACCAATAGGTACAAAGTGTATAGGAACAACATTGAAGAAATATCATCCTCAAGAATAGGATCTTGGAGACAAACATGCAGACCAGTTAGCTAAAATATTCACAAAACCTCTCTAAAAAGATGTATTTGAAAGATTAAGAATGAGATTGGGGGTTCTATCCCTCTCTTCTCTTGCATAAGTCAAACAATGTGTGATAGGTTTCAGAGGGAGTATTTATGATTTTTTTTCAAACTCAAACTTTGATATATCTCCTTTGTCATTGATGTCAAATGGGGAGAAAAAGCATGACAAAATCATAACTTTATTAAAGAATTTGTGATGTTGATATCATATGTTGTGAAGTTGATATGATATGATAATAGATATACAAGTGATACCGGTACACAAGAATATATAGGTGACATAGGTTCATGCAGAGTTTAGTATTGAAATCAAAGCCAAAGGGGGATTATGTTGAACCTTTGGTAATTGGTCTTTGGTTTTGTCATTTATGTCAATAAGTCATATATGTCAAATATCTTAGATAGTTGTTTTAGTGGTACATAAGGTATAGTTCTAATGATCACGATACACAAGATGAAAATTTAGTGATCTTATGGAAGTTGATTAAAGTGATCAAGAGGTGGTTAACATCATGTTATTATTGTCCTAATACATTGATTATATCATTATTGAGGTGGTTGATAAAGTTTTAAGTATATAACACTTAATGTTGATTATGAGTGTTAAATTAGTTATAATTTCATAACTACCTAGTTATGGTCAAAATGATTTTGCATATATCAAATGTTAAACAAACCCCCAAGAATTATACCTTTCTGGAAAGGTAACAGGCAAAAATAAAATGGGTATAATTAAGATTTTTCAGACCACATCATTGGAGAAAGAATAGCTAATTTGACTAACATTGTTGCAGGCAGTTATAACCATTTTTACCTGATTTAGGTCTAATTTGGTTTTGAATAGGTTTTTGTGCTATTAAATAATGACACAAGGCATTTAGAAGTAGGGGATTCATTCCTTTAAATATTGGTAAAGGTGGTTTTGAAAAATATGCATATTTTGAAAAGATATACAAAGTAGACCTGAAGGAAAGTTGCAGGTCAACAAGATATATTTATACATGGTAATCATAATTCTTTCAAATTTGATTTGAGTTGAATGATTGATGTTATAATGATCCCTCATTGGCTAAGTTGGAGAATAGGGACAATTATTGTAATTCCTCTCTTTTCATTAAGGATTACAATATTGGATACCTTTTTGTGGACTTATATAATTGATAATCATGAGATGATAATACCTCCTAGAAAAAAATGTATTCAATTTCTCACACTGGTCTCTTGAAGTGTACCATTCCATATATGCTATAATGTCCACTTTTTAGTTAATTTGGGGCAATAGGGACACTTGCCCTTATCATCTATAGTAATAATTATTGGCACAAAAATTGATAGTTATTGATTTTAGCAACTGGCTCACTTTATCTACTCTTACATCTGAAATATGCTATATATTGTTATCACTTTAGCAATTATAGGTTATTGTTTCTAAAATGTACTTATAACCTTGCAACTACAATAATAGTTTCATTATCCAGTCAATGTTCTTCATACACCTATAATTTCTTCAATCATTACTTGACTAATGTGCAATATGGTGGTTATATCTGATTAACAATCTAGTTAATATATGCTATTGCTTTTTCTAAGAGGTAATGACTCCAAAGTAGATTAAATATTTCATATGTAAAATGAGAGAGAAAAAATGTCCAATGATGTTTTTTGTGAGTGGATTTGAATGCCCTTTCATATTGTATGAAAAACCTAAATATGGGGCGTGTCCCCTATCCCTTGATCATCACCCCTTTCATTATAATTTCTAAATGCACTTTTTCAATCAAACCATTTTTAATTACAAGACTGGCGATCTATATGGGAATGTTATACCTTTGTATTTTGGTATTGTAGGCTACGATTTATTTGTATTTGTTTTGAAAGGCGTAAACAAGAAAATGTTAGGTTAATCCAAACATTTATATCAGTTCAAAAGCATAAACATAGAAAACCAAGCCACCTCAGATAGAGCCAAAACGGATGCATTCAAGCATTGTTTGATTTGCTCTGATAGGAGGGATGTGGGTGTGCTCTCAAATCACATGGATAAGATCTCCAATGCATGCTAAAAATGATTTTAACTAAATGAAGATGTGATATGATGCTGAAATGATTAGAAAAGCTTGAATAAAACTAAGTTCAATCCATTAAGCTATTCTAGGATGTGTTAGAAAGCATGAAATCTGACAATATTATCAAAAAGATAAGATCTAGAATGAATTTTACCATTATAAAAATGCATGAAAGATAAAACTAAGCTAATTGATTTTCTCTTGGAAGAGAGAATATTTATAGGATTTGAGGAAGGGCTTGGGTTAGGAAGGAGAGTTAGGGTCAGAGGTAAGGTTTGGGGTATGGTAAAGTTTAACCTTGGTCAAAGTTGCTCACACATGTGTGAGAAACACTAGGGAAGTGTGCAAAGGGGATAAGAGTGGAAGAAGAGACATGGGTCTCATTTATGGCTTGTAAGAAGCCTTAATGAGGATTTAAGAGGCTTTAATGAGTGTGTAAGGCTCATTTATGAGGGGTTTTGACCCAAAGTCAAAGTTTGAAAAGTTAGGCTAAAAAGGGTAGGAATCACCCTTTAATCAGGTTTAGAGTGAGATTAGGAAATTCTAGAAGAGGTTAGGGATTTCTAGAAGATTTCCAAGGTTTAAGGATTTAAATAAATATTTTATTTATTTAAAGGATTTTTGGTCAATTTATCAATTAATAATTAATAAATAGGGTAAAATCACTCAAACTTGATTTAAATGATTTGGGGAGGGATTCTTTAATTAAATGTGTCTAATTAAAATAGAAGGATTTAATGGCATAAAAATAAACAAATAAATTAAATAATTAATTAATGAAGAAATGATGATGTCATCAGGGGTTTTCAAAAAATAAAAATACATTTATTTTCTAAAGGATTTTTAGGTGTCTACATTTTTCTCCTCTTTGATGTGATGTCGCAAGTGGCGTGGTGTCAAAGACAAGAAAATAAGATGCTCTGAGCTAGAATTTAGAGGAATAAGGGGTTGTGCCCCCTTGAGAAAATAACGCAAAGAGGAAACTTTGTGGAATTTTATCGAAAAGAACACAGAAGGGAAGGGAAAGGAATGAAGGAAGAAGGGAGGATAAATAACCAAACTTCCAAGAGAAAAGATGGATGAATGCAAGATGAGGTGGAATGCAGAATGTAGGATGTAGCTACATGTAAAGATGCAAGATGCAAGATTAATCTATATGATGTAGGATGGGGGTCGATTTGGGGAGCTCCAAGTGTAAATGTGGAGAGCACAACCTAGTTTGATATAGCAAAATTAGAGACCTACCAAGGATATTGGGATCACAAGGCCTTGTCACCAGTGTTGCATAGGACTGGTGTAAAAAATACATGCAAGGTTGCCCCAACATCATGCATGAACTAAAGAGGAATCATGGTAGAAATAATGCTGGAGAAAACACAAACAAATGACTGACTCAGAGGCAGAAGAAAAAGATCAAAAGACCTTTCCCCAAATTGTCCTCATTTGTAGCACACCAGGATATAAAGGATCATGGTGACTTTGAGGAGAGGAGAAATGAGAAGCTATAAAAGATTAACAAGACCCAAAGAACAAAATCCAAGGTTAAAATGATAACTCCAAAAGATATCCTTTTCCAAGGAGAGAGATTGATGGTTGATGGTGGGAAGATTTGGTCTAAACATGTGGAAGGATACATCAACATGGACTTGGGTTGATTGGTGGAAGATTAGGTCAGATAAAACAAAAGGATACATCTGTGCAGACCTGTGATTAGGCATAGGCCAAACAATACAGAAGCATACATCTATGCAGACCCGTGTTGATGGGGAGAATGTTGTGTTGCTGATTGGAAAATGATGTAGTTCAAAGATAGTCACGATGATCAAGGATAGTTGACAATTGATGTTGTTGAAGTGCAAGGCTAGGTGGGACAAGATATCTGATCAAATGCTGCTGCAGGACTAACAAGGATATGTACAACAGGATTATGATGATATGTACAAAGGACGGGGATATATGTACAGGGGGAGCTCAAATGATTTAGCAAAGATCCAAAGGGACCAAATGAAATAACAAGTATCTCACAAAACCTTTTTCCATAGGCAGGATGATGAATGATGATTGATTTATTGAGGATGGATGGAGGATGGTGGAGGATTGCTAAGTACCGAGAATGAGTTTCTCCTTCTTGATGTAGGATTAGAGGATAGGATTGGATTTGTCAACCTAAGATAGACTATTGATCTTCAGAAGATGGGATTCTTGCCAATGCATGCCAATCTCTTGCTCAAGATGATGAGGCCTACAAAGACAAGTACAAGATTCCCTAGACAATGCTCTATCAAAGGGTAGTGCTGGGATGATTTTGATTTAGGATAAGGATTCAAAAACTTAAAGGATATGACACAAAGTGGATGGTGGGTAACTGGATAAGGATTCCTATGACAAGAGATAGGTAAGATTCTTGAACCTCAAAAAGGACCAAGGGATGATTGCTAAAGCACTTAGCTAGATTAGGTCATGAGGACTCGAAGGCTGATTGAAGCAAAGGATGGGACCTAAAGACACATATGTACAAATGAGCTTAGGTGGAGACACGATTGGCACTATGGTACAAGACTCAGGATAGGATGTACAAGGAATCTAGGGATGAAGTCGAAGCTGCAAATATATGCAAGATGATGCCCCAGTTGGGTTGGAAAGCCAAGATGGACTGATGGTGGATGACGTGTCCTGAAATGACATGGATTTGGAAAGGGCGTATCCCAATGATGATGATTAGATTAAGATCAAGACTTGCAACAAGACTAAGGATGTGATTGGATCGGTTGGCTTTATCTTGGATGTTGGATAGCTTGAGGATATGGATAGGATTATCAGATGTTGGAAGATTGCTGGGAGCATTTAAGATATGGATGAATGGCATCAGATTGCATGGGGGAAGCCTATAGCTAGATACCAATGGCAAGGGAAGATACCAAGTGATGGAAAGATGGAGGAAATGCGTAGAGATTTTTACTAGAGGGAAATGCTGAAGGATTTGGATGCAAGAAAGTGCTTTGGATTTGGATAGCGGATTTGCTAGGAGATTTGGATGGAGGAATGCTTTGGATTGTTGATAGAGGAATGATGAAGGATTGTTGATAGAGGAATGCTGAAGGATTTGGATGGGAGAACTGCTTAGGATTTGGATAGAGGAATGTTGAGGGATTGGATTGAGGATTGCTAAGGGATTGGATAGAGGATTTGCTGGGAGATTTGGAGGATGGAAGATTTGGATTTGGATGGAGGAACTGCTTAGGAGATTTAGATAGAGGAATGCCTGGGGATTTGGATGGCAGATTTGCTTGAGGATTAAATAGAGGAATGATTAGGGATTTGGATGGTGGATTTTCTTGGGAGATTTGATATTCTTGAAGGATTGGATTGGGAGATGAAAGATTTTGCTGGGAGATTTGGATAAAATATTTTGCTAGGAGATGTGGATGAAGGAAGATTTGGATTTGGGAAGGTCTCCAAGGAATATGTTGCCAAGGAACAAGATGCCCCCTGCTTAAGATTGCTCATGTATTTAGAGGCATTAGGATGAGATATGCTTAGATGGAAGATATTCTGACAAGAGGATGAGGAGGTTTGATGGAAGTTAGGATGAATGGATTGGATAGAGGATAGGTGGCTGAAAGATGTGATGGATGCCAAAAAGCTGTCCAAAAGCATGCATACCTGGTGGTCTTTGTTTTGTTATCAAGATCCAAGGGAGGATTACAGATGTGGGAGACAAATGGGATGGAGGAAATGCTAGATAAGATGTGATAGAAGGGAATGGCCCCCAATTGTAGAAAGGAACTGGGGGGACCTTAGCATGATGTTTGTTTGCCAAGTTTTCATCATGGTACTTGTCCAAGGTGCTTGAATTTCCAAGTTTTCACAATTGGACGATTGTTTTTCTCTTTCCTTTTCTTTTTTGATATTTTTCTCTTGATTTTTCCAATTTTTATGGATTTTTCTAATTTTGCTGCTGACTTTTTACTGATCTGTCACTGATATTCTAATTTCTTGCTAACTTTCTCTGATGTTCTTGATTTGTTACTAAGTTTTCACTGATCTTTCTGATTTGTCACTAACTTTTATGATTCTCTAATTTGTTGCTGACCTTCTGATTTGTTTCGATGTTGGTACAACTTTATTAGGATGGAGGGATTATGCAAAGGCATGGATAGGATGGGGTAGATGGGAGATATGGTGGTAGAAAGTGTTTTGATGGAAGGATGGGAATTGATCATGATAGGGGGATGTTGTTAGGATCAACATTGGCACATGTTATGGGGAAGGTGGATGAAGAAATTGGGATGCGAAAGATAGATGCGGATAGGATGGAGGATTTGTGCTAGGAGATCTTGGGACATAGGGACCCAAAATAGATTTAGGAGATGGAAGAGAGGAATGAGTAGTTGTTGGATTAGCAATGTTGGATTCCATTGTGGATGTTTATTTTAGATGCATTGCATCTTTTTTCTTTGGAATCCACATCATATTTGCTTTAGCTTTGGTGGGCCTTTGTGGCCATGTAGTAGATTTTTCTTTTACTTTGGTAGGCCTTTATGGCCACTGGGATGCATTGGATATCTTGATTGGATTTTTCTTTTCTTGAGCATGTCTTTTAGAGGGGACATGGCAATCTTTGGATTTTTGTAGATAGTTCCTTGTATGCACTCTTGAGTTGGCATCCAAATTGTGAGGAGTATTGGAAGGAATATGAGGAGATGTGCGGGATGGAGGAAATATGGATGTATAGATGGAAGGAGATTGGTAGATGGGAGATATGGGCATGTGCCTTTGTTGATCCTGACTAGGGATGTTTGGATTTTGGATTGATTAGGATAAGATGAGGGATGATATTTTGGGATGTAGGGCCCCAAAATGGATTTGGTGTGTAGAGGATATGTGCTGGTAGATTTTGGGACATAGGGACCCAAAATGGATTTAGAGGATGAAGGAGGAATGTGATAGGTTTTTTTGGGTTGCAATGATGGAGGAGGAATAGCGTTGTATGCTTTGAATGGATGAAAGGAAGATGTGATGGTGGGTTTGGAAGGATGCTTGAATTTAGCTTTAGTTGTACCAACATTTCTGGAGGAAGTACCTTCTTCGGATATATGACCAATACCACATGATTTTGGATGTTTCTTTTCTTGAATGGGCTCCAAATTTCCTTGTTCATGGGCATCCAAGCCTTTGTCTTGATAATTCTATTTCTTGAGCATTTTATCCAAACAAGGATACTTCTGACTTGGGGAATAAGATAAACTTCCAGTTTTAGGTGTTGCAGTAGAAGATATGAAACTGATGTCTTCTGCTTCAAGTGGACTACCATTGAAAAATGTAAGTAGACCAAAAGGATAGAGTGATGACACTTGGATGGTCTGGATTGGAGGATCCTCAAGAGGAGCGGATGGGATGATGGGATCTTGACTGGGATTAGAGGATGGTGATGGATCTTGAGATGGAATAATTGGAATTGTAGGATCTTGGATTGGGGGTGATGGAAATAATAGAACATGCAATAAAGGAAGTGAAGGGATTGGATCTTGATTTTCATCTATGAGTATTTCAACATGCTTTTGGACAAGATCTTGACATGATAGGATTGGTGTAGATAGAATGTTGGGGGATGTATGGATGGACTCTTTAGATGGAGCAGATGGAAGGATGGGAGATTCTGCAATTGTGATGACAGGAAGAAGGGTGAACTCTTCAGATGATATGGATGAAAGGATGGGAGATTCTACAATTGTGATGGCATGAAGAAGTGTAAACTTATGAGGCTCATTGGATGTGGCTAGGATAATGCTGGGAGGAGGAGAAGTGGGTGGAGATTGGATAGAGTCAATGGATGGGAGACACTCAATGATGCTAGGAGATGGAAGAGGATCAATAAGTGGTCTATATGGAAGAAAGATAACAGATGAGAGAGGTTGATGGGCCTCATTAGTGATGGCTTCCCATGAAGGAGTAGGATGGGATGACTCTTCAACTTTAGGAGAGGGATTTTTGGTTGGCTTCCTTGTGAAACTCCTTGTAGACTTCTGGATTGGAGGAGGTGATGGACTAGAATGTGTAAAAGATGGAAGGTTAGGATGGTCCTCAAGTGAAGATGGGGTGGAAGATTTTGAACTTGCTTGAGGGGATGATGGTGCAGACAAGGAGTTGGAGGATGTCATGACTAGATAGTTCACAAAGGTAGGTTGGGAGGAAGCTTGTGGACTAGATTGGCTATTTGGTGAGGTGGGAGTGGGGGATTGAGGTACAAGATATGAAATGATTTGAAGGATGCATTCTTCTTGTGCAAGGGGATTTGTGGCAATGTGGGTTTGAATGGAAGGTGGTGGGTTGAGATAGGATTGAAGATTTGGGGTAATGGATTGGAAGACTAGGATTTTGGATTTGAGAATGATTTGGAGGATAAGTAGATGGAAAAATTGGATAAGGGATGGGAAGACTAGGATTTTGGATTTGAGAATGATTTGGAGGATAAGTAGATGGAGGATTTGGATAAGGGATGGGAAGACTAGGATTTTGGATTTGAACATGAGTTGGAGGATAAGGGGATGGAGGATTTGGATAAGGGATGTAGCTTGGAGTGTTGCTATGAAAGGATGGTGCTTGGGATATGACCATAGAAGGAGATGGAGGTATGTAGGATGTATATAGAGGATATGTAGGCTCAAGATAGGAAGAAGGTGTGGATGAATGGGATAACAAATTTCTCTTGCCAAGGACATGAAAGGGAGTGCTAGTGGATATGCATGAAGGCATGATAGGATAGTTTGGAGGAATGATTGGATGCTAGAAGGTGTTTGGGACAAGCTTTCTAAGGTTTTTAAAGTACTCATCATGATTTATAAGACTCTTATCATCATTGGGATAGGATGGAGTGGGAGAAAAGAAGTGACAACCAAACTCATCATAATAGATTTGAGACATGCTGACTTGCAGATTGAGTTGGATAGGGATGAAGGATGAATATGGATTGGAAGACTAAGGATTTGGATTCAGTTTTGGACTTGGCTCAAGATATGACAAAAGAATGACTCTAGAGGAAGATAGAAAGGGGATGGGGGATGACCAAGATAATTATGCTAACCTAGGATAGGAGGACAAGACTGGATGCATGATGACTAGAAGACCATGATTTGGGAGACTAGGATGACAAGATTCTAAAAGCTTGGATGACTTTTTGGATTTTAATTTTGATATGGAAAAGGATTTTGATGTATAGAACTCTTCGTTTGTGTATGTTTCAACAAATGTTTTGCATTGAGTCTAAAACTTCAAAAAACACATCAAGCAGAACTACCTAGAAGCTAGGCTAGTATCAAAATCTTTTCCCACAACTTGATATCCCAAAAAGGAATACAGACGGTGAGTGTCTTAAGGTGATCTGGGAAACCACTTGGATCGATCCTTGCACAAAGATTTGGATACCTTCAGGAGTAGATCAGGTAGCTTCTGGTTTAAAAGGTTTGTAGTTGATCCGTGGAGTCCTCCCAATTGGTTTGTATGTGTGTGACTCACTTAAGAGCCTAGTTGACCATGCTAAAATGGTAGGGATATTCACCTACCTCAGGCTACCATCAACACGCATCGCCCAAGATTGAGGGGATGAAGCGAGAGTTTGCTCAGCATTTTATTTCTATACCGGTTGGGGAAGTACCAGTTTGAAGTCATTATCCAAAGAGGAAGCACTTTTCTCTCTGGACATGCCTCTCTAGAAGTAAGACAAATGAACTTGTCTGAGTTCAAGTATTTTATGTCACTTAGATTAACAAGGATTTGTAGAATTTGAAGACTCCTAGAAAGCACAAAAAACAATGGTTCTTTCCCAAATTGATTAAGTGATTGAAGTTAATTCTTGCAAATAGATGTGTTTAGGATTTGATTTGTTCATTTGAAGAGAAGAAAGCTTTTTTGAAAAGAGATTTTGCAAGTATTTTAACCTTTGCATTCAAGATTGAGTGTTACTTTTAGGATCCTAATTTTAGCTTTGAAATGAAAATAGAATGAAGTGATTTTTCCTTAAGATTTAGGAAATTCAAGATTAGTGCTTTTTTTATTCAAAGGAAACATGAATATTTGATTTCTTTTTAGAAGCATTCAAGATTTTGTGTCTTAGATTTTTAGTTTTATACCCAAAAAGAAGTGTTCCTAGATTGGTTTGATGCATGAAACTTGGAAAGCATTCAAGATTTTGCAAAAGGAAGTTTGTTTTAACCAAGAAAAAATCATTTAGGATGATTTAGAAACATTTAGGAATGATTAGGATCATTTTAGGAACCATTTAGGAAAGATTTGCACATTTATGCAATAGATTGAGTAGAATTTTGAAAGAACTTTAAATTTTGAAAATGAAGTTCATTTTAGCTTTGATTGATGCATTGAGTTTGATTTTTAGGACCATTTTCATGAACTTAGGACTGATTTGGAACCATTTAGAAATGAGATGCAGATTTGGGGTTCTTTTTATACGCCAAAAAGTTCAAGTGTTCCTAGTTTGGCATAAAGCTATAAAACACCTAGATTTTGAAAGCATGATGGCTCTTTTTTTAGCCAAATGAAGAACATCTAGAAGTGTTTTTGAATGTTTTTAGGATTATTTAGAAATGAATTGAGTTGATTAGGATTTTGATTAATTTTGTTTAGGTTTTTAAGTATTCAAGGGTGATTCTGAGGTTCATTTCAAACATTTAGGCAAAGTGAGTAAGATTCTGCTTGTTGAATTTTAAACCAAAATTTGAAATGACTTTTTGTAACACCAGATGCGATCTGGGAAATCTTGAATGTGATCCTAGATTTAAATGAATACAATTACCTTCTCCAGATGTGATCCAGAAAATCTGAGAGATCCTGAATGCGATCCTGAATTCGAATAGATGCGATGTTTTACTAGATATGATTTGGGAAATCCCAGATGTGACCTAGGAAATGTGGGATGTGAGCTTGATTTCCTAGATTTGATGATAGACCTCTGAATTAGCTTTCTAGTTCTTTTTGAATCGTAAAAGATGGAGCTCGTATGCAAAAGTTACAAAGGTTTTCGTGGAAGTGTCTCTTTATGGATTATTTGTGAAAAATAGGCTTAAGATCCTGCTAGAAGAAGAAGAAGGAGTAGACATAATAGAATAATAATAAGACTAAGAAGAGGAAGAAGAATTTGAAATGCTCCCTCCACCTACAAGCTTGAAAAATCAGAAAAACACTCCAAATCACATTATAATGCTAGCAAAGAACCCGTGAAGTGGGTCCCACCAGGCGTGCCAGAATGTAGGCTATGATTTATCTATATCTATTTTGAAAGGTGTAAACAAGCAAACATTAGGTTAATCCAAACATTTATATCAATTCAAAAGCATAAACATAGAAAACCAAGCCACCTCAGATTGAGCCAAAATAGATGCATTCAAACACTGTTTGATTTGCTCTGATAGGAGGGATGTGGGTGTGCTCTCGAATCACATGGATAAGATCCCCAATGCATGCTAAAAATGATTTTAACTAAATGAAGATGTGATATGATGCTAAAATGATTAGAAAAGCTTGAATAAAACTAAGTTCAATACATTAAGCTATATTTCTAGGATGTGTTAGAAAGCATGAAATCTAACAATATTATAAAAAAGCTAAGATCTAGAATTAATTTTACCATTATAACAATGCATGAAAGATAAAACTAAGATAATTGATTTTCTCTTGGAAGAGAGACTATTTATAGGATTTGAGGAAGGGCTTGGGTTAGGAAGGAGAGTTAGGGTCAGAGGTAAGGTTTGGGGTAGAGTTTGGGGTATGGTAAAGTTTAACCTTGGTCAAAGTTGCTCACACGTGTAAACAACACTAGGGAAGTGTGCAAAGGGGATAAGAGTGGAAGAAGAGACACGGGTCTCATTTATGGCTTGTATGAAGCCTTAATGAGGATGTAAGAGGCTTTAATGAGTGTGTAAGGATAATTTATGAGGGGTTTTGACCCAAAGTCAAAGTTTGAAGGGTTAGGCTAAAAAGGGTAGGAATCACCCTTTAATTAGGTTTAGAGTGAGATTAGGAAATTCTAGAAGAGGTTAGGGATTTCTAGAAGATTTCCAAGGTTTTAGGATTTAAATAAATATTTTATTTATTTAAAAGTTTTTTGGTCAATTTATCAATTAATAATTAATAAATAGGGTAAAATCACTCAAACTTGATTTAAATGATTTGGGGAGGGATTCTTTAATTAAATGTGTCTAATTAAAATAGCAGGATCTAATGGCATAAAAATAAATAAATAAATTAAATAATTAATTAATTAATAAATGATGATGTCATTAGGGGTTTTTGAAAAATAAAAATACATTTATTTTCTAAATGATTTTTAGGTGTCTACAGGTCCATCACTAATCGTTGTTTTATAATTGATATTCTTTCAATACAATCCACAACACATAGCAATATTATATTCTCTATATGATATTATATCTCCTCCTTAAACTCAATATTTGCTAAGTGTGGGTATTGCAATGTCTTGGTCGTTGAATAGCTTGTTGTATTTGGTCTATACATCCACGTGGGAAAAACATCTAAACAACAACGAAAGTGCATGTCTTACCAAGGGGACACATAGTCCTTTTTATCAATCTCTTCTTATATATTCTATGGTGTAGTTGGCTACATGGCCTCCAACATGGACTATCGATTCACTTCCAATCTTTTCTCATTGTGTCAACTATACCATGTTCTTTGTTATGACATAAGACAACTTTGGGTGTCGACAAAGTCAAAAAAATATTGATTACTATATATTATATTTTATGTAATTATATTATTATATTTAAAATTTATATTATGATATTATTTATATAATATTATATTAATATTGTACTTGAATTATATCTTAAGTATAAATTATATTATTATCTTAATAATTCTAATAATAATATATTATTATATTAATAATAGATTTACTATTATGAATTTATTTAATAACATTTAAGATATTATTTACAGTGTAATCTTATTATATAATTATTTATTTAGTAAATTTATTTATTTATAAATTATAGTATTTAGTATTTTTAATCTTATAATCATCATTTATTATCACTAAACTCTATTCAAGAGGGGTCATGACAGATGTTTGTAGGGTTTGATTAGAGGTTGAAAAGGTTTTAAAATATAGTTTTTTTTTTAGTGGTTTGAATCAGTAATAATTAGATACTTTAATGGTGCAAAAATACACATTTGAATCCTTAGTATTTTGACAAGAAAGTAATTGTTGATTTAACAAGAAGGATAATAGTTTGGAGATCATTTAATCAACTTATCTTCTTGCATTCAAATTTATGATCATATTATCATATTAATGGATTTGTATCACATTTTAAGTCTTTTTTTATAAAGATCATATATAAAAGAAGACTTGTATTGATACAAAATAATTAGTAAGAGAGATATGAAAATGTATATCCTGCTTAATCTTTTCAACTAGATGTTGAATTCTTGCTTCATGATTTTTATTGTAACAGAGACGATCCTCTAATTTGTAACTCAATTTTTTCATGTTAGAAGTGGGTGCTTATTAAGTTTTGAAGTTGGTGCTTCAGATATAAGGGATTGGTGTTCCTTGAGATTGGTGTCTCTAAAACAGGGTGTTGGTGCTTCCTTGAGTTGTAGCTTTGAAAGATTTTTCTGAGAGGATAAAAAAGTTTTAGATTCAAAGTGGTTTCTTAACCTAATGGTTTTCCCACTATAAATATTGTGTACCTTGTTCTTCTTGCATATCTTGTTCATTTTTCATAACTTTATGTTATAATTGTAAAAGTTGAAATTATAAAATTGGAAAGAACAAGTTTTAAGTAACCATTGATTCACCCCCACTCTCAGAGGTGTTTGTATTCCAACTTGATTCCCCCAACTATTGTTGTGATTGTCCCAAATCATTTACTATAGAAGAGTTCCTAAATATAGCTAGAAATCTAAAGTTTGTAGGTGCGGTCATACCTAAATTCGTAGATATGGGATTCTAGGAGAATTTGTTGAACCTTTCAATTCACCTCCATCTATCTTCTTATTTTTCTTCTGAATACTTTGTTCCATGCCAATCTTGAATTGGCCAAAGCAATAAAGGCAATTGAAAAAGTAGGGGTAACAAGGTGAGTTCCTGCCTTTTCACTAGCTGCATATAAATTTTGACCCTGTGAATAGCTACATGGTAATTGAAAAGGAAGTGAGGTTCCTTGTGTTTCAAATCATCAGATAATTCATGCCACCTATTGGATACATGTATGATTATACGCATTCCATTAGACTTGACCATCTATGTAAAAATTCATAGATGCCTTTCCTATTCTTCAATACTTGCCTTTACACTTATGATTTATTCATTAAGACACGCTAGTTATTAAGAATAACATTTGGATTACCGGATTCTTCTCTAAGCACTAATGTTGTAGATTTTTCCATTTCTCTATACCTCTCAATTTGATTCCCCCTATTTTTCTAATTGAACATATAACAACATAACGTCCTCACTTGTAGATCACCAACATATGAAAAGGGATTCCAATCTAGATTGTAAGGGATAACTAACTTATTTAGATAAAAATCACACGTTGCACTATTTAATTCAACTAGAGAATTTTAAAATTTAGAAAAATATTCCTTAGGAGTAACCATAGAAGAAGGTGGATCACACTATATTTGCATGAACTAAAAACTTAGGAAATTTTCTCTTAGATGAAGATTATAGACTCTAGTAGGAATTCTACAATTAACAATTTGTGTCATAAGGTTACCTAGTAATTCTACATTTGGCTTTAGTCTTTTTATTTCGACCTCTCTTGTTTTCAATTTCTTTCTCAAACTGAAGCTTCATATTTTCTTTTTCTCTGTCCCATTCAATTTTTTGCTATTTGACTTGTTAAATTTGTTCCCTTAACTAAAATGTCATTAAAGGCCATGCTATAGGAGGGGGCTCCACATATTTACCTACATCAAGGATTGCTTCAATAATTTGTTCAAGAACACCCTGAATCTCTTGATTGGATAACTCAGCTAGTCAATCAATACTTCTCTCTTTCTCATTATACTAATTTGGGAGTATTTTCATATCTTCCTCGCTTGTCATTTCTCATGCTCCCTTTTTCAGCAAAAACTTCCTCACTATTCATAACCTTTTCCTCTCCCACTCTAGGCATTTCATGCTCTATTTCCTCATAGTCTAGCTATGTTGTTGTTAATTATTCATCGCCCTTCCTCTCTTTCTCTTCTCCACCACTAGGACCAACAATTATAGGCTCAACCTTTTTCTTTATTTTCTTCTTCCCAATAGTTTGGAGTTGGCCAAATCTCCTAGTAATCCTTTGAACTGACTATTTTTTTTCTTACTCTTCCTCTAAATTTTTAGTGAATAAGAGTCTTGAGTCTACTAAGAAAAATGAGATATGTGTAGGTTTTTCCAAAATTGAGATGGAACTGGGAGATTGTACATGTTGTTTTCAAAAACTAAAGGTGAACGCTTAGTTGTTGGAGCATTAGAATAAGAAGGTTTCCATTTTTTTTCAGCCTTAGAAATAATCTCTGCAACTTGAGTTAGATGTGTCTCAATTCCTTTATTATTATGTACCTTCTCTTTATAATTTTCAATCTCCTTTTGCTTTTCTCCCTTACAAATTTTTGCTTCATACTATCCTTGAGTAAAGGAGTAGAGGTTTCTTTATTATCTTTTCTCTTAGCAAAACCTAGGTCTAGGGTTTCATTCTTGTTACTCTTACTCTTTCTCTTTCCTGTAGATTTCCCCTTTTCCTTGTCAACTATCTTCACAGGAGATTTCATCACTGATCAAACAAGAGTTTCTATAGGAGGTTTTTATGTCAATTTCTGACTTCAAGTCTTAATTGCAGGGAATGTTCCAAATTAATTGTAATAGAATCCAAGATGTGAGTAGAATTATCATGTTTTCTCAATTTCACCTTATTCATGTTAACTTCCTCCTTTGGCTCAAGCATGGGTTAGTAAAAAAGAATCAAAGCATCAATAGGTGTATAAGGTGAAGTAATTTTTTGGGAAGCATGTTGGCTAGCTCTAGTATGATGTTTACGACAATGATCATGAACATGATGATTTCATTTGGTTTTATTGGAAATTGGGTTTGGTTCAAGATCAATCAACATTGTGGCCTTTTCTTCTTGTAGAGAAAGAATGGAAGGAACCACACTAGGCTGAGGGACCACATGAGGAGTATGTGAATAAGATATGGGAGGTGGAATATAAGAACATATAGGAGGTTTAGGAGGTGTAGAAAGAATTCCACATCCAAGGAAAAGAGATGGAACACCCTTGGCTTTGCTAAGGTCACAAATCTTTTGGATTTTGTAAGCCTAGTAAGAGTGAAAGAGATTATCGAGATGAGTTTGAGTTGGCTAAGGCATGGAAGGCCAAAATAAATCAAGGTCAACATAATCTCGAGGCACTAAAGGCAAGTAAAGCCTATGATTAATATTCATGAGTTATCCATTATTAGGAAATTTAAGATATTTATGAATAGGATAAGACACATATTTCATAGAGGTAAGCCAAGGAAGACCAAGTTTGACTTGAAATTGACCAAAAGTTGGGATCATATTAAATTTAACATCCAACATTTTACCACCAACTTCAATAGGAAATGAAATGGATTCATGGGAAGGATAAATGAAACCATTGCAAGTTTGGATCATAACACCAAATTTATCATAATAATCATGTTGCAATTGTCTACTAAAATATATTCTTTAGTTATTACATTCACCATGGAAGTAGGATCAATAAGGATGCCACGAGAATAAAGTCCATTAACTTTTGCAACAATGTAGAGAGGACCATTAGGAGCTTTAATTGTCTCAGTAGAGTCAAAGGTAATGTAAGGTTCAGTTTGAATGTTGGGTTTGGATTGATTAAGAATGTTGACAAAATGATTGGCTTCATAAAATTTATCATCATAGTCAATAAGTTGAGTGAAAGAAGAAAAATAAGGTTGGGTAGACTCAATAATATTGGTTGAATGAGGTGGAAAATGATTGGTATAAATTTTCAAGTTTTGATTAAGAGGTGCGACTGATTTATTTCATTGATCATTAAAACCTTTAAAAAATTATAGCATCAGAATCAATAAGTTCTTGAATAATAGTTTTAAAGCAGAAACACTTTTCAATATCATGGCTAGGTTGATGATTGTATTTACAAAAAGATTTGTGATCAAACTATTTGGGAAAAGGTTTGGATGTGTCGATGAATTTGATAGGAGGAAGTGTTAACACTTTAGAATTAATTAAATTCAACATAACATTATAAAAAGATTCAAAAAGCTAAGTAAAATTATGAGCAGGTCTAAAGATAAATGACAAAGGAGGCATGCCTTTGGATGTTGCTACCACTTGTTCATCAACATTGTTGGATGAGTTATTGATTTTGATGAAGTTTTTTGGTTTCTAGAATTTGTTGAAATTTTTGGATGCAGAATCACTCTTATCAATAGGATTCATTGGAGTGGTGCTGTCAAACTAACTCACTTGAATTTGATAATTATGAAGCACTGCACACAATTGAGTGAAAGAAGAAAATTTAGAAAGTAGAATCTTATCTCTAATGCCATTTTATTAATTAGCAATAAAAAAATTTGCACATCAATATCAGGCACATGATAAGAAATTTAAGCATGCAAATTTTTAAATCTACCAATGAAATCAATCACTTTTTCTTTAACATCTTGTTTACAATACATTAAATTAGTCAAAGAAATTTTAGGACCAATGTTTTTTTGAAATTGTTGAATGAAAGCATTAGCAATATTTTGGAAGGAATCAATAGAGTAAGGAGGAAAACAATAATACAATTGAAAGTATTTATCTTGAAAGGTCCTAGTGAATGCCTTTTCCATGAACCTATAGTCTTGAGAGAAATCACTACATAAGGTTTGAAATGTTTTAACATGAGTCAAAGGATCACCCTTACCGCTGTAAGTCTTAAGATGAGGATTCTCCATTTATTGCAGGAGAATAATATGGATAATATCCAAAGACAAGGGAATAATATTGGAAATGTGAGGAGCGATAGGTTTTCAAATTGGAGCAGGGAGGGAAACCTTCAAGAGGTTCCAAAGCTATGGAAATTAGAGGATTCTGTAAACTGGGGAAACACGACATTGGAGAAATTAGGCAGGTGATAGGTTTTAGCAGAGACCCATTCCACAATGTTCGTTCCCCTAAAGAGAGAAATGATTTTTTTTAAATATTTGTGAAGGTACTCCACCAGAGTCATCTAGATCAAGAAGTCTTGATGGAGAAGATTTACAAAATGCGAATGATAATGGCTCATTTTGGTTTCCATCATATGTAACTTCGCTAACTAAACACTACATTCTTGGTCCTAGGTTTCTTTTTCCCCCAACAATATCGATATTGGTAGTAAGGGGGTTAATCAGTACAGATCATGCCAACATGCAATCTCTGAATCTCTAAATCATCAAACTAACCACGGTTAAGCTTTGTGATCTAGCGAAATGACCATTCCCCAAATCTCTAAATTTTCCTTGACCTTGGGTTAACATTTGGAGAATGGGCGACTGAGCCCATTCTCCCAATCTCGAAATGACCTGTCTTGACTGGAAGAGATCTAGCGATTTAGTGACTTGGCAACTAGCAGCTACCTCCAATTTTCTGAATGTTAGCCTCTAACCGTGACCCATCTGGTGACTTGGTGACTAGGCTATCTCTGAATCTCCAGATGCTAGTGGCTTAACCGCTAGCATCTGTCAACTTGGCGACTAGCGGTTAACTAATCGCCATCTCCAACTCTCAGAATCTTTTGCTAACTACCGGGTTCATCTAGAAAATTAGTGAGCTCATGCCATGTGTCATCTTTGTCCACCTCATCGTGACACCTATTCTACAAAATAACCTTACCTATGCGTTCATGGGCACAAAAATTGAGGTGCCAACATAGAGAGTTGTGTGAGCATAGCCTCCAACACTTCTTCTACTTTACTCTGTGAGTTCTATTTCATATAAACACCATAAATCCCTATTTTGGCACCAATGTGGGACTAATGGTTTGAGAGTTTTAAAGCCTTCCCTGCATTTTGTTCCAAAACTTGTGGGGCCTGCCATGCATAGAGACATCCGGCCAAGAGGGCCCGCCAATAGCCTCTTGGACCTTGTTTACAATGCATGGGAGTGCCGATGTACTTAAATGCCTCTAAGATCTAGAACATAACACATGTGGGATATATCTAGAGAATGCATTTTGAAACCAAAGTGCACTCAACCATGCATGCACGCAGGCTTCTCCACACTCAACTATTTTCACATTGCTGGGCACTTACGCTGGCTCTTTGCATTATATCTGCAACACCCTCCTCTGCATTTTTATGAAGGTTTCCCTTTCTCATTTCGTGGCTTCCCTAGTATGTGTTTGGGAACTCATGCTTGGTGCTTCCATTCTACATATGCTTGAACTTTACATGCTTGCGCAAAGCACTTCATTACTATGCGTGAGCCATTCCTTTCACATGAAGCCTCCAATCTGGCCCGCATTCACATTTCACACCCACCTTGCTGGATGCTCACATACACATTCTTGGTATTACGGTGGTCTCCCCTCTTGTGGACTACGCAGGTCCCTTTAACATTTGTGCTCTGGCTGTGAGTGCACTTACGTATTGCATTTGATTTAACCACAAATGGGAGCCCCCATTTTAAACTCGTGCTGGGTCTTTTCCTTTACCAAAAAATCACCTCCATTGCGCAAGGCATCCCACTTAACACACACCAAGCTTGTAGGTAGGTGAGTCCCTTTGCACAAGCAGCCCTCAAACATGCCTCACACAATTCTTAATATGTTGGTCCAACATTATATTGTGCATGGATTGATATTCTATGTGTCGGTCTTCATACTCATGTGTGGGCCTTTGGTCCTCCACGCTGGTAGCCTCTCCTTCATTTTGCGTAAGTCCCTGCCTTGCATTGCATGGGCAGTCAATTAGTATGGACTAGAAGCTTTATAAAAATGTGCTTCCATATAAAATGGAACCTCCCATTCTAATTTCTCACTCGCCAGGCGTGGTGACCTTGGGTATCAAGTGTATGCAATCTGGCGAAGCAGTGTCCATCCTACTATGTGCACACAATCTATGCAACATATGCAAGTATACCTATTTCATTTATATTTGTATATGCATCCCCTATTATTGTTACATCACGAGATGACAAACCACAATCTTTCTTGGGAAAAACAACCAAAATTGTCCAGTCACATGTTAGAAAAAAATCAGTGCTTTTCATTAATCTTCCCAAATTCACTAGAGGCTCCCTACTCCTAGGTACCCCTTGGCCCACACATTACTTGGAGGTACTATGTGACCAAGGATTGGAGCCCTTTTGAAAAAAAACTCAACTTCATGAAACATGAAGTTAAATTCCCCGCATTGTGAACCCTTAATAGCTTCAAAAACATTGAATATTTTCCTTAACACTAGAGTTACATTATCTGATGCCATTATTGTTGTTTTTGCCCATATATCAGGAATTCATACATAGTAAGGAGGTACCAAAAGGCATTCAAAAATGAGTGCCCCTGGCTGTTTTTAAAAAACTCATTTGTGCCTAGCTTGCTCAGAACCATGTCTTGTATTTGCTCCGTGACCTCACAGCCTCAAAAGGAAGTGGGCTCGAAGAAAAATTATCACAAAATGATAACTAGACTTGTCTACAAAATGCCAGAAATCGGTGGGAGATGTATTTTTTGTTAGATATTTCATCTCTATTCTCTGAATACCATCATCCTCACCAACCATGTTAATAGAAACACCAAGATATGGACCCGCGACAAATCTGTTGTCAACCTGACAATATGGGTAAGCACAACTGATCCGCGATAGGCTACACAATCCACAACATGAAAATGTGACCCATATGCCTCTTTGAAAACTTCCCCATTTTATCATACCATTTGTTTGTTCATTGACCTTTTCAACCTTTACAAAGTTATCAAGTAACATCAACTGGCCTCTTGAAAGCGGTTTCAAAAACTGACCAGACGACCTCGCAGGAACACACCACCAGATAGACAAGCTGACTTCCAACATTACAATATGCCAGTCAAAGGAAAACTCATGAAGAGCCCTGAGCCAAAAGATATTTATGATCAAACATGGCCACTTAGAAACAAATTCTGTCCGCATTGCCCAAAATCACTTAAGTTGGCTCTGGAACTGGCTTTTAAAACTGACCAACCGAGACTTCTAGAGACCATAAACTTGGGCACCGATCCACTCCCACACAAGGAGCATGAATGCACAACCAATTCTCCAAAAAGATCAAATGGCCGATTAAAATTAATCACCAAAGTCAGCTTACTAATAACATTCAGGATAAGAAACAATGAAAAACATAGAAACTGGGTTTGGAATTGGCCTGGGAAAGTGGTCAAATGGATTGGTAGGGACCCAAAAATCATCAAGCATGTAGTATTCCATGTCTATAGTATGGAACCACACTCAATTATGCTAGACCTTTCATTGGGCACAAACTAGGATACCTCAAAGTAGGTCACTTATAAAACTGGACAGTGCACATTCAGAGAATTTTAACAAATTGCAAATGGAATGAGCTTAGAAAATAGGTCAAACGGGCACATGGGGGGCTAAAAATTGGCAATATGACTCACTCCCATGCCTACAATATGATGCCAAAACTAGCATGTCATGACCAATCATAGGAAAAAATATATTCAAATGCAAACAGGGCCTGCTACAACAAATTGACACTTAGGCACAAATGCAAATTTGGACAAGTGGTCAAAAAAAGACATCACCGAATGACTCAAAACTCAAAATTAACAACCTGGGATGTCTTCAAATGATAAAAAAAGAGTAGATGAACACCTGACATGCATGGAAAACCTCAGAGTCACACCTGGGCAAATAGGCACAAAAACATTTTTAAGGCCTCAAACTACAAAATTTTAACAAGGTACTCAAAAACCCATGTATTTTTGAGTCCCAACAGTGGCTCTGAATTTGGACGCATGCCCCATGCGGGCATGCAGAGAACACTAGAATCTCATGGTACATCATACCACCCAAAGAAAAATAATCTTGACACTTTCTTTTCAGTTTCTCAAAACTTTGAACAAAGAACCCCAAAACCAACTACCGAACACTGAAGCAAAGAAACTTTACAAAGTTTACAAACATTTACAAAGGACTTCAAAACTCTGTCAGCAAGAGCTAGCTTTTACCTCTATCAAATATGTATTTCTCACTTGCACAAATCCAAGGTAACTTGAAAACACTTCTTTTGCTGACAATACCAAACACACTGACATAAAACTTCAGCATATTATAAAGAAAATAATCAGTATTTTCACTGTCATTTAGCATTTGAAAACCACTATAATTCTGAAAATACTAATCATTATGCAGCATAGGAATATCACACTCTTCAAAACTCACAACTAGCTGAGGAAGAGAACACTCTGACTTAACTTCCAAGCTGGACATATGTTGGCTTTCTTTAATGATGGCTTGAACATCAAAATAAAACCTCTAAAATTCAACCTCTTGCACATCATGTGAATGCTCAAACAAATTACCTTTGACCACAACTTGTGGCTCCAAATCTAACTCATTCTGAAAAACATTAATATGCTGAATTGGGAAAACAAAAGATTCAAAATCTGCCTGATCATTCATGCATTCTTCTTGATTCTTTTCAGCCTCCTTTGAAAGCACAACATCATTATTCATTTCATCAAACTCTTGAAAGAACACACATACCTCTGGCTGAAAAAGGGAATCATTTGTAGGACTTGAAACTTCATCCATTTCTTCATTAAACATTTCAAAACATGGCATGAATAAATCAACCGGCAGTCCATTACATACATCTTCATCCCGACACATGTTTTCTGAGCACAAATCACTGTCATAGGGAGCACTATCAGCATTGCTAATCTCTATTTGATAAGACATTGCCTCAATTCTATTAACAACATCACAATCATTAATGTCTAAGTCAAACAAGCTGATTTCCATTTCCGGTGAAAAATCACAATCAATATCAAAACCATAAGAGATGCTTTCTTGAAAACCCTCATAAACCGGTTCATACAAATCTGAAAGCAAATCTACTTCAGCATTTTCAGTCATGTCTTCACTTAAACAACTTTCATTTTTATATTCAGGACTTGCCAAGTCAACGAAAGAATTTGGAAATACTGAGACTAACTCATCATCACAAATTGAATGTATCTCAAACTTGACACCATCATTTTCACAAACATCAAATGCCTCTAAATTTGAAAAATGAAAACCACCTAAATAAAAAAACCTCTTGCTGCAAATCAGAAAGAGAAGGCATCAATTCTGGCTCATAAGAATCAATATGTTTATTAGATAAGTGATTACAAAGATCTCTTGCAAGACTTCTAAAGTAATCATCATTTTCAGCAACCACAACATCATCATATTGCTGCTCTTGAACTGTCATTGCTAAGAAATCATTTTCCCCCAAATCAATTGATTGATCATTACTCTGAACTTGGGGTTGACTATAGAGATCACAAACAATATTAGGCTCATAATTCTGAAACAATTTTGAAGGCCCAATCTGATTTCTATTAGTTGACATAACACCAGCCAGATCATGACATTCACTATGATTTCCATTACTCATTTGAATCACTACATTAGTATCAACACTTGGGAAATCCATCTCATGCAATCTTGTATTTTCAGCACCATGGAGCTTTGGCAATCCAAACCTTTTCATCCTTTCTATATCCGATGCCAGCTGAAAAGCATGATGAAGACTTTGAGGTTCCTTATCTCTCAACAAGTAACCCATCTTACTATCAAATGCAACCAAGTAAATAACTAGAGACAATGCATCATGTGGCCTACATTTCTCAGGAATTCTTCTTAATGCTTTCCCAAATCTGAGATTGAAATAATTAACTAACTCATTTTCTTCTATGCAAATGCCAATAAGATCAACTAACAGACTGTATTCACAAATAAATTCTCCATATGTTTCAATGAATGCTGATTCAAAATCCTTCCAAGAATGGATAGAATGGTGGGATAGAAAAGAAAACCACTCCCTAGCATCTCCCACCAGTGATTGTACAAATAATCTCATAATCACATCTTCATGGCTGCCATCAAAATCCTCAATCAGGTCCATGAATACTCTTACATGCTTTTCAGCTGATTCATCTTTTCCCCAATTAAATTTGGGCAAGAATTTCTGGATTTTCGGGGGGATTACATTTGGGTAACTAGGAATACCCTCAAAGTCTAGAGGTGAATAACATTTGAAACCTCTCTTATCTCCTAGTTGGGAATAATTTTGGGATATGACAACATTTGGAGATACACAAGGTTGGGATAATTTAGAGTACATTTTAATTTCTTCCTTCAATCAACCACAACCTTGTATATGTAAACTCAAGCATACATATTATGCAGATTTTATCCACAGTGAAACTAACATATCCCCTTGAAAAATTATTTGCATACACAAAAACATAGCAGCTGAATGCTATTCAAATCTTGTATGCAAAACACTAGTTCTTCCCTTTCACTTAGTGCTTAAAATCACTGAATAGGGAAACAAAATTTTCACATGATTTTCATGAAACAACTCGGTATGAAAATAAAGTACCTGGAGATGTTGTGATTGCTACACACACACTGATATGAAGCTTCTCCAAATCACCTTCAAATACCAGTAGAGCCACCACCTCTTTACAGAGGACCAAACTAAATCAGCTGAGAACCTTCTCAACCTTTAACCTTCTTCAAAATTAGCAAACACAACACAACCATAACAAAATACTGACTGTTTGTCAGAATCACAAATACATCAATACTTTCATTACAATGCACTACTCAAACAGAGATGCAGAGTCACCACTCACATTCAGTGAGAAGATATAACAATTTTGAAAAGAATTGACTCTATAACCAAACTAGACCAGACCCTGGGATGATTCAGCCAAGCAAGGAGTTGGACATCTTAAACTTGTTGTTGTTTATCCTTTCCCTAGTAGAGTCACCAATCTGTTAGTGATTTTTCTTACTGAATCCTATTACAAGCCTTAAATGCTTCAATTGAACTCTATGATTCCTAAAATCATGACTCAAGCAAGAAAAGACTAATTGACAAGGAGAAACTCCTCCTACACTTTGGGCTCCACAGACCCAGGCGGGTGTACCTAAAACATTCTAAATCTGCATACATAAAACACTCTCTCACTAAAACCCTTTATGCAGACATGAAAACCCGTGGATAGTAATAAGGATATTCACCCTTCTTCTCTTCGAACCTAGAGGCTCATGAAGGCTAACCTATCAGATTCACTTTTATAAGGAATCATGAAAAGCATTTGCACTATTCAATGTAATTTCTGAACATTCATGCTCTTAAACTAGAAATGTAAAGTGATTTCAATTAATGTTTGATGAAGAAAACTGCCAATCAAGCCAAGATCAGTGCTTTATCTACTGGGAAACAAAGTCAAACAAAGGTGCAATCCCAAAAAACCCTAACTCCAACTCAAGAACCCGAATGCAATTCCTTGTAGACCATTCTTTTCATTTCAATACCTAGACATCAAATTCATATGCTAACCTAGAATTCCTAGAATCTGAAATCAAGACTTACTCTCTCCTTGAAAGAAACTCAAATTCAAACCCACAAATACCTTATAATTGGTATATCAACATGCCTTACAAGTTAATACACAAGAATTAAGACAATGCATACAAAGACATCAAAATAAGAACTGAACATGGATTCCATTTTTTTCATTAAAATTCATCTAAAAATGTACATTGCAAGACCATGAACACAAAAAAAGATAGGACTCAAAGCCTGGAAGCTATCCCAACAGCATAAATTTTCAACCCCCACTTTCAAATGAGAGAAAAACTGAGATATAGCAAATGAGAGTCAGTTGAAAACTAATTGACAACTGTCCATCTTTGGCATGAAAATATCTCCAGGTTTTCCCACACTTTTCTCTACAATTGATTCCCCAAACTGATCCACTATCTGCAATCATTTCTCAAACTGACTGATTCTGATTATGATCCTTGGATTTCAAACCCAAATTGCTCCTTCCCACTTCACTGAAATTGAAAATAATCATTGTCATTGGATTCCTTGTCTCTTCTCGTTTCTAAAAACATATAACACTTATATGTTCTAATAAAAAATGAATTTCCAGGACATTTCTCCGTGAGTAGGCTTGCCATTTAAATTTTTGAATTTATGCCTAATGTTTGAACTATGTCATTTCTTTTAAATTATTTCTGCACTTTAAATTTATCATTTTTATATTAATTTGCATTTTCTACCACAAAAGCTACCAGGAAGCGCTGAGTGTCATCATCTGATTGGGTGCTAGGACAAACTCAAGGTTAACCCCCTGATTGGGAGAACTGGTGAATGGCATGCAATCTCTAAATCTCTAAATCAGCCAACTAACTATGGTTAAGCTCTGCGATCTGGCGAAATGACCATTCTCCAAATCTCTGAGTTTTCCTTGACCTTGGGTTAACATTTGGAGAATGGGCGACTGAGCCCATTCTCCCAATCTCAGAATGACTTGTCTTGACTGGAAGAGATCTAGCAATCTAGCAACCTGGCGACTAGCGACTACCTCCAATTCTCCAAATGTTAGCCTCTGACTATGACCCATCTAGCGACCTGGCAACTAGGCTATCTCTGAATCTCCAGATGCTAGTGGCTTAACCGCTAGCATCTGTCAACTTGGCGACTGGCGGTTAACTAACCGCCACCTCCAGTTCTTAGAATCTTCTACTAACTGTCGGGTTCATCTAGTGAATTAGAAAGATCATGTCGTGTGTCATCTTTTTCCACCTCATCGCGACACCTGTTCTGCAAAATAACCTTACCCATGCATTCCTGGGCATAGAAACCGAGGTGCCAACATAGAGGGTCGCGTGAGCATAGCCTCCAACACTTCTTCTACTTTACTCTGTGAGTTTCATTTCATACAAACACCATAAATCCCTATTTTGGCACCAATGTGGGACTAATGGTTTGAGAGTTTTAAAGCCTTCCCTGCATTTTGTTCCAAAACTTGTGGGGCCTACCGCGCACAGAGACATCCAGCCAAGAGGGCCCGCCAATAGCCTCTTGGACCTTGTTTACAATGCATGAGAGTGCCGATGTACTTAAATGCCTCTAAGATCTAGAACATAACACATGTGGGATATATCTAGAGAATGCATTTTGAAACCAAAGTGTGCCCAACCATGCATGCATGCAGGCTTCTCCACACTCAACTATTTTCACATTGCTGGGCACTTACGCTGGCTCTTTGCATTATATCTGCAACACCCTCCTCTGCATTTTTATGAAGGTTTCCCTTTCTCATTTCGTGGCTTCCCTAGCATGTGTTTGGGAACTCATGTTTGGTGCTTCCATTCTACATATGCTTGAACTTTACATGCTTGCGCAAAGCACTTCATTGCTATGCGTGAGCCATTCCTTTCACATGAAGCCTCCAATTTGGCCCGCATTCACATTTCACACCTGCCCTACTGGATGCTCACATACACATTCTTGGTATTACGGTGGTCTCCCCTCTTTTGGACTACGTAGGTCCCTTTAACATTTGTGCGCTGGCTGTGAGTGCACTTATGTATTGCACTTGATTTAACCACAAATGGGAGCCCCCATTTTAAACTTGCGCTGGGTATTTTCCTTTACCAGACAATCACCTCCATTGCGCAAGGCATCCCACTTACCACATGCCAAGCTTGCAGGTAGGTGAGTCCCTTTGCACAAGCAGCCCTCAAACATGCCTCACAATTCTTTATATGTTGGTCCAACATTATATTGCGCATGGATTGATGTTCTATGCGTGGGTCTTCATACTCATGCGTGGGCCTCTGGTCCTCCACGCTGGTAGCCTCTCCTTCATTTTGCATAAGTCCCTACCTTGCATTGCGTGGGTAGTCAATTAGTATGGACTGACAGCTTTATAAAAATGTGCTTCCATATAAAATGGAACCTCCCATTCTAATTTCTCACTCGCCAGGTGTGGCGACCTTGGGTATCAAGTGTATGCAATCTAGCAAAGTGGTGTCCATCTTGCTGTGTGCACACAATCTATGCAACATCTGCAAGTATACCTATTTCATTTATATTCATATATACATCTCCTGTTGTTGTTATAGCATGAGATGATAGACCACAATCTTTCTTGGGAAAAACAACCAAAATTATCCAGCCACATGTTAGAAAATAATCAGTGCTTTTCATTAATCTTCCCAAATTCACTAGAGGCTCCCTGCTCCTAGGTACCCCTTGGCCCACCCATTACTCAGAGGTACTATATGACCAAGGATTGGAGCCCTTTTTTTAAAAACTCAACTTCATGAAACATGAAGTTAAATTCCCCGCATTGTGAACCCTTAATATCTTCAAAAACATTGAATATTTTCCTTAACACTAGAGTTACATTATCTAATGCCATTATTGTTGTTTTTGCCCATATATCAGGAATTCATACATAGTAAGGAGGTATCGGAAGGCATTCAAAAATGAGTGCCCCTAGCTATTTTTAAAAAACTCATTTGTGCCTAGCTTGCTCAGAACCATGTCTTGTATTTGTTTTGTGACCTCACAGCCTCAAAAGGAAATGGGCTCCAAGAAAAATTATCACAAAATGATAACCAGAATTGTCTACGAAATGCCAGAAATCGGTGGGGGATGTATTTTTTGTTAGATATTTCATCCCTATTCTCTGAATACCATCATCCTCGCCAACCATGTTAATAGAAACACCAAGATATTGACCCACGATAAATCGATTGTCAACCTAACAATATGGGCAAGCACAACTGATCCGAGACAGGCTACACAATTCACAACATGAAAATGTGACCCATATGCCTCTTTGAAAACTTCCCCATTTTATCATGCCATTTGTTTGTTCATTGACATTTTCAACCTTTACAAAGTTATCAGGTAACATCAATTGGCCTCTTGAAAGCAGTTTCAAAAACTGACCAGACGACCTCGCAGGAACACACCACCAAATAGAGAAGCTGATTTCCAACATTAAAATACGCCAGTCAAAGGAAAACTCATGAAGAGCCCCGAGCCAAAAGATATTCATGATCAAACATGGCCACTTAGAAACAAATTCTGTCTGCGTTGCCCAAAATCACTTAAGTTGGCTTTGGAACTGGCTTTTGAAACTGACCAACTGAGACTTCTAGAGACCAGAAACTTGGGCAATGATCCACCCCCACACAAGGAGCATGAATCCACAACCAATTTTCCAAAAAGATCAAACGGCCGATAAAAATTAATCACCAAAGTCAACTTACTAATAACATTAAGGATAAGACAGTGAAAAACATAGAAACTGGGTTTGGAGTTGGCCTGGGAAAGTGGTCAAATGGATTGGTAGGGACCCAAAAATCATCAGGCATGTATTCTTCCAAGTCTATAGTATGGAACCACACTCAATTATGCCAGACCTTGCTTTGGGCGCAAACTGGGATACCTCAAAGTAGGTCACTTATAAAACTGGATAGTGTACATTCAGAGAATTTTAACAAATTGCAAACGGAATGAGCTTAGAAAATAAGTCAAACAAGCACATGGGGGGCTAAAAATTGGTAGGATGACTCACTCCCATGCCTACAATATGATGCCACAACAGGCATGTCATTACCAATCATAGGATAAAATATATTCAAATGCAAACATGGCTGACTACAACAAATTGACACAAGCACAAATGCAGATTTGGACAAGTGCTCAAAACAAGACATCACCGAATGACTCAAAACTCAAAATTAACGACCTAGGATGTCTTCAAATGATAAAACAAGAGTGGATGAACACCTGACATGCATGGAAAACCTCAGAGTCACACCCGGGCAAATAGGCACAAAAGCATTTACAAGGCCTTGAACTGCAAAATTTTAACAAGGTACTAAAAAACCCATGTTGTATTTTTGAGTCCGAACACATCTCACTGAGTGAAAGGAGCAAGATGTATCTTCGCTAGAGAGAATATCAGAGGACACTTTTCTGGGATTTGATGATACACCTCCCCAAGTGGAGGAAGAGATAAGAAACACCATTTTTTACTTTTCCCAAACTCTCTCCATTGCTCAATCCCCATCTAAACCTAATTCAGAGAAGAAAACACCAAAAATAAGAGGGAGGATATCAAAGAGTGCAAAAGCCAAAGAAGAAGTAGAGGTAGGTATCCAGTCCACATTGGATGATAAATTCACATCCATAAAAAGAGTGACGAGGAGAACTAAGGGTTCTCCTTGTCAGTAATGAAGATAGTCACATGGAATCTCAGAGGCCTAAATGCCTTTGGCAAGCGTAATAGGACCGAATAGTAGTTTGATTCATCTAAAGTTGATATTATTATACTTCTAGAAACTAAGTTATCACATGAATCTTATGGAAATACTTTAGGGAAGTGGGCATTATAGAAATCCACTTATATTCAAGGCATGGGTGGATCAAGTGGCCTTTCTATTGTTTGGAATCCTAAAACTATTCAAGGTCAAATTATTGGGTAGGACTTTAATTGGCAATTGAGGAGGATAACCGGTTTTAATCTTTCCTTCACACTTTTGAATGTTTATGATCCTACTTCTACTCAAGATAAAAAAAAATTGTGTTGACTCATTTTATTCAACAAGATGAAGATCAAAGTATTATAATAGGAGACGATTTTAATGCGATTTTGTCCTCAGCTGAGAAGAATGGCTAGATTTGTCCACCAATTAGAACAATGCAAGATTTTTCATCATATATCATAGACAATAACCTGATGGCTGTTTTACCTCATAATGGTATTTTTACGTGGATGAATAGAAGGATTGGATTTTTGCAAATTTCTGAGAGGTTAGATAGATTCCTTATTTCTCAGTGTTGGAAACTTCAAAAGTTTACCTTTTCATCAGAAATTTTGATCACTTCCTTGTTCTTTTGAATAATAATTGGAATGGATCTCTTGATGGACATAAGAACAAATTGTCTTTCAAATTTGAATGTATATGGTTTATACATCCACAATTTCATGCACTCTTAAAATAGTGGTGGGTGAATGCTTCATTTTGTAGAGGCACAAAAATGTTCCAATTCTTAAAGAAACTAAGGTGAGTCAAATCACATATTAAGGTATGGAATGTAAAAGTCTTAAATAATATCTTTACACAAAAGAGATTGTGAATAAACAACTTGCTAAAATTAATGAGAATATTATAAAACATGGTCTTGGTGCTTGCATGTATGAGAAAAAAAAGTTATTACAGGATGAATGGGAATAATTATGCAAAAGGGAAGAAGAATATTGGAGGTAGAAATCTTGGGAGTTATGGTAAAAAAAAGGGGATAAAAACACAAAATACTTTCACGCCGCTACAAAAAAAGATAGCTGCTAAAGTAATCTTTTTTATTAAAAATTCAGATTCCAGAATTGTGATCGAAGATGCTCAAGGTATTCAGTTTGAAGGGATCAGGTTCTTCAAAAGTTTATTATCACATACACCTTCCCCTCCTCCTTCTAAGTCTCTATCTAATTAGATGTTAGACCCCATTCTTTGCCTAATTATGGAGGAAGATAATAGGCTTTTATTGGCTCCTTTTACACTTCAAGAAATACACAAGGTAGTTTTCTCCTTACCCCCAGACAAGGCTCAAGGTCTAGATGGGTTCACAACATTATTTTTCTGGAAGTGTTGGGATGTGATTTTTTGGGATTTATTGGTAGCCACAGAGGAATCAAGAAGAAATTCTTCAATGCTTAAATGTTTCAATACAAATAATATTTCTATTATTCCTAAAGTCAAAGACCCCAAAACCTTTGTATATTTTCACCATATCTCCTTATGTAATACAATATATAATATCATTACCAAAGCCATTTATTTAAGATTGTAGCATATTATACCTTGTATCATCTCCCCTAAACAAGGAGGTTTTGTACTGAGCATATTATACCTTCTATCATCTCCTCTCTCTTGCCCTCTACACTTGGGGGAAAGTTTCATCCATCATATCCTCCATATTTATACCATTGATCTCACTTGCATCCGTATTACATCTTTCACCTTTGATCTTGACAAGGTTGAACATATCCGTGAGCATTAAGTATCTTGACATGAGATATCCTATCCATCAGCCTATTCACTTGTTGTGTTCACGCTACCTTATCATGATCTTGCTCATAATAAAGCCACATTCATTATTTCTAAGAATCCTTCCCATAATCCCAAACCATTCACTCATAGCCTTCACTATTAGGAATAAGGTGTCTCAACCTTGGATAATTCTTATTCTTATTATTTGTTTTGTAAAATGTATTTCTTGCAAATAATGTTGATGTGTCAGCATCTTGAATTATGTGTAAGGAGATCATGGCTAAAATGGTTATGACGGATTCCTATGACACGTAAGAGCTATGTCAAGAAGATTCAATGATAGGTGAAGACATGTGGCAACTGATAAATTTGAGTACTGTACACTCTTCCCCAATCGTGGGGTTCCTATTTTCTCGGAGAATGGTAAAACCCTAATACGGTTATCTTTGGGAGTAGCCCTAAAAAGTGAAGTGCATGATATAAGCTTTTTTAGGGTTGCGAAGAGATATGATGTGAATGTATTGTTGGAACATTTTATGCTGCCATGATTTGTCTTCAAGGGTTTAGAAATCTTCTGAAAGAACTTGCATTGCAAGTGTATTGTAAGCTGTAATAGTTTTGATCAATACATTGTGCAGGTTTTGGAGTGCTGGGGTTTTTATCGAAAGGTTTCCCCAGGGTATATCATTGTGTCATTCTCTATTTTTATGTATGTATGGTATGTAGTTGCAATATCTTTGTTAAAGTAGTTAACGAATCTGAAATTGTAAGGATTTAAAAGAATTTGCACAATACTCTCCTATAGAGATTAGCGTAGGAAGCTGTTTCCGCACCTGAGTTTCCTTACATTCACCACCCCCTTATCATGATTGTGTGATCCTATCCACATTGATCCCTTAATCTTGATCCAATTGAAAAATAAAAGAAATGAAAAAAATAAAATGTTAGAAAAAGTCTCTTGATATGTGACTGGTTAGAATAATATCCTAGTAACACAAGGATTGGACATCCTTAAACAATGATTCATTGCTGAAATTCATCATGTTTCTACTTAGAACATCATGCTAGACTCATTTACTATATCAATCTGGGAACATGGACTTGAGACAGTGACTGCAAAGTTTATGCTTTAGTTCTTCTCAATAGTCATTACTACTAAGGTAAAGCAGTTGCTACAGGAAATTTATACTAGAAACTAAACTTACAGATTAATTCTCATCTTTGAAGGAAAGACATATCAGTAAATAACTAATTCTTTGAAAGTAAACCTATGCTGCAGGATACAGTCAATGGTTCTGCTACCAGTGGTTGCAGGAACAACAATACTTAATAAATTGAAAGAAACTTAATTGAACTTAAACTAAACTAAATTTTACTTAAGCATGAACAAGGAATTCATCTCCCGTGTGGGCCCCCACGGAAGTATGAATGAATTATAACTCAGAGATTGAAATGAAGAACTGTCATATATTCATTCAATAAAACATAACATGGATGCAGGATAGAATATTAAAATGCTTTACTCTATTGCTCGATTACAACATGAATTTCTCAAAAACATCTAACTAGCCTGGAAACATAAGTTCTATCTTATTTAAAGGAAACTAGGAAAAATAGAATGCCTAAAAACTAGGTCCTCCATTACATAGTATAACAACTTTTAGTTTCAGGAGCGACAACATCATTTATGCAAGAAGATAAGCCACATTCAATGCTTTAGGAATATAGGACCGCTGACAACTAGATTGTCTTGGACCAAATCAGCAACCACAAAGTGATGGAAGGAGTGGAGCTATAATGAACTTTGAAACAGTCATCCGCCTTGAAAGACCACTCATCCTTTTAGTTCGCGCTCCTCGCTTGACTTATTCTTCCTACAAAAAGGTTAACACAACAAAATCCAAAACACAAATCCAAAGCATAGATCATAATAAGTTTTCCCTATTTTAATGTAGCCTTGTCACACAACTGCAGGAGGTCTACCCATTTAAAGCTAGAGAAGAAATATACCAGATTTACCATGACATTCATTAATCTAGATATATATTTAGTATTGTCTTTAAGTTTCATAAGTATCAAATATTCATATAGTTAAAACTTATAAACATAAAAGACTGTATCATGTTTATGAAAAACTATAAGATATTCAAGTCTGTACTTAGAAAATCATAAACAAAACACGTTATAAACTTGACTCATCATTCCCCCCAGCTTAGTCATTTGCTTGGTCCCTCAGCAAATAAATTCTTAATCCTGGCTATCATTCTATAGTCAGTAGCTACTCTCTGTGTGCTATAATTGATGATAGCCATAGATCAGCTAAGAAAGCAAGCAGATAGCCAAGAAGGCAAGCAAATAGCGATTTGACTCCAAAGAATGAAGTGCAGAGAGATAGAAAATCCTGCATGGTCACCCTGGTAGTGACAATACTGAACACTTAGGAAAGAGATAGCCAATAAGATATGATGTGTCTATAATTATAGCACACATTGTCTTTCATATCCATGTGTCTATGATGTGTCTATAGATACAATATTATATAGCATGTGTCCATGTGTCTATAAGATACAATTATAGCACACATTGTCTTTCATAGCACATAGAGAGTAGCTGCTATACCTGCTACAACACAACTATAGCTATACTTGCTACCTGCTACAGAGAGTAGCTATCCATTGTCTATAATATACAATGTGTGCTATACCTAGATCCTCCCTCTGCAAAACTCCAATAGAACCCTTTTGTTTTCCTGTGTGTCTTCCACCTGTCCTTTTCCTTCTGCATGTTAAAACTATCTAGAATTTTTGAATTTGCAAGTAATGGAGACATCAATAATGGAGGCTGAAAGGTTAATGGGATCCAAAAACTTTCTCTCTCTCTTCCCAAAGAAATGTACCAAGAAGCACGCTGGGTTGCCATAGCAAAATTGAGAGGTGAATGTGGTTCTCTCTTTCTCATCTCCCTAGGTAAACTGTTCCAACGCTAATGAATGGAATTTCTAGCCTCATGTAGTTCAGTATTCACCATCTGTTCATATGCATTAAATGCTTCCTTCCTCATTGGATAGATGATCTCACTACCTAATTTAGAGGGGGCTATTCTTAACCAATTATAATAGAGAGTTTGAGGATCCTTGGCTTCAGGCCTTAGAAATAGGGGAATGTCTGACTCCAAATCTCTATATGCTTTAGCTTGGGTGTTCCAACTAATTTTATTCTGTATCCAAGACATGAAGGCTCTAAGTTGAATATCCCTAACATAAAGTAAGGGATTCCAAACTTGGTCATCTGGAACTGCAAGATTGTGAAGATAAAGTTCACACAATAAATTTTTTATGGCTGCAGGAGAGTGATGGAAAGCTTGGGAAAACTGGGTAGGCTCTTGTAATGAGGGAGTCCTATCCTGCATAATGTGGGTCATTTGATAGTTCAATAGCTATTCTTTAAGACATAAAGCATAGATAGGTGATGGATATTTACAACCCATTAAGTCAGGGATTAAGCATGTAATTTTGTCAAGTTTCACACTTAACTGTTCTACCTTTTCCTCCTGAACAAGTGTTTCTTGATAGTGACTGTCTATGATTTTATTCAGTTCTTTCCTTTTCTATTTTCAATTTTCCCTCTCAGAATTTAATTGTTCAACCAATAGAAAAATAACATTTAACAAAGATGTTGAACTGGATTGAGCTGACATTGAACTATGGCTGGAATTATTTGCTGCTTGAGGAATAGATGACTTACCATTGTTAGCACTTATCCTTTTCAAAGGATCCATCCAAATAATCATAGCTTTCTCAATATTAGAGCATTGCTGAGCCACTGAAGCTAATGTATCTAACCCTTCGTTCAAAATTTGCTCAACCACCTTATTGACAAGGTTTATATCAACATCTGGAGTTTCTTCATAAAGACCCCTTTCTGCTGTAGGAGACTCTACTGTAGGAGAGAATGCTAGTTTATCTACTTCCCTAATATAACTATTAGAATCATCACTTCTAGAATCATCTCCCTGAAACTTCCCAGAGGCTGGTCCTCTCCTTTGAAATACATAGGCCTGCTTCTCCGAGCTGTCATCTCTGATTGTAATAACTTCTGCATTCTTAGGTTTATCAGGAACCTTCTTTGTTTTTCCATCATGAGATTCCTCAAATGTGCCCTGTTCCATAACTTTAGTCTATTGCTCATCTTGCTGAAAAATTTTAGGTCGTAATTCAGGTTCTTGCTAGATATTTTCATTTTCTTCTTCCTTCGGCTCAGAATCTTGGATTACCTGCAGTTCATTATCTGGAATCTCCTTAGTTGGTTTTGTTCTTCACCTAGCACTTCTCCTCAATGGAGTTTCCTCCTTTTTTGGGGCTTTCCTCTTTCTACAAGTGCTCTTGATTGTAGGAGATGCCTTAGGTTGCCGACCAGTACTAGGGTTAATTTTTCATTTCTTATGCTTTGGGGAAACTGTTTCTACTGCAGGGGCAACTTCAGCCTTCTCTATAGGAGTCTCCAATTCCTCTTCATGAATTTTTCTTGAAGTAGAGGAATTGGTAGAATTAGGGGAATCAGAGGAATTAGGGCTTTTAACCTTAGCTTGCTTTTTCTTTTTGGACGAAGAACATTGTCCAATTTCAATAAAGATTTTTCTAGTTCCTTTAGCAGTTTTAACCCTCTGCCCTACTCTACATCCAATTGGCTCCGGGGTAGGCTCCTTAAACCCTCACAGCAGAAATTCCTCCCAGGAAATGTCTGACTGCTCCCTTAAAGCTTTTTCTACTACTAGTTTGATTAAGCAATGGTGAGAGACAAAGTTTCATCTACCCTCTTGTACTAGTATGGCTTGTTTTGACAAAATGCCAAACACAAAACTAGGGACATTGATAGGTCTGTTATTATGCCATAAACAACTCAAGAATTTGAAATGAACAACATGTAGAAATGAGTGTCACCCTTCACAGGTGAAATACCTAATGATAAAAAATGCACATTGTTGAAACGGCTCAGGAAGAGATAGTCTAACAGTACCTTGTTTCTTATTAACTTTAAGCTGTGGGTCTGCATGAAGAGTAAACTAAGCTCTGGCGAAAGTTGGGTCAAGATTCTCTGTAAATTTCTCACCTTCCAATGGTAGTCCCATAACCTCTGCCAAAACTATCTGAGAAAATGACACCTTCAATCCTTTAACTGTTGCCACTCCATTCTTTAAGGAGTTGAGAAATTGAAACACAACCTCATCATCCCAGCTAGTTAGCTTCTGAACATAATCTATCCATCCCCTTGCTTGAAAATACGGCCTACAATCCTGGTCTTTGAGCAACACATTATGCACAGTAGGCTCTCTTTGAATTAGGTCTCCACCCATCGTCTAATTTCCAGGGTACCCAAAACAAAGTTGTAGGAGAGAATAACAGACAACCATAAATTTGGACAAGAAAACTTGAAACAACAGGTTGCAGGATGAGTTCAAATTTATAAATTTCTAGAGTAATGCAGCTTGAGAAATGAGAGCTTATGAGTAAAATAAATGCAAATCTTCATGTTAACATTTCATAATTACTCATAATTACATCCCACAGAACTTGTACTTAACATATCTTGCCACCTTAGTTTAATACGTGTGAAAAATATCACGTAGCAAAATGATTTTAAAAAATGTCTAATCTTTGGCATAAAGTATTGCAAGTATGACAAAACTAATAAATAAAAAGATTGCATAAATATAATGACAAAACTAATATAACTCCCCCCTAGCTAAAATATTGCAAGTGGTCCCACACTTGTAGCGGTAACAAGGCATACAAAATAAAATAGTGGAAAAACAAATTAAAATCGCATACCTTGGAATGTGTGTTAACCAAAAGTGCTGGTGAGGTGGTAGTTGCTATCCACGAATGAAAGAATTGATGATGTGGATGGATGATAGACTAGAAATGAAGTGGAAATTTATTATGGAGAATCAACTTTCACAAGGAAAGTGTTTATTATGATAGTGAGAAGAACAGCTAGAGGGAGGAAGGTAAATGAGCAAAAAGCTTAGTAGGAGATGCTGCAGGAACTTTAGCATCAGTAGCAGAAGAGAATTGCTGCAAGAACTCCTCCTTACTCGCTGGCTTGTGATACAATTTTAACCGATGACCATTTACTAACAATTTGAACTGAACCATATCCACTGTGGAGAGATGGACCGCTCCATTTGGAAAGACTACAATAATTTCATACGACCCTAACCATCTGGTTTGGAATTTGCTAGGATTATGCTGATACCTGGAGTCATAGAGGAGCACCCAGTCACCAACAAAAAAAACTTTGTCCTTAACATACTTTTCATCCCATTGCTTACGCTGGTTCTATATCAATTCTATATTGTGCAAGGTAGATTTGCACCATTCATCAAGACCATTCAAACTCAGTATCCTTTCTTGCTGTGCAACAGTGAGATCCATCCCAAGATCAAGAGCTGTCCTGAGTGTCTTATGTTCAAACTCGATAGGCATGACTGCAAAATGACCATAAACAAGCTCAAATGGTGTAAAACTAGTGGTGGACTTCCACGTGGTGTGATAAGCCCAAAGTGCTTCAGGAAGTCGGATAGCCTAGTCTTTCTTATGGATGGCTACTGTTTTAGTGAGAATAGATTCCAGCTCTCAATTGGTAACTTCAACCTGCCCATTAGCTTGAGGGTGATAAGGTGAAGATTTACCAAGTCAGATGTTGTATTCCTCCATAAGAGCAGCAATCATATTAGAAGTAAACTTAGGACCTTGGTCGGACTGAATTTCTCTTAGTACACCAAATCTAGTGAAGATGGATTCATAAAGGAACTTTGCAACATTGTTATCTCTTGGGTGCTTCATAGGTTTAGCCTCAACCCATTTTGTAACATAATCAGTGCAGACAAGGATATAGGATTTGCCTTGTGAGGATGGCTCAATAGAACCAACAAAATCAATCCCCCATTTATCAAATGGTGCAACAACAACCTACGACTGTAGGGGCATTTCATCTATCTTCGTGGGGCATCCCATGCACTGGCATTTGTCACACTTTTTAGTGTACTGAGTAGCATCCTTATGTAAACTTGGCCAATAGTAACCTGTAGTTAAGATCTTCAATGCAGTCCTTTTGGCAGCAAAATGTCCACCGCAAGGTTCATCATGACATGCTCTAAGGATATCATATGTTTCATCCTCTCTGATTCATCTTCTAGTGACTTGGTCAGGACCAATGTAAAACATGGATCCAAAAATCCATGAATAATTAAAGCCCTTTTCAGTTAGCAATCTTCTTTCTTTAGTAGAGAAATGAGCTAGGGTCTTACCAGTTGTGAGATAATTGGCAATATCAGCATACCAAGGATTGTGGGCAGTCATCAAGAAAAGATGTTCATCAGGAAAGATGTCATCAATGGCTGTAGGATCATTAGGAACATGCAACTGAGAAATAAAATCTGCCACCACATTGGCCTTACCAAGTTTATCTATGATGGTAATGTCGAACTCCTACATAAGTAACAACCATCGAGCCAACCGGGTGGAGATTGCAGGTTTGTTCATGAGATACTTAATTGTAGAATGATTCGCATACACATAGATCTCATACCCAGTGATGTAGTGTCTGAACTTGTTCAGGGCATAAATGACTACTAGTAGTTCTTTTTCAGTGACAATGTAATTAAACTCAGCTCCTTGCAAGTTCTTACTGATAAAGTAAATGACATGCTCAACTAAGTCTACCTTTTGTCCAAGGACAACACCTATAGCATAATCTGAGGCATTAGTATGAATATGAAAAGGCAAGCCCTAGTTAGGTCCTCTCAGAACCGGTGTTGTAGTGAGTACTTCTTTTAGCTGCAGGAAAGACTTCTCACACTCAGAATCCCAAGCAAACTCAACATCCTTTTTAAGCAAGTTATACAGTGGTGCTGCAAGCTGAATGAAATCTTTTATAAACCTTTTGTAATGTCTGACATGTCCAAGGAAACTGTGCACATCCTTTTGTTTGGCTGGAGTAGGTAATGTACTAATCACCTCAATCTTAGCAGGGTCCACTTGTATACCTTTGGAAGATATGAAATGTCCTAAGACAACCCCTTCTTCCATCATCATGAAACACTTTTACTATTGAGAGAGAGGTTATACTCATGACACCTTATAAGAACTTTTTCCAAGTTTTCTTTAGCCTCTTCAAAGGTATTCCCATATGTTGTAAAATCGTCCATGTAAATCTCCATGCAATTAGTAGAGATATTTGAGAATATGTTGATCACAGCTCGCTGGAAGGTAGCAGGGGAATTACACAACCCAAAAGGCAGCACTGAATAAGCAAATGTGCCCCATGGGTAGGTGAATGTTGTTTTCTCCTAGTCTTCAGGGGCTATTTGAATCTGATTATAACCACTGAATCCATCCAGAAAGGAGAAGTATTTCTTTCTAGCAAGGTTATCAAGGACTTGGTCTATGAATGGTAAGGGAAAGTGGTTCTTTTTAGTGGCAGTGTTAAGCTCCCTATAGTCGACACAAACTCTCCACTTCCCTCCTTTCTTAGGTACTATAACAAGAGGGGAGACCCATTGACTATCTGAAATAGGATAGATGAAGCCAACATTTAACAACTTCTGCAACTCATTCTTGACTATATCCCTAAGGGTTTGATTTACCCAGCGCTGAGGTTGGCGAACAGGTCTGAATTTAGAGTTGATATAAATTTTGTGAGTGTAGAGCTTAGGGTCGAGGCCTTTCATGTTAGTATAATCCCAAGCAAAGGCTGATTGGTGTTCTTTTAGAAGCTGCAGGACATCTGACCACTGAGAGGAAGTCAAAGTGCTGCTTACATTTAATTCCCTTCTTGAGCTGACCTCTATCTTGGTGACCTTTTTTGCCATGGACAGGTGAGCAATTGGGAAAGACTCCATTTTATGAGGCAGCAATGTGTGAAGAAATTTTGAAGTTTCTGAATATTGCAGAGCATCAATAGGTGGTAACAAAGTGTCAAGAACATAGTTATCTTGAGAACACACTTGGGGTTCCACTCCATATTCATTCAGGATAATGGAGGAAATGATCTCATCTTCTCCCCTAGAAGCTATAAAAGGTTCCCTGGATATCATCATTAACTAACAAATGGAATTAACCTTAGGTTCAATATCATCCAATTCTAGCTAGATGATTTGATCATCTTGCAACAAAGGTTGAGCTAGAGAATACAGAGTCAGATTTTTAGTGTTGACTCCATTGGATATAGTCATTTTTCCAGACCGACAAGCTATAAAAGCATCAACAGTAGCCAGCCAAGGCCTTCCTAGAATTATTGGATATCCTCCCATGTTAGCCTTTGGGGAAGGGACAATAAAGTGAACCAGATATTCCCAAGAATTCAAGGTGACTATAACATCTTCTATCATCCCATCAGGTGTAATGGTGGAACTGTCAGCAAGCTGAAGGATGATAGGTGTTTCCCTAAGACCAATGATATGTAACTGAGACATTACTTCCTTGGTCATGAGATTTATGGAAGCACCTAAGTCAACTAGGGCATTGTGGACTTGAACTCCTTGAATTTTGATTGTTATCACAGGGCTACCAGGATCAGAATACTTTGAAATTGTTAATTTCTCCAACATGAGATTAGATAACTATCCTAGGACATGAATGGTTTTAGGATCTTTTCTCTTTCTTCTAGGCTACTTTATGCAAGCTTCCTTGATAGCTTTGGTATATGCAGGTACTTCTTTTATGATATCTAACAAAGGAATCTTTATTGTCATTTGCTTTAGTTGGGTAAGCAAATCAAACACTGCCTGATTTTCCACCAGCTTAACTTGCTCCTCCAACCTATGAGGAAATGGAGGGTCTTGTGCTGCAGGAGCAATAGGTTGGATTGGTATTTCAGTTGGTTGTGTTGAAGTATCCTCAACTTCGATAATGATAGGCTGCTGCGGAGGAGGAAGAGTCATGCCAGATCTTAAATGGATGTTATTCAGGGAAATGGCATAGCTCTGCTGCTGTGTTGTTGGCTTAACATTGTTGTGATTAGGAGTAGGCTAAGCAGGCAATTGAGTCTATTTAGGGGAAGTAGTATTGGCTACAGGAGGAGGCATCAAAGCTTGTTGGCTTGATTGTTTAGACCAATTGTATGGTTGTTGCCACCCCTACTGGGGCTGTTGCCATGATTGCTGAGGTTGTGACCAACCCTGATGAGGTTGCTGCCAACCTTGCTGAGATTGTTGCCAACCCTATTGAGATTGTTGCCAACCTTACTGAGGTTGTTTCCAACCTTGCTGAGGCTGATGCCAACTATTATATCCACTAAATCCACTATGCTGTTGATTTTGCCATGCATTATTATTATTAAAATTTTGAAGAGGATCTTGGGGAATACCTAGTCTCGGAGCCTATGGCCTTTGCTAGGCAACATAGAGGACCTCTCCATTCTCATCAATGGCTTTGAACTTAGTAGGCATAGGTTGAGACTCTAAGCTTGCAACAGACTTGCACTGACAATTCTTTTTCTTCTGCCTACAATGTGGACAATATTCTACCAACATTGCATCAGATTCATCTTTCTTTCTTCTTGCTTGCCTTGTATCTAATTGAGTAGCAACATCATTAATGATGTCTTTCTTGAAGTCTGACAATAGATTGGATAACTCCATTTTAGACACACCTCCACCATTATACTTGTGAGGTAGGGTTCTCAATCCTCTTCCTTTCTTGACAGTAGCTCTAGAATAGTTAAGACATATACTCTTTATTGTGTCCCAATCTTTCTGTGTAATGTCTCCCCCTGCCATGAGGTCAAGGGCTTCTATGCTTCCATCATTCACACCCCTAAAAAATAGATGCTTTTGAGATTCTTCATTCAGCTCATGTTGTGTATTACACTGTAGGCTGAACATGAACCTGGAGACATAATCTTCCAAGGTTTCATCTTCCTTCTGTGACATCTTAAATATGTCATCTACTTTTAAGTCTCCTCCTCTGCAATAATTTTTGTACTTCTCAAGAAACAAAGTGCACATTGCATTCCAGTTTGCTACAACATCAACACCCAAACTCATAAACCATCTGAGAGTAGCCTCTTTTAAGGTGGAAGGAAACAACTTAAGCTTATGGCCATCAGTGGTGTAGTCATAGCTTCAGAAAAGGACATCAAACTCAAAGAGGAAGGTCTCTGGGTCTTCTGTGATGAGTCCATAGAATTTAGGAAGTGTAGCTGTAGGAATATTCTTCAGATTCTAGTTACCTTGCTGAGTAGGAATAGGAAAAGGAAAGGTAGGGTGAGCCATTACATTGTCTAGATATTCTGGCTCAGCAAAAAGAGCATTGAGATGGTAGGATTCTTCAAATGATGGTGGTGAAGGCAATTGGTCAAAGGCATCAACAAATACATTCTCAAATGGTTCTTCTTCTTATGGGATTTCTAATTGGGTTTCCTTAGGTGCTAGATTGAGAACCTCCAATGGTTCTTCCTGGTTAAGATTAGGTAGGAATCACCCAAGATGGTCCCTACGCCTATGCATACAAAATTAAGCAAAATGCAAACTAACTTAATGACTTCTGGTTTGAACTAAATTGACACCATCCTCGGCAACGGTGCCAAAAATGACTGGTTAGAATAATATCCTAGTAACACAAGGATTGGACATCCTTAAATATCCTTGTGTTACTAGAATAATATCCTAGTAACACAAGGATTGGACATCAATGATGGTTGACTAGATGAGAATTGATGAAGACATGATATTTTCTTTATTTCTTCTTGAGTACTTGTCAGGTTGATTCATAGCAGTATGTGAATCCGTCTAATGACATGATCATCAAAGAATCATCGAGGACATTTGTATATGAAAGGGATCAATTCTTTGTCTATTTACTTGCAATATTAAAATTTGAGGAAAGCGGTATTCATATCATCATGGTTGAACTAGTGATGATTGTACCAATTTCATGTTCCAAAAGGCTCAATGATGAAAATAAGCTTCCTAATCCTGAATAGTGACAACTAGTTGCATCCATATAGATTAATTGCATGCTAGTTTGCATGGGTGGATCCTTTTTTCTCAATATATGTAAGGAAAGCTAAAGGGGGTCAAGTTATCATTATCAAAAGACCAAATAAAGATACATCAAATGATCAATGATATCATCAATGGTACATCATCAAATCTATTGAAATCTACATCATCAAATCTCCATCAATATATAATCAAAGTCTTGATCAACATCATCAATGTTTGAAATATCCATCATAAAAAATCATACTCAATTTGATAATCAAAATTACATCAACATCATCAAGATACATTATAAAATGTCTAATCCATCAAATGATCCATGCTACCTCAAGGAAATCATCAATAGTCAATCATGTTGATCAACTAGGGGCAACCTAATCCTGTTCATCACCTTCTCTTCTATCAATCCCTATTTTGCATCATGATAACATCCAATCAACCTTGTATCATCAAAACATCTAATCATATCATGTATCAAATATCAATCAATCAAATCATCCAATTGATCATCTAACGTCAATCAAGTTATCTTATCATCCATTTGCTCATCTTGAGCGCATCAAATCTCCTAACTCTAGATCTTGAAGAAGGAAAATCAGTGTTTTGTCTCTCTAGATCTTGAGACCGAAATATCAACCCATCAACTTATCCTATCAGATTGACATCAACAAATGGGATCATAACAAATAACCTTATTGGCATATTTGTATTTTTGGTAGAACATATGTCATCTACATACCTAGGCATCCCTTTCTTTGTTGGGGAAAACATAACAACTTATTGGGTTGACATCATTGAAAGAACCAAGAGTAGGGTTTCAGCTTGGAAGGCCAGATGGCTTTCATTATTAGGTAGGATCCTACTCATTAAGATAATTTTATTTGTAATTCATAATTACTATATTTCGGTCCTCTAGGCTCCTACTTTAGTGATTCATCAAATTGAAAAACTTATTATAGAATTTCTTTGGAAAGGAAATATGTTAGATGAGAAAAAGATACCTCTTGTATCCCTAAAAGACAAGGCTCGAGGTAAAACAATTGGAGGTGTAGGTCTTCATGATTTACCATATAGGAATATAGCCTCTGGAGGGAAAATTATATGGTAGTTGTATAATGAGCCAGATTCCAAGTGGTGCAAAATAATGCAATGAAAATACTTAGATAACAACAATCTGACTCATATTTTTTCTATACAAGATCCTCCCAAAGGGTCAGCTATTTTTAATTTTATGTTAGCTTCAAGGGACTTAGTTTGTAAATTTGTTTCTTGGGAAGTGCATAATGGTGATAGTATCAATTTTTGGGTAGATTCCTAGAATGTACTGCCTCCTTTGAGTCAATCAGATCAATTTTTAGAAGTTATGAAAATCACAGTGGACTATTGGGGACCCAAGTTTTTAGATTATGTTTCTTCTATTGAAACTTTCTCAGGAAAGGTGATTTGGAAATACCCTTCTGATCTTCCTCTTAATGGACAACAACTCTTACATCTTCAAAACATCTTCTTTGAAAGAGTAGTCTATCTATCGAATCATAAATACTTGAGCTAATTTGGGCACCTTCAAAAGAGGGTAAGTACTCGATCAAAGAGGGATATAGGGCCTTGAAACATTTGGTGAATAAAAAAAATAAAACACATAGTTTATTCCTTTTGCTAGAATAATATAGTCCTCCCAAAGGCGGGCTGTTTTGTTTGGCTTGCATTAAGGAAAAGAATCCTAACCAGTGAAAAGCTTGTAAAATTTTTTATTGCACAACCTTTTAAATATATCCTTTGCAATGAAGAATATGAAATAGTAGACCATTTATTATTAAAGTGTAATTTTTCTCATCACTACTGCTCCTTTGTTTCGAAGAAGTTAACTTTGTCTATGTCATTGCCTAACAACTTGTGGGAGATATTTGAATCTTGGCCAATACTTTATTCAAGCTCATTGTTTGCTTGCTTATGAAAATTTATTCCTACAACTGTGGTGTGGGAAATTTGGTTGGAGAGGAACAAACAAATCTTTTGACAAGAAACCTCTTCACTATCTAGAGTTCTTGAAGGTTTAGAGAAATTGATTTATGAGATAGTCAATTATAGCCTCTCTAACATTAGATGTAATCATTATTTTTCTTCCTAGGATGGTAATGTAGTAAAGGAATTAAAAAACATTTGTATCCCTATGGGTACTATGCCCAATTGGAAGTCTAATCACATGGTTGACAAATCTCTTATTAAATGGCATCCCCCTTCACATAACTTCCTAAAACTTAACTTTGAAGGATCCTCTAGAGATAACCTAGGTAAGTCTAGTATTGGTATTTGTATAAGAGACTGGCTAGGGAAAATGAAAGAAATTAAGGCTGCCCCTATACCTATAGTTACAAATAATTTGGTAGAAGCTAAAGCATTTCTTGCAGCTCTTGTAATGGAAAAAGAGGAGGTATTTCAAAAATAGATATAGAAGGGGAATCAATAGTTGTTATTAATGCATGCTTCACTCGATCACCTTCAAATTGGCAAATTGCATATATAATGCAATAAATATAGGACCTAATTGATTCTTTTCAAGAACACTATATTTCACATACTCCTAGGGAAGGAAAAAAGGTGGTATACTACCTTACTAACATGGTTTGTGAGGAATTAAGCATTGAATCCTTCCTCTTCATGAACTTAATAATCTCCCCCACTTGAGACAATTTGCAAAGTGTAAATTAGTTTGAGATGATAGTTCTGCATCATAATTTGACATGGCCATATTAAATTAATTACAGACACACATATTCACTTAGCTAAATATCAAACCTTATCTTCATCATGTCATAAGGCTTTGGTGTTTAGTGAGACATTTTCATTGGGAGTATTTACCTTGGAATTTTAGAATCTTCCTGCAGGTGGAGGATTCAAAAGTTGTGTTATCTACCCACATCGATGATGATGCCCTTGGTTGACATCTATAATCACCTGAAAATGGACAAGATCAATTAAGTGAGAAAGCAAGGCAAGGATCAACACAATTAAATACAATTAAATCAAATCAAAGATAAATTGCAATTGAACCTAAATCCAATAATAATTGAAAATCAAAAGCCATAAAATCAATTTAAATCGAACAAATCTTGATAAATCAATTAATTGTGTAATTAATCTAATTAATTACATAGTTCAATTTAAATCAAATCAACCCATTCAAGGGATACACATGGCTAAACAAATTAAATCAATTCAATTAATTAATTCCTATTTTCTCTCAACCACCAAATGGTAGGAAAATCAATCAACCAATAGGAATTGAGAACCAAGCTCACAAATTGAATCTCAATCACTGACTTGGAGAATGCATCTTGTCCACTCATTTTGTCTTCTTGTCCCAAGTTTTGAGGACAAAATATTTAAATGGTCTCCAAAGGTGGAACCAAGGACTTAACCCCAACTCAATCATGATCAAATCAACTACACCCCCTACCTTTGCTAAAATCTATAAAAGCAAGGCATAAATTACTCAATTATCATCCACAAATCTAAGAATAGCATCAAACCTCTTGCAAATTAGAGCTAGAAAGGAAAATATAGAAGTTAATTAGCTTTTCACTTTGGAATTGAACTATTTAGCTTAGCTTATTATTCATTCTCATTCTAGGACTGTCACTAATGGAGGCTTGCTGAGAGCTTTATCATTAGCATCCCGATCCATAGAGTGCTTAATTATCATTTTTTAGCTTAAATAGATTGCTATTTGTGGTAATTTAGTTGTTTATTTGAATTATTGATGATACTAACCCTATGAAGGTACAAATTCTAGTACACAACATCATAACATACTGAATGTATATACGAAGCCCATAAGAGCTAATATTATCATATATCCTAAGTGTGCATTCCCACTAGTCTTGCCAGTGGTTACATATTGTCATTACATCTTACGTGAGCAAAGTACATTTTATGCAAAGATAATATTTGATATTAACCAGCGAATGGAGGAAATGGTTACTTTGTGTCCATAATGCAATAGTTGGAGAAAATCAGTCAAAATATATTCTGTGAAACTACAAAATTCAACTTCAAATCAAGGACTGGGAAGGTCCTTTCTCAGGGCACATTAATGACGTCACACTAAGTCAGTTCTTCATCATTCAACATGTCAAATTGGGATTATTAGCTAAGAAGTGTGATTTCTAAAATTTTAAATAGTAGCTGAGATTTGTGATTTCCAAAAGTCAGGAATAGTAGCTGAGAGGTGCGAATGCCGATTGAGAACAATAGTTGATAGGTGCAATTTTTGAAATTTTGAAAAGAGTGGATGGAAAAGCTGATCAGGAATAGTAGCTGAGAAGTGCAAATTCCAAAAATTAGGAATAGTAGCCGAGAAGTACGATTTCCAAAATTTTGAATAGTAGTTGAGAGTTAGGATTTCTAAAAATTGGGAATAGTAGATGAGAGGTGTGAATTTAAATTGAGAATAGTAGTTGACAAGAGCAATTTTTGAAATTTTGAAAAGAGTGGATGGAAAAGGCGATTGGGAATAGTAGCTAAGAATTGCTAATTTTGAAAACCAAAAATCATAGCTGACAAGTGCAATTCCTGAAATATCAAAAGCGGGAACTCATAAAGGTTAGCCTCTGACATTTATGAAGTGGAATATGGGCTTCAAAAACTTATCTTCATAGCTGCTACATCAACAAATTCTAAAGATATACGGTGAAAATCCTATCATAGTGCCGAAAATTACTCAAAAGTCTGATGAGCATTAGTGTGGTTGGGGGAGGAGGAACTCAATCCAAAAAACATGGAGGAGTGATAAAGGATTGCATGGAAATATTTTGGGTTGTAGATCAAAAGGAATTTAGGCAAATCTTGGAGTGATTGGAAGGTTTTTTGCAAAAAAGATTTGTTTGCTTCCCATAATACTTCATAAATGTTCTCGACTATTGGGGATGGATGTAGATGATGTCACAAATAAATAGAATATGTTCAGACATAGTTTTTTTTGTGATTTTCCCATTACTCATAGTAATAAATTTGTCATGTGGTATGGGAAAGTAATTATGATGTAATATGTATGTAGGTAGAGTTGTGCATGGCAACCATAATTCTTTCAAATTTGTTTTGAGTTGAATGATTAATGTTTACATGGTTTGATTAGAGGTTGAAAAGGTTTTATAATCTAGTTTTTTTTAGGGGTTTAAATCAGTAATAATCAAATACTTTAATGGTGCACAAATACACATTTGAATCCTTAGTGTTTTGAGAGGAAACTAATTGTTGATTTCTCAAGAAGGCTAATAGTTTGGATATCAATTAAACAACTTATCTTCTTGCATTAAATTTTATGATCATGTTATTAGATTAAGGGATTCATATCGGATTGTAAGTATTTTTTTTTAATAAAGATCATATATAAAAGAAGACTTGTATTGATACAAAATAATCAGTAAGAGAGATAAGAAAATGTATATCCTGCTTAATGTTTTCAACTAGAAGTTGAATTATTGCTTCATGATTTATATTGTAACATAGATGATCCTTTGATTTGTAACTCAATTTGTTAATGTTATAAGTGGGTGCTTCTTAAGTTTTGAAGTTGGTGCTTTAGATATAAGGGATTGGTGTTCCTTGAGATTGGTGTCTCTAAAAGAGAGTGTTGGTGTTTCCCAGGGTTTTAGCTCTAAAAGATTTTCCCAAGAGGATAATAAAGTTTCAGATTCAAAGTGATTTTTTACCCTAAGGGGTTTTCCACTATAAATATTGTAAACCTTTTTATTTTTGCATATCTTGTTCATTTTTCATAACTTTAAGTTATAATTGTCAAAGTTCAAATTGTAAAGTTGAAAAGAACAAGTTTTAAGTAACCACTAATTCACCCCCCCCACCCATCAGTGGTGTTTTTATTCCAAAAAGTGGTATCATAGAAAGGTTCGCTACATAAATTTTAACAAATTTGGGTAGATTTTGGTTGAGTGGAATGTTTATCTACAATGGCTCATGATAATTCTTCAAAGGTACCTATTTTTGATGGATCATATTTTTCTTTTTGGGAAGTTATGATGAAAACTTACTTGTTATCAATTAGCATTGATGTTTGGGCTTCAACTCTAAATGGTTATAAAGTTCCTAATGCTTTGCCTATAGATCTTGATGAAAAGAGGAAGTAGGAAATTGATACGAAAGCTAAATTTGTAATATTTAACAATTGAAAGATGTGTTTGTTAAGGTAATGCATTGTAGATCTTCTAAAGAAGTATAGGAAAAATTGAAAAAAACCTATCATGGTAATGATAGAGTTAAAGAAGCCAAGATACAAAATTTGAAATAAATATTTTAATACCTTAAGATGGGTGATGATGAGAAGGTAGAAGACCATCTCCTTAAGATAGATGAAACTGTAAATGGCATAAGAGAACTTGGTGAGAAAATTGACGATATAGATGTTGTAAAGAAAGTTTTGAGATATCTTCTTGATAAATTTGATTCCAAGATATGTTCCACAGAATAAACTAGATAAATTAACAAGTATACAATAAAAGATATTCATGGAGCACTTGTAGCTTATGAAATGAGAAAGTTTGGCAAGCAGGAACCCACAAGAAAAGAAGCAACATTCAAGGTAGAAAATAAAGTAAAGCAAGTCTCACAAGAATTAGAGGACCTTGATGTTCTTGAAGCACATCTCTCAAGGAAAGTAAAGAAAGGATTAGGTAAATACAAAGGTAAAATTCCTTTCAAATGATTTAATTGTGATGAATTAGGACACTTTGCATCTAAGTGTCCTTATGATAATCATGATGAAGTAGATGATGAGAAAGAGAAATCAAGTAAAAAGAAATTCTATAACAAAAAGAAGTTCTTTAAGAAGAAGAAGAGTTTAATTGCTGATATATCAGATACTGAATCTAGTAGATCTAAATATGATTAAAATGAATTTTTATTCATGGCTATAGAAACTACTTGTCAAGAATCAGGTAGTGATAATGATGTTGAACTTATTGAGGGTGATTTAGAATGTGAATTTCTTTATGCATTTAAAAAGATCAAGGAATTAAAAAGGAATTCAAGTGTTGAAGAAAATCATTTCATAAATGGAAAATTGGATTATGAAAAAGAAATTAAGGAATTAAATCATCAAGTTATAGATTTGAAATTACAAGTTTAGGAACAAAAGAGAATTGTCTTTGTTGCTAACGAAGAGTTAAGTTCTAAAGATCAAGAATGTACAAGGTTAATGAATGAAGCAGTATCATATAAAAGAAAGTTATAAAAATATGAGAATACTACTTTGGATTCAACATATTAAGGAATCAAAGCAAAATTGATAATCAAACTGGAATTGGTTTTGAACTTGGACAATGTTCCAGTGACAAGAAAGATAAAACCTGATTTGAAATATTTAAATATAAAAGTATGGATATAGATCAGAATACTACCACTTCAAATGCAGGTAAATTTTTTTATTTTAATCGGATTTATAATTTTAAAAGGTAGGTCATAGAAATATCTTCATTCACCGGTAAAAGATTCTCAAACAGGTTCACTTATTTCTTTGATGGGCATTGTTTCATGTGTCATCAATATGGACATATAATAAGTGATTGCAAATATATGCCAAGGAGGTTTCCAAATTTTCATTTTGTTTATTAATTTTTTAAAATGAATGGTCTAAGATTCTAAAAATGCAATCTCTTTGGTCATGTTATGAATAATTATAAAACTAAGTCATTTTAGAATGATCAATCATATACTAGTCTACAAGTTGATACTAAAGTAACTAAGAAATGGAGACCTAAGATTAATAAGTCTATGTTTTTTCACATGGATTTATATTATGAAACAAAGGACTTGTGGATACATGATGGTGGTTGTTCTAGACACATGACATGTGATAAATTTTTTTTTGACAAATTGGTTAACTACAAAGGTGGCAGTGTGAGTTTTGGTTATGATTCTTCAAGGCAAATTAAATGTTTGGGTTCTTTGATGCTTGGTGAAAAAATGTATATTCATGATGTGTATTATGTTGAGGGATTGAAGTATAGTCATCTAAGTGTTAGTCATTTTTTTAATAATTGATATGTAGATGTGTTTGATGATCATGGTTGTCAAATCAAATTTAAATCGGGACAGTTGGTTGCATTAGGTAAAAGATCTAAAGGGAATGTATACAACTTAAAAGATATCAAAAATACTAAAAATCATGAAGATGTTTATCTTATGGGAAAAGTGAATGAAGTTGTATAGGATAAATATAATACTCTCCTTCAAGACACTGACAGTGAATTGAACAAACCAGATAATAAAGTTGAAAAAAGTGAAGAAGAGATAAAAGATCAACCAAGGTTACCAGAACCAACAGGTACAAAGTCTACAGGAATAAGATTGAAGAAAAATCATCCTTAATTATAGATTATAGGAGAAAAACATGAAGATTATTTATCTAACATATTCAAAAAAACTCTCTCAAAATATGTGTTTGAAAGATTAAGAATGAGATTGGGGTTTTTATCCCTCTCTACACTTGCATAAGATAAACAATGTGTGATAGGTTTCAAGGGGAGTATTTATGATTATTTTTCACAATGAAACCTTGGTAAATCTCCTTTGTCATTGATCTCAAAGGGGGAGAAAAATCATGAGGAAATCATAACTTGATTAATGAAGTTGTGATGTTGATATGATATGTTGTGAAGTTGATATGATATGATAATGGATATATAGGTGATACAAGTACACATAGATATACAGGTTCATGCAGAGGTTGGTATTGACATCAATGCCAAGGGGGGAGTATGTTGAACCTTTGGTAAAGTATCTTTGGTTTTTTCATTTATTTCAATAAGGAATATATGTTAGGTATCTCAGATAGTTGTGTTAGTGGTACACAAGGTACAATTCTAATGATCATGGTACAAAAGATGCAAATTTAGCGATCTTATGAAAGTTGATTGAAGTGATCAAGATGTGGTTAAAATAATTTTATTAATGTCCAAATAGATTGAATACATTGATTATATCATTATTGAGGTGTTTGATAAGGTTTTAAGTATATAACACTTTAATATTGATTATGAGTGTTAAATCAGTTGTAATTTCATAACTACCTAGTTATGGTCGATATGATTTTGTATATATCAAATGTTAAACAAAACATAAACAATTATACCTTTATAAAATTCTAAAAGGAAAAACTAAAATGGGTATGAGTCATATTTTGTAGACCACATCATTGGAGAAAAAAAAGCTAATTCGACTAAGACTGTTGCAGGTAGTTATAATCGTTTTGACCCAGTTTTTGTCTAATTTAGTTTTGAAAAAGTTTTTGAGTTGGTAAATAACAACAAAGGATGTTTACAAGTAGGGGATTCATTTCTTAAAAAATTGGTAAAGGTAGTTTTGAAAAATATGCAAGTTTTGAAAAGATATACGAAGTAGACTAGAAGGAAAGTTGCAGGTCAACAAGACAAATTTGTGCATGGTAACCATAATTCTTTCAAATTTGATTTGAGTTTGAAGGGTTTGATAAAAGGTTTAAAACAATATAATATTTTTTTTTTAGTGTTTTGGTTCAGTAATAATCATATACTTTAATGATGAACAAATACACATTCAAATCCTTAGTGTTTTGAGAGGAAACTAGTTGTTGATTTCTCAAGAAGGATAATAGTTTGGAGGTAATGTAATCAACTTATCTTCTTGCATTCAAATTTATGATCATGTTATCACATTAAGGGATTCATATCAGATTGTAAGTATTTTTTTTATATAAAGATCATATATAAAAGAAGACTTGTATTGGTACTAAAGAATCAGTAAGAGATAAGAAAATGTATATCCTATAGTACCCACCCATAGTTTTCTTTCAGTTTGCAGTTCCGTACTCTTTTAGGCTTGTATTTCAGTTGATTGGTGACATTATTTTAGGTCACTTTTCATGTGATCAGTTATTATTTCTGTAGGATTTGAGCAATACAAATCCACAAAACCCGAAGATCATCTGCATACAAAAACCTGTTACAAGGAAGTAGAGACAAGAAGAGGGCAAGGGTTTGACTCAGAATATGAAGAAGAAAATATCCTCTAAATAATGAATAAATTAAATGTACAATGGATCATCCTTATAAAGGAGATCAAAATCCTTGAAAGGCAAACCCTAGTGCATGTAATAATTAGTTTAACTATTACATGACTAATGCATGCAAGTTTATATTTAAAACAACTAGTGCATGAGTTTAAAACAACTCGTGCATGTGTGTTTAAATATAAACAACTAAAGTAAAAGTGTTGACATCTTAAGAAGGGAGTAAATATTAATTAACATAATTAATACTTTACTCTAACACCCCCCCTTAAGATGAGCAACAATGTAGCTACAAACAATGCAAGAAGAAAGCAAAGGAAACTACAGTGTTGAAAGCAGAAAATGGGTCCCGACAACATGGCTTGATGAGTACCCATGTACAAAAAAGAGTCTCTATAAAGCGGAGAAATAGAGAAAACCACATGGGAAAAACTCTACTCCAAAAAGAGACAAAAACTAATCTAAAGGACTGAAGAAGCCTCCAAAACTAGGAATGTTCCAAAAAATAGGAACAAGAATGAACATGTAGAACATCACTAAAGCAAGAAGATGCAAACTCTATCAAGAAGTATCTGCTGATCTGAAGATCCTCCACAAAAATATGACTACGTAGAGAAGACTGTAATCTGCATGAGTGCCCTCAAATAACACTACTCGAATCAGAAGGTAAACAAAGGTAAACACCTGAACTCAAAGATACAGATGACATAAATACCAAAATTCTGAAGAGCTGATCAATCAAAGATGGAGGAGTGCATCCAAAAAATAGGAAAGAAAAGAGTGTCCATATGGTAAATGATCCATCTCACCGGAATGCATAGGTACCTAGCCACTGCAACCGCCTAGTACATAGAATCAAATACTAAATACATAGCTCACACTATCAAACCAAGGAAGCAGTAGAACTAACAGTAGAAACCCCCCTATACTGCTGACAAGGGAGTAATAACAGGTACATTGAAAAGAGTGCCAATAAAAACTGCATCGTGAAGAACCATGAACATGGAAGGTGCATACAAACACAAATAAGGATACCCTAAGGCTAATGTCATGGAAGGAACACTCACTTGACAAAGGTAGATGGAAAACAAAGGCAAACATCAAACCCCCCCATGGCACTTTATAATGGAGTGCGAGTACATAAAACATGAACATGTGCAAGATCCCATACATGCAATAGAATGACACTTTATCTCAGTGCGTGTGCATAAAAGAATGATACAAAAGTGAGGTATACACTACTCAAAGAAGAGCGAAGGCTGCTGAAACAAAAGGACAACCTAAAAAGAGTCATCCCCTAAAGGGAAGAGATCCCAGGACTTGTAACATCCAAGATATCCACCAAAGTGCAGAAATGCAAAAAATTGAATAAAATATACCTGGAGCAGATTCTGGAAAAAGGACTCATAGAATTAGAAAGCTCTCAGAACAAGCTTCCCAATGATATCTCGCTTTCCCAAAATGGAGTCCAAATGTGCAATATAGAGCTTCCGGAGTGCAAAACTGAACATTTGGCTTTGACAGTAAAAAACATCATCAAAAAAACAAAATCAGAAATTCAAACCTCCAGATTTGGATAGAGCTTGGAACCAGATTTTCGACGATATCTCATTTGCTAGATTTTGACACCATATGCTCAAGTTATGAGCAAAATACCAATTGCTGCGCTGGAGGGCCCAAATGGTGTCTAAACATGCTGACGTTGGCACTTCATGGGTTTAAAATTGACGGCCAAATGGCCATCACAACATGCAAACCCCTTGGGGCTAAAATTCTAGGCCCCTAGTCACCATATGACCAGTGGCTAAAACTGCATGCACTGGCTTAAATTTGACGGCCAAATGGCCGTCGCTGACTAAAATGGAAAAAAAATAATAATAATTTTTTTTTCCAAAATTGCATGCGCGCCTCAGGATTCATGCTATATCTTTCAAATTTTTGCCTTGATTTGCATGCCAAATTTTTTGGTCTAAATTTGCGTACCAGACAGTAAAATTTTTGCCTTGTTTTGCATGCCAATTTATATAAATTTTGTCTCGGGAAGCATGTCAATTAGTACAATTTATACCTCGTGAAGCATGTCAAGCTTATGGTACCCAAAAAAACCCCAAAATACAAAGTTGTTCAAATTGGACGTGCCTTATATCAAAATAGGGGTTTTTGGGCGCTACGAGCTCAACGATGAGGTCCTTTTGAGCTCAAAGTGCACTAAAATTTAGAGATCCCCTAATTTCAATAAAAAACAAAAAAAAAGGCCCTAATTTGAATCCTTCAAATGCGAATAAGCTGTAGCAGATTAGGCTCTGATACCATGTAAGATTTGAGCAATACAAATCCACAAAACCTGAAGATCACCTGCATACAAAAATCTGTTACAAGGAAGTAGAGATAAGAAGAGGGCAAGGGTTTGACTCAGAACATGAAGAAGAAAATATCCTCAAAATAATGAATGAATTAAATGTACAATGGATCATCCTTATAAAGGAGATCAAAAGCATTGAAAGGCAAACCCTAGTGCATGTAATAATTAGTTTAACTATTACATGACTAATTCATGCAAGTTTATATTTAAAACAACTAGTGCATGAGTTTAAAACAACTCGTGCATGTGTGTTTAAATATAAACAACTAAAGTAAAAGTGTTGACATCTTAAGAAGGGAGTAAATATTAATTAACATAATTAATACTTTACTTTAACAATTTCAATGAATGATGATTATGGATTATGTTCATTATATGTGTTTATCATGCGATTGCATAGATTAGATGATGATATCATTATGTTGTTATATTTATGTTTTATATCAGTTTATGATGTTACTGACCCCATACTTACATGTGTATGGTTGTCATGTGTGTGTATCTATTTGGCGTGTTTGTGTGGTAGAGGACGGAGGCGTAGTTACTTGCATAGTCGAGATCCACACGACCGACCATACCCTATCATTGTCTACTATATATATATATTGGATGTACATGCTTTGTCTTGTGGTGATAGGTTTGCAGGTATAGGGCATCATCTTCCTTGGATTGGCAGGAGTGAGCGTGCCCATAAATAATCATCTCAATGGTAAAGAGGGGAGATAATACACAGACCCAAAAACCTAACCTAAGTCTAATTGTCCTAGGATTGGACAAGTATTAGTTTGACTACCCTACCTGAATTCATCTAGTTGACATGGATTCGTGGATCCCTTCTCCTGAGTTTGCTTGATTTTACTTCGTTTGAATTCAATTGATTTATTGCTTATGTGGGTGATTTTCTGTGATTTTTTGATTAATGATTATAGTTGAAATTTAATGTTAATCATGTTCCTAAGTTCATCTGAGAAAAATTAATTAAAAGTCAGATATTTGATTAGTTGGATTTAATTGATTATTTAATTGGAATTAGATTTTAATTATGCTTGTGTGCTTTATTAAATAATTAATTATTTAATTGCATGGTTTTAGGATGCTTTAAATATTTAATCTATTTAATACATATTTTAATTATAAACATGTGCATTATTGAAAAGTGTGTTGTTCTCTAAAGTAATAACAACTTGTTTTCAAAAGTTAAAGTTGAGTTGTGCACATAAAGTTATTTTAATTAATTAAAATTAGGATTTTCTTTCAATTTGTAATTGGAGTTGTATTAGGAGTTAATTGTTGAGTCATCCTAGGGTTTGCATGAATTGGGGAATTGAATCCCTATTGGGAGATTTGCATTCATTTTGGAGAGAACACATAGGTTTTGGAGAATTTGTGGAGAGAGCTTGAATTTTGCCATCTTGAGATTCTTGGGTGAATTGTCTTTGTTTGAGAATTTGTGAAAGCTTGTTTATGCATTTGGATTTTGGTTTTGCAATCTTTGGGGACTTAGATATGCAGGCTCAGTTTCATACTTGGAAGGATCTGGACTTTTCTTCTTCTCAAAGGCTTCTGTTTTCAGTTCTTGCATTGGATCTGAGGTAGGATTTGAGAATCCTCTTTGTGAATTTATCTGTGCAATTTTTAATAATTTATTATGCCTGATTAGTATCATTTGCTTTAGATCTATTTTTGGATATGTCTGTGATTTTGGGTATTAGAAAGCCCTTAGATCTGTATTTCTGTTATTTTATTCAGGCTTGACACAGTAGGGTTATGTTGTCCAATTTTTGTGAGAAAATTCTTCCTAAAACTCTTAGAAATTAAAAAATTAGTATTGGCTATAGTTCAACTATAGAGCCTTGGAAAAATAAATTAGTTGTGTGAAAAACCCAATTTGGATAGAAAAATTCATTCTGGAAGTTAAAATAATTCCTCTATGGTTTTTACACAGTAGGAATTAAAATTACACCAGTAAAAATGAATATTACACCAGTGAGAAAAAAATAAAACAACAATCAAAATACAAAAGGAAAAAGAAACATTATTGTGTGAAAAGATTAAGAGGGCTCTGATTTCCTTTTCTGGAAAAAAGGTACAGATAATATAAATTTCCATTTTAAAAAATTGCCCTTTAAAAAAAAAAACAATAAATAAACTTTGTTAAAAAAAGAGTAAATGACATTGTCTTTATTCTAAAGAAAATATATTATATGCTATTAAAAAAATAGCATTTGAATGTGATTGTTTAAAAAAATTTAAAAAATAAATCTAAATTTTTTTTATTTATATGTTAGTGGGGTGGGGGCCACCACCACCCCCTACCCCATGGTACCGCAGGTACCGTGCGTAGCAGGCCTACAACACGACATACCCTTGCGCACAGGACCTGCAGGGCCGAGGCTGCAGGCGCCATGTGGGTGCGGCCCACTGTGGCCCCCACTACCTTTGCATTTGTTTAATATAATAAATTTATCTAAATTGTTTATTTAATAAATTTATTTAATTCACTTTTAAATTAATACATTTTTTTAATGTATTTTAGATTTGTTTTCTTTTTATTAAATAAAATTTGTTAAATGATTAATTTAATTTGTTTTAAAATAAAGTTTGTAAATTACTTTATTTAGAAAAGAACTTTATTATTTATTTAGGATAATTTAATAAAGTTTATTTATTACTTTTGAAAAGTTATTTTATTAATTAATTATGTTTAATGTGAAATTTTATTTTGGGAGTTGATAATATAATAATTTTTGCTAATTAATTAAATATTATGTTACATGAAATTTCAGAATAATTTAGGGCTTAGATTTAGTTTGAAATTATGAAATGATTGGTATTTAAATATCTAATTTAAATAGATTTGACCTACTTAATTCATTTCAGAGTTTTTTTGTCAATTCAATTTAGTCATAGATTATTCAATGGATTTTAGGGTTAATTATTTAATTTAAATGGAATTAAATTATATAATTGACTTTAGAACTAGATTGGCAAATTAGTTTAGACTTAGATTATCTAATTAATGCTGATTTAAATATTTAATTTAATCTAGATTAATTGTATGTGATGTTTAAATACTGTTTCAGATGTGTTTCTTTGTAAAGCATATTTTTGATTATTTTCAAATTATTGTAAATGCATGATTTGAAAATTAGATGTGCATATTTACACTGTAATTGGCTGTTTATGTTAATGTTTTCTATTTCTTCCTGGGTGTTGTGTTCTTCTGCATTGTGGGCATTAGATGGCCTAGGGAAAGTACAAAGGCTGGGGTTTTGTTTTCTATGGACTTGTTTACTGCTTATGTTATGGTGTGAGTGTGATGTGTTGTGTTACCCTATCTGACCATATAGGCTCAAGTTGTACTAAATTTTGTAAACACATATCTGTAGTCACTCTTGATTCTTGTATATGTTTCTGGATGTGGGACTACTTGGTTTTCTATCTGTGTTAGATCTAGGACAGATCTGTGAGCCTAGGGTAGTTTACCTAGATATGTAGTAGGTGGTGGCTTGCAATAAGCATTGGGGCCCACAAGTGGCTGCCAGGATCACTTATTGTAAGTAACAGTAAACAAGTTATAACCTAATATAATTAAGGGGTATTTAAATGAACTTAATAAGATGTGGTTCCTCGGTTCCTCACCCATGCTTGAGTGCTAGTACAGACTAAGATGGAAGATGAGATGATGCTTGCCACCTTTTAAGGTGTGTGTCTGGTATAGTTAATGGCTTCGTCTATACGAGAGGTCATTGATACCGTGTATGGTCACTTGGGTGTCAGGATCTAGAGCAATTACCAGGACAAAACTAAAGGATTAGACATACATGATGAAACCTTCCTATGCATAGTCTAGTTATTCTACATGTGTCAGTTGCCTCTAGATTAGTGAGTCTTACCTTGCACTATTTTGTATACCTTGAGTAGAGAGCTTTCAGGATCCTCTTGCTTAGTGGTTTTACCTTGCTTTTGTATTGGTTATCCGATTGGGGTTTGCTGTTATCTCCTCAGCACGGTGGGGTAGACCTTTGTGGATCTACATAGACGGGTGGTAGTGATTCTTTACCACTTGAGATTCGACATCCTGGTGCTGGTGCTTGATGGATCTTCTGCAGTTGGTTCCTTATGTTTCTTTTCTTATCTTCTTATTTGTAATCCTGTATTAGTGTATCGCATGTGATACCTAATTTGGACATTGTATTAGTATTGTTAGAGTGATTACCACATACCCTACAATATGTGCACTGGATGTGAGTTTATTTATATTCCATGGATGTCCATGAGGATTTTATTTAATGTTATATGATGTAATGGTAATATTTATGTTATGGAATCTTTTGTTGATGTTATTTTAGTTGTGTATGTTCTTAAGTAATTCTACGTCATGGGACCCTTGAGTTTTGTAATATGTTTTGGATGTTGTATTAATGTGAGTAAATGATAATTGCTTCTGCATTGATGTTTATCTTGTATGTTAACTTTATAAAAAATTATTCACCAAACTTAGTAGCATGTTTTAGGTTAGTCTCTCTTGGGTTCCCTGGTGGGGCGTTACATATCCCACTTAATGTTTTCAACTAGAAGTTGAATTGTCGCTTCATGATTTTTAATTTAATAGAGATGATCCTCTAATTTGTAACTCAATTTTTTCATGTTATAATTGGGTGCTTATTAACTTTTGAAGTTGGTGCTTTAGATACAAGGGATTGGTTTTCATTTAGATTGGTGTCTCTAAAACAGGGTGTTGGTGCTTCCCAGAGTTGTAGCTCTGAAAGGTTTTTCCAAGAGGCTAATAAAGTTTTAGATTCAAAGTTGTTTTTTACCCTAAAGGATTTTCCATTGTAAATATTGTGTACCTTGTTCTTCTTGCATATCTTGTTCATTTTTCATAACTTTATGTTATAATTGTAAAAGTTCAAATTGTAAAGTTGAAAAGAAAAAGTTTTAAGTAACCACTGATTCACCCCCCCTTCTCAGTGGTGTTTGTATTCCAACAAGTGGTATCAGAGAAAGGTTCCCTACATCAATTTTAACAAATTTGGGTAGATTTTGGTTGAATGGAATAATTATCTACTATGGCTCAAAATAATTCTTCAAAGGTAACTATTTTTAATTGATCAGATTATGCTTTTTGGGAAGTTATGATGAAAACTTACTTGTTATCAATTAATGTTGATGTTTAGGTTTCAATTGTAAATGGTTATAAAATTCCTAATTCTTTACCTATAGATCCCAATGAAAAGAGGAAGTATGAAATGGATATGAAAGCTAAATTTGCAATATTTAATAATTTATCCAAAGATGTGTTTGTTAAGGTAATGCATTGCAGATCTTCTAAAGAAGTATGGGACAGAGTGAAAAACACCTATCATGGTAATGATAGAGTTAAAGAAGCCAAGATACAAAATTTTAAAGCAATATTTGAATACCTTAAGATGAGTGATGATGAAAAGGTAGAAGACTATATCCTTAAGATAGATGAAACTGTAATTGGCACATGAGGACTTGGTAAAAATAATGATGATATAGATGTTGTAAAGGAAGTTTTGAGATATCTTTGTGCTAAATTTGATTCTAAGATATGTTACATAGAAGAAAATAGAGACATTAAAAAGTATACAATGTAATTATTCATGGAGCACTTGTAGCCTATGAAATGAGAAAATTTAGCAAGTAGGAATCCATAAGAAAAGAAGCATCATTCAAGCAAGAAAATAAAGTAAAGAAAGTCTCATACGAATCAAAAGACCTTGATGTTCTTGAAGCACATATCTCAAGGAAATTAAAGAAAGGAGTAGGTAAATACAAAGATTAAATTCTTTTTAAATGTTTTAATTGTGGTAAAATAGGACACTTTGCATCTAAATGTCCTTATGATAATCATGATGAAGTAGATGATGAGAAAGAGAAATCAAGTAAAAAGAAATTCTATAACAAAAAGTTCTTTAAGAAGAAGATTTTAATTGCTAATATATCAGATACTGAATCTAGTAGGTCTTAATATGATGAAAATGAGGTTTTATTCATGGCTATAGAAACTACTTGTCAAGAATCAGATAGTGATAATGACGTTGAACTCGTTGAGACTGAATTAGAATGTGAATTTCTTTATGCACTTTAAAAGATCAAGGAATTAAAAAGGATTTTAAGTGTTGAAGAAAATCAACTCATAGAGGAAAAAGATAATTTGGAAACTAATAAAGGAATTAAATAAAAAAGTTATAGATTTGAAATTATAGGTTGAGGAACAAAAGAGAATTGTCTTTGCCACTAAGGAAGTGTTAAGTTCTAAAGATCAGGAATGTACAAGGTTAATGAATGAAGTAGTATCATATAAAAGAAAAATAGAAAATATGAGAATAATTCTTTTGATGACATATTAAGGAATCAAAGGAAAATTGATAATTTAACTAGAATTGGTTTTGAACTTGGACAATGTTCCAGTGACAAGAATGATAAAATCTTATTAGAGATATTCAAATAGGAAAGTAAGGATAGAGATCAGAATACTACCACTTCAAATGCAGTTAAAAATGCACATTTTAATCATATTTATAATGATAAAAGACATGTCATATCAAGCTCTTCATTCATGGGTAAAATATTTTCAAACAAGTTCACTTCTTTCTTTGATGGGTATTGTTTCATGTGTCACTAATATGGGCATAGAATAAGTGATTGCAAATATATATCTAGAAGGTTTTCAAAGTTTCATTTTGGCTATTCCTTTCCTAAAATTAATGGTATAATATGCTACAAATGTAATATCTTTGGTCATGTTATGAAGAATTGCAAAAATAAGTCATTTCAGAATGATCAATCATATACTAGTCTACAAGTTGATAAAGGATTTGATACTAAAGTAACTAAGAAATAGAGGCCTAAGATTAATAAGTATATATATATTTTTTGGTCAATAACAATATATATTTTATTAATATCATAGGAGAAGAAATACACAATTCCTTACAACAAAATGCTTAAAAGCATAGACGCCCTATAACAGGCTACCATGAAGCCCCGACCCTGATTACAGAAAACACCTTTTCCAAGAAGGCTTACAGAAAGATTAACATCAACTAGCTGCTAAAAACAAAATGAAAAGACAAGTAACTATAGGGATAAACTAGAAATCTTAACAACAAAATCTGTCAACATAGACCCGAGACACCAAATGAGCCATCACCACCAAATTTTCCACCAACATTCATAACAAGGAAGAAGCCATGCACAAAAACACTACCATCATTCACCGTATAGTCCTCTTAATAGATAGTAGCATGCATCTAGAAAATAACCAAAAATTGAATAGTTCCACCCAGCCTCCATAGTTATGTAAAGTTGTCATGCATCCAGATCTGGAGGTCCAACAGAACCAGCTTAACCAAAATTTGACAGGTGATAAAATAAAATTTGACAAATTGGTTAACTAAAAAGGTGACAGTGTGAGTTTTGGTGATGATTCTTCAAGGAAAATTAAAGGTCTATGTTGTTTGATGCTTAGTGAAAAAATGTATATTCATGTTGTATTATGTTGATAGATTGAAGTACAATCTTCTAAGTGTTAGTAAAATTTGTGATAATTAATATGAAGTTGTGTTTGATGATCATGGTTGTCAAATAAAACTTAAATTGGGATAGTTGGTTGCATCAAGTAAGAGATCTAAAGGGAATGTATACAGCTTAGAATATATCACAAATACTAACAATCATGAAGATGTTTGTCTTATGTGACAGGTGATGAAGTTGTGCATGATAAAGATAATACTCTCGTTCAAGAAAATGATAGTGACTTGAACAAATCAGATAATAATACTCTCTCTTCTCTTGCATAAGTTAAACAATGTGCGGTAGGTTTCAAGGGCAATATTTATGATTATTTTTCACACTCAAACCTTGGTATATATCCTTTGTCATTGATGTCAAAGGGGGAGGAAAAGCATGACAAAATCATAACTTGATTAATTAATTTGTGATAATGATATGATATGATAATAGATATATAGGTGATACAAGTACACATGGATATACAAGTGACACAGGTTCATGCAGAGGTTGGTATTGACATCAATGCCAAAGGGGGAGTATGTTGAACCTTTGGTAATTAGTCTTTGGTTTTGTCATTGATGTCAATGAGGTGTATATGTGAAATATCTCAAATAGTTATTTTAGTGGTACACAAGGTATAGTTCTAATGATCATGGTACACAAGATGCAAATTTAGTGATCTTATGGAAGTTGATTAAGGTGATCAAGAGGTGGTTAAAATCATGTTATTAATGTCCTAATACATTGAATACATTTATTATATCATTATTGAGGTGATTGATAAAGTGTTAAGTATATAACACTTAATGCTGATTATGAGTGTTAAATCAGTTATAATTTCATAACTACCTAGTTATGGTCGAAATGATTTTGTATATATAAAATGTTAAACAAACCCCCAAGAACTGTGCCTTTCTGGAAAGGTAGCAAGAAAACATAAAGTGGGTCTTAGTCATATTTTTCAGACCACATCATTAGAGAAAGAAACACTAATTCGACTAATACTATTGCAAGCAATTATAACCGTTTTTACCTAGTTTTGGTCTAATTCAATTTTGAATAGGTTTTTGTGCTAGTAAATAACAACATAGGACATTTAAAAGTATGGGATTCATAACTTCAAATATTGGTAAAGGTGGTTATGAAAAATATACAGGTTTTGAAAACATGTACAAAGTAGACTTGAAGGAAAGTTGAATGTCAACAAGACAGATTTGTGCATGGTAACCATTATTATTTCAAATTTGATTTGAGTTGAATGATTGATGTTTGCATGGTTTGATCAGAGGTTGAAAAGGTTTTATAATCTAGTTTTTTTTTGCAGTAGTTTGAATTATTAATAATCAAATACTTTAATGGTGAACAAATACACATTTAAATCCATAGTGTTTTGAGAGGAAACTAGTTGTTGATTTCTCAAGAAGGATAATAGTCTGGAGATCATTTAATCAACTTATATTCTTGAATTCAAATTTATGATCATGTTATCAAATCAAGGGATTCATATCAGATTGTAAGTATTTTTTTTTGATAAAGATCATATATAAAATAAGACTTGTATTGATACAAAAGAATCAGTAAGAGAGATAAGAAAATGTATATCCTTCTTCATGTTTTCAACTAGAAGTTGAATTCTTGTCTCATGATTTTTATTGTAATAGATATTATCCTCTGATTTGTAACTTAATTTTTTCATGTTAGAAGTGGTTTCTTCTTAACTTTTCAAGTTGGTACTTCAGATATAAGGGATTGGTGTTCCTTGAGATTGGTGTCTCTAAAACAGGGTGTTGGCACTTCCTTGAGTTGTAGCACTGAAAGATTTACCCAAGAGGATAATAAATTTTTAGATTCAAAGTGGTTTTTAAACCTAATGGTTTTCCCACTATAAATATTATGTACCTTGTTCTTCTTGCATATCTTGTTCATTTTTCATAACTTTATGTTATAATTGTAAAATTGTAAATTATAAAGTTGAAAAGAACAAGTTTTAAGTAACCATTGATTCACCCCCAACTATTGTTGTGCTTGTCCCAAAGAATGTACTACAGAAGAGTTCCTAAATATAGTTAAAAACCTAAAGTTTGTAGGTGCAGTTATACCTAAATTGGTAGTTATGAGATTCTAGGAGAATTTTTTGAACCTTTCAATTCACCTCCATCTACCTTCTTCTTTTTCTTTTGAATACTATGTTCCATGCCAATCTAGAATTGGCCAAAGAAATAAAGGCAATTGAAAAAGTAGGGGTAACCAGGTGAGTTTGTGCCTTTTCGCTAGCTACATATAAAGTTTGACCCTATGAATAGATACACGGTAATTGAAAAGGAAGTGAGGTTCCTTGTGTTTAAAATCGTCAGATAATTTATGCCACCTATTGGATACATGTGTGAGTATTCATCTTCCATTAGACTTGACCATCTATGTAAAAAATTTATAGACGTCTTTCCTATTCTTCAATACTTGCCTTTGCACTTATGGTTTATTAATTAAGACAAGCTAGTTATTAAGAATAACATTTGGATTACCGGATTCTTCTCTAAGCACTAATGTTGTAGATTTTTCCATTTCTCTATACCTCTCAATTTGATTCCCCTTATTTTTCTCATTGAACATATAACAACATAATGTCCTTACTTGTAAATCACCAACATATAAAAAGGGATTCCAATCTAGATTGTAAGGGACAACTAACTTATTTAGATAAAAATCACACATTGCACTCTATAATTCAACTAGAGAATTTTAAAATTTAGAAAAATATTCCTTAGGAGTAACCATAGAAGAAGGTAGATAGCACTATATTTGCATGAACTAAAAACTTAGGAACTTTTCTCTTAGATAAAGAGTATAGACTCTACCATGAGTTCTACAATTAACAATTTGTGCCATAAGGTTACCTAGTAATTCTACCTTTGGCTTTAGTCTTTTTATTGCTACCTCTCTTTTTTTCAAGTTCTTTCTCAACTAAAGCTTCATATTTTATTTTTCTCTATCCCATTCAATTTTTTGCTATTTGAATTGTTAAATTTGTTCCCATAACTGAAATGTCACTAAAGGCCATGATATAGGAGGGGGTTTCACATATTTACCTATGTCAAGGATTGCTTCAGTAATTTGTTCAATAACACCCCAAATCTCTTGATTGGCTAACTCAGCTAGTCAATCAATACTTCTCTCTTTCTCATTATACTAATTTGGGAGTCTTTGCAAATCTTCCTCGCTTGTCATTTCTTGTGCTCCCAGTTCAACAAAAACTTCCTCACTATTCAGACCCCTTTCCTCTCTAACTCTAGGAATTTCATCCTCTATTTCCTTATAGTCCAGCTATTTTGTTGCTAATTATTCATCCCCCTTCCTCTCTTTCTCTTCTCCACCACTAGGACCAACAATTCTAGGCTCAACCTTTTTCTTTATTTTCTTCTTCCCAATAGTTTGAAGTTGGTCAGATCTCCTAGTAATCCTTTGAACTGAATATTTTTGTCTTACTCTTCCTCTAAAGTTTTAGTGAACAAGACTCCTGAGTCTACAGAGAAAAATGAGATATGTGTAGATTTCTCCAAAATTGAGACAAACTAGGAGATTGTACATGTTGTTTTCAAAACTAAAGATGAACACTTGGTTGTTCGAGCATTAGAATAAGAAGGTTTCCATTTTTTTAGACCCTTAGAAATAGTCTCTGCAACTTGAGTTAGATGTGTCTCAATTCCTTTATCATTATTTACCTTCTCTTTATAATTTTCAATCTCCTTTTGTTTTTCTCCCTTAATAGATTTTTTTCTTCATACTATCCTTGAGTAAAGGAGTAGAGGTTTCTTTATTATCTTTTCTCTTAACAGAACCTAGGTCTATGGTTTCATTCATTTTACTCTCACTCTTTCTCTTTTCTATATATTTCCCCTTTTCCTTCTCAATTATCTTCACAGGGGATTTCATCACTGATCAAACAAGAGTTTCTATAGGAGGTTTTTGTGTCAATTTTTGACTTCAAGTCTTAATTGCAGGGAATGTTCCAAATTAATTGTAATATAATCCAAGATGTGAATAGAATTATCATATTTTCTCAATTTCACCTTTTTCAAGTTAACTTTCTCTTTTGGCTCAAGCATGGGTTGGTAACAGGGAATCAAAGCATCAATAGGTGTATGAGTTGAAGTGATGTTTTGGGAAGCATGTTGGCTGGCTCTAGCATGATGTTTACAAAAATGATCATGAGCATGAAGATCACTTTTGGTTTTATTGGAAATTAGGTTTGGTTCAAGATTAATCAACATTGGGCCCTTTTCTTCTTGAGGAGGAAGATCATAAGGAACTACACTTGGTTGAGAGACCACATGAGGAGTATGTGAATACGATAATATAGGAGGTGGAATAGAAGAAAATATAGGAGGTTTAGGAGGTGTAGAAAGAAGTTCATGTCCAGGGAAAAGAGATGGAACATCCTTGGATTTTCTAAGCTCATAAATATTTTGGATTTTGTAAACTTGGTAATAGTGAAAGAGATTATTGAGACTAGTTTGAGTTGGTTGAGGCATAGAAGGCCAAACAAAATCATGGTCAACTAAGTATTGAGGCACTAAAGGCTGGTAAATACTATTAATTAATAGTCATTATTTATCCATTAATAGGAAATTTAAGATGTTTATGAATAAGAGATGCCACATAGCATAGAGGTAAGCCAAGGAAGACCAAGTTTGACTTGAAATTGATCAGAAGTTGGGGTCATAGTAAAGTTAACATCCAAATTTTTACTGCCAACTTCAATACGAAATGAAATGGATTCATGGGAAGGATAAAGGAAACCATAGCAAGTTTGGATCATAACAACAGATTTATCATAAGAACCATGTTGCAATTTTCTACTAAAAAGATATTCTTCAATTATTACATTCACCATGCAAGTAAGATCAATAAGGATGCCACGAGAATAAAGTCCATTAACTTTTTCAATGATGCAGAGAGGACCATTAGGAGCTTTAATTATCTTGGTAGAGTCAAAGGTAATGTAAGGTTGAGTTTGAATGTTGGGTTTGAATTGATCAATAAGGTTGAGTGGAAGAAGAAAAATAAGGTTGGGTATGTCATGAGCCATAATCAATGTATGTACAAATATATTATTTTCTAATGTGTATGTATAATTGATGCAAATGTTATCTTAAATAGTTTCCATATATATTAATTCATGTACAATTAATATAATTGTTAGAAATAATGATATAATGTATTATTAGACTAATTAAATAAATTAATCAATAATCTATATGTATTAAAATAATTATAATGATTTAATATTCAATTAATAATTAAATGTGTCTCTTATATTATCTCCTATTAATATTAAGTATATTAATAAATGATTAGATTCCCTATATTAATAATTGAAATAGTTTCCTAATTAATAAATATTTAATATTAAAGTCTCCTACATTGTAAACAAGTGCCACGTAGTGGCTAGTACTTGTTGTGAATATTGTAATAAAATAATAAATATAATAATATAATAACATAAGCATCAGTGTTAACAATAGAACAATAGTTTGAATAAATTGATGAAATTATAAGATTGAAGTTATATATTTTATTTTGGTATATTGTAATTTACTTTCATTTCTAGAAAATGACATTAGATTATAAATAATAAAATATATTGTAATATTATCTTTTAATTATTTTACTAAAAAATTATATATTACTAAATTGTATAATAAATCTAACCTAATTAAAATAATATATAATATCAATCATTATAAGAAATTAAAAAACAAAATAGAAAAACAAACCATTTCAAAATTAAGTAGTTCATCCATATGTAGTACTTTAAAAAATAGTTATTTTGATTTAAAGAAATACCTAATATGGACTTATTCTGCATATTATGCACATGATAAGATGAAATGTCCCCCAACAATTTTTCCTCCCTTTGTAAATTCATAGCTTTAATTTTTTTTAAAATATAAATAAAACAAAACCCAAAAAATCAATATAGAAACTACGGGAAAAACTTATAATACCAAAATGTGCAGCAAGGAAATTTAATTTTTAATTATTTTATTAACAAATTATATATTACTAAATTGTATAATAAAAATAATATGTAATATTAATCATTATAAGAAATAAGAAAACAAAATAGAAAAACAAACCAACTCAAAATTAAGTAGTTTATCCATATGGAGTACTTTAAAAAATAGTTATTCTAAATTAAAGAAATACCTAATATGAACTTATTGCATATGATGCACATGATAAGATGAAATTTCCCCCAACAATTTTTCCTCACTTTTTAAATATATAGCTTTAATTTTTTTTAAAAATATAAAATAAATCAAAACCCAAAAAAATAATATACAAACTACATTTATTAACTTAAAAAAGGTACATGTTAACTATAGAAAATATAAGTTTTTCACACAATGAGAAGTATAATTAAATTTAATTCAAGAAGATTGGTCCAAAAATAATTCATTTAATCACTAGCTAAAGCTAACAATCCATAAAATGACGCAATAGTACTTGCTTAGCCTATTGACAAGTACTAATAAGGGGAAAGTTATAATTTACAAATATCACCGATGAAGAATTATAATTAATAATAATACCACCAATAAAGAGTTTTATAATAATCAAATGAAAATTATTAATACTAATACTATAATTCATGACTAGTCACGTTTATATATATATTGAGTGGGCAAAGACATTATATCACTAGTGGAAAATGAAGAAATATTAAGAAATAATATGGAAAACTTGGGAGAAAATAATATAGGAGAAAAGATAGGAGAACATGAAGGAGAAAATAAAGGAGGAAATGTAGGAGGATTTCAAGGGAAGAAAATAAATATATATAGTCCGATTAGAAAGGATGAATAATTATGGAATGAAAGATAAAATAATATTATAATATAAAATGGATATCTTCAAAAGACTAAGAAATATATATTATATCAAGGAGGGAATACTATATATAAGAATTGAACTAGAGAAACTTATATACTTTGATTAGTGATGAAATGATATGGAGGACATAGATTTATATACATAAATATTAAAATGATACAATTATATATGTTGTTAATATATATTTAAAGTAAAGTATTATATACATATATATTGAATATATTTAATTATTAATAATCAGAATTCTATATATATATATATTATTATTGACAATCAGAATTATATATACGATTTATATATGTTAATAAGAATGAAATTATATATATGTTGTGTTATATATATTTATTTATATTTTTATAGTATTAATCATTAATATATACTTGGTCAATTCTTTAATAACTCACTAATCACTATTAAGGGGATAGGGAGTGTGTAGGAAGATGCAGGTAAATCGGTCACATGATGGAAAGATCCCAAGATAGGTAGAACCTTGAGGGAATCCACTTGTAGAGTGTGCATGCATCCTAGCACAATAAATCTACCATCTTTCTTAAGATCTGTGGTTAGGAGTGAAGTAAATAATTAGAGCTTAAGCATATATTATGAATCAGATATTATTCCTAATATAATATAATTTATATGCATAATGACGTATGATAATTACTGGGAATTGGCATCCTCCTAGTATGAAACATTACAATTTTTCATTCCTAAACATAAATCAAACCCTAATAAGGGATTTTAGAAAAAATCAAGGGTCCAAAAAGGAATCATTACAAGTGGTATCAGAGCATAATCCCGTCATCTCGTGGAAATTTAGTTCATGCAAACCCATCAACGAACAAGTGGAAGTGATGTCATCATAGAACAAGTGACCAGTGAACTTAGAAATATCATGGAACAATACAAACAAAGAGAGATATTAATAAATATGTTTTATGTATTCAAATACAAGTGTTAAACTAATATATCCAGTATAGATTAGACGAAATCAACTCTTTCATCCCACTAAAGCATCTTGTGGGTGAGAAGGTTGTGGAGGGTAGAAGTGGAGTAATTTTGAGCACATGATGATTATCCCAACACTGGGGTTAGGCCTTAAGGGAAACTTCTTGTAGCCCATTTCATGCGACCTACGCCATGTAACTCTTCAACTCTTGATGATCTTAGAGAGAGAGAGAGAAGGATTCCTCCATGATCCATATGAGAGATATGTTGGCATTCATACGAAATATGTTACTTTACTTGTTGCATTGTTGGAATACATTCCTTTAATAAATTTTTCATAATGATGGATTATATATATAAATTGATGCTTAATTAAAAGAATCCCTAATCTAATCAAAATTTTCTTAATTCTCATCAATTGATGATATAGGACAATATTAATAAAAAGGGGGTCATTACATCTAGCATTAATTGTTTTCTAATAAATAAGAATGAATATAGAAATGTGTATTGTGTGTATACTTTGTGTATGCTTCGTGTCTTCATGCATCAATGTGTATGCTTCATGTATACTTTGTGTCTTCACATATTCATGCATTTGTTTCAAGTATGATTCTATTTAGTTTATCTAGAATGCTAGAATTACTTGAATTTGAGGCATGCTATCAAAAGTGGTTTTTGGCAAACTCAATTAGGCACCATTATGAGATAGCCTAAAAATATTTTCCCTAAAAGATGAGAGGAAACATGTCTTGAGTTCAGTTGCCTATTTTTATTAAACATAAATAGAATAGTTGCTTGAGGACAAGCAAATTTGGGAGGGGCAGACTGTCATGAGCCATAATCAATGTATGTACAAATATTATTTTCTAATGTGTATGTATAATCGATGCAAATGCCATCTTAAATAGGTGCCATATATATTAATTCATTTATAATTAATATAATTGTTAGAAATAATGATATAATATAATATTAGACTAATTAAATAAATTAATCAATAATATATATATATTAAAATAATGATAATTATTTAATATTAAATTAATAATTAAAAGTGTCTCTTATATTATCTCATATTAATATTAAGTATATTAATAAATGATTAGATTCCCTATATTAATAATTGAAATAGTTTCCTAATTAATAATTAATTAATATTAAAGTCTCCTACATTGTAAATAAAGGGAAAGTTATAATTTACAAATATCATTAATGAATAATTATAATTAATAATAATACCACCAATAAAGAGTTTTATTGTAAAGAATGAGGTTTCGACACAAAAAGCCACATCAGTAAACCCCGCAATTTTAGGGAGTCAGTCAAAAAGTTAATAGTTGAATGCATAGGTCAACAAGACACTAGTCAATTCCCTACAATATAGGAATGAAAGAAAAACAATTAAGACCAGAATTGTCAAGATGCTAAAGCATACCTTTGTCCAAAGATAAGAGGAAATTCGACCATCTGTCGAGTGTCCTAAAGAAACCATGATAAGAGATGTCATATCAACTTCAAAAAAGTACAAGCTGTCATATCCGGGTAACAACCTATGAGATTTTCATACCAACTATCAAATCACATCAATAAAATATAAGTATTAGATCAAAATACATGTACTTCCATATTAATGACAAAAGTAATCAACAAAATTTACCAAATACCACAATGTCAAATACGGAATTGTGTAACACTTGAAAAAGAAAGTCCTTCCTGTAAGAAGCATCAGTAACCTATTCACAAATGTCAACAAGGGAGAGAATATTGTAGGAGTGTGTTTCCACCCTACCACGAAGCATTAATGCTTCCCCAGAATCTTTCCTGACATGAAAGATACCCAACCCAACTTGAGGTAGTCTAACAAAGTAAAACTGACTGAAGTAATGGAATCATCAACTTTTCCTTTCCCTTCCATTTCATAGAATGAGGTTCCATCTCTCACATGGAACATAATGGTAATTCATACTTTTCTCAAAGAAGTCATTACATGCAATGATCACCAAGAAAAGGTTTATATCTATCCACACTTCTAAAAAAGTACAAGTAAGGTAATTTATTTCTCCTTAATAGGATCATGAGTAATATATTGTTATCATGGACATTTGAAAAGAATATCTCAGATATGACAAATGAAGCAACAATATTTTCTTTGATAACACCTCAAAGTTCCTATCTTGATTTCATGCATATGGTAATTAAGTGATGATATTTGAATCAAGAGAATACCACAATACTTCATTACATTTCTTTGTGTAGTCAAGATTTTTCAATAAATGGACTAAACATTAAAATAAAATCCATATCTAAATGCAGGATTGAGGACTATAGGAGTTCAGAGGATGTGCAGAGGAAGAATAACCCCTTCAAACTCAACACCTCGCTCCTTGAGGACCCTGATAACTTAGAGGCCATTCTTATGGTCTCAAAGATAACTAGATTTGGTAACCCTCTCCTAGATGCTATTGACCTTTGGAATCTAAGGGTGGATACTTGGAAAAACCTTCTTCAAGTTATTGGATTAAAATTGGCAATGGATAGGAATAAAGAAGAATCATTTTGGCATAACAGGTTGAACAACATTGAAAAAGAATTACAGGATAAAGGGAGTAATGAGACACTAGAAAGTCAGTTGGCTAACACAAAACATAATTTGAGTATCATACAAAGGTATAAGATTCAAGGGCAGAAAATTAGAAGCAGGACGAATTGGATTAATGAAGGTGATAAGGGGTTGGGGTATTTTTTCAATATTATAAGGGCTAAACATAAAAGAGAAATGATTAATGAAATTCAGTTGGAGGATAGACATACTAGTGAGCCAAAGGACATTCAGAGTGCATTTTACAGCTTCTATAATGATTTATTCTCCTCAGAGGTGTCGGATGAAAGTCAAATAGCAATGAATGAGTGCCTGAGTCTCATCCCTCAAAAAATCTCACTTTCAGAGAAGAACAACCTCAGTGAGGTGCTCTTTATGGAAGAAATTTCTGCAGCCATTGATTCTTTCTCAAATGGGAAATCCCCAAGGGTGGATGGGCTCCTGACCGAATTTTATAAGAAGAACAAAAGCTGCATATGTACTGAACTCCTATATGTGTATCAAGATGCTTTCATAAAAGGATCACTAGGAGGATCTATTAACAAAGGAGTTGTTAAACTCCTTCCGAAAGAAGGAGATAGATCTCTTGTTAAGAATTAGAGGCCGATCACATTGTTGAACCTATCCTATAAAATTTTAGCCAAAGCTCTTGCTAGAAGGATTGCCCCTCTTCTGAACAAATTCATCTCACAGACCCAAACAGGGTTTATTCAAGGGAGGTATATTCTGGAGAATCTAATCACTAGTTGGGGGGCCATGCATTGGGCCAAGTCAGATGGGCAGGAGGTGGCTATGATCTTGTTAGATTTTGAGAAGGCTTATGATAGGATAGAGTGGGGATTTGTTCTAGGGATGCTGAAAGCATTTAGATTTCTTGATATGTACTGCAAATGGATAAGTATTTTATTTAAAGATGCTACTATAGTCATCGATGTTAATGGAATTTTGTCCAACCCTATTGTACTTCAAAGATCTATAAGGTAGGGATGTCCTATTGCCCCTCTATTGTTTGTAATTACTGCAGATGCCTTATTTTATACCTTAAGGGCTCCAGGATTAGGGCCTCCCTTAAAAGGGATCTCTCTTCCTAATAAGGAAGAACTGCTTAATGTTCAATTTGCAGATGACACATCTCTTTTCCTTGGTCTCACAAAAGTCAATTTTGACAATGCCATTAAGAGGTTATATCTTTTTTGTCAAGCTTCAGGGTCCAAAATCTCTCCATCCAAATCCACTGTGTTGGGTTGGGCTCATGAGCCACCAGATTGGCTGACATGTAAGGGATGGCAATGGGTAGGGCTAAATCAGATTGTCAGATACCTTGGTATTCCCTTCTCTGTAGAACCCAATCTGAATAACATGTGGGAGTGGGTTTATGACAAAATTAGTAAGAAACATATTAAATGGCAGACACACTCCTTATCCATTGCAGGAAGGTTCCAAGTTGTACAAAAAGTTCTGTTAGCTCATCACATCTATTATGCTTCGGCTTGGTTGTTTCTAAGTTCTTAGGTGAATATGATTGAGAAGATCCTCTGAGACTTCCTATGGTCGGATGGGAAGGGTAATAAAAAAAGACATTGTGTGAAATGGGCCTGGTGCTATCAAGAGAAGAGCCAAGGTGGATTGGGATTGAAAGACCTTAAGGCACATGGTTCTACCCTTGCATCCAAATGGGTGCTGAAAGCCCTCTAGGGTAACGAACCATGGAAAATCCTCATTAGAAATAATATTGTCAAGTTGGTTATCAGAAAAGGGAAGCAGTGGAAAGATGTGCCGGTGTTTGATATAGTTTTTGGAGAGTTTAGTATGAGATTGTTCGGATCTAAGATTTTTCAAGTCTTTTGGAAGGCATGGGCCCAAGTGAGGTAGTTCATTCCAGAGAAAGGGGCAGGAGGAGGTCCTCCATACTTTCTTGTTAAGGATAGATCTATCTGGTGGGGGCTTTACTGCAATGGCAAACCATTGGCTCTAACTCAGAGCTATTCTACAAAGGTATGGAATCTGAAGGGGATCTCTTTGATTCAAGACATCTTGGATGGTGGACAACTAGGTGAGTGGGAGGATATTAAAAACAAATTTAGCATCCCTGATTCTCAAAAGAAGACTTACACACTTATTAAGAAAGCAATAAAAATTAATAACGCTAGAGAGATTATTGATTCAGAAGCCTTCCTTAATAAAGTTAAATGGACTGATGGGAAGTTGTTGTCAGACACTACCACTAAGAGTTTATATCACTGTATGAAGAATGATTCCTCTCTTATTGCTAGGGTGTCCCAAAGCTGGGGGCAGATTAATCCATTTTCTAATTGGAATTTCTTTTTTTATTACTTTTGGAAAGGTAAAGTAGAACCAAATTTTTTTTGTTTTAAGTGGTTGCTTTTGATTAAGAAATTGGCTGTTGGGAAGGTGCTTTCTTCTATTGGTCTTGCTCCTGTGTCTTGTAGTTTTTGTAATGTTTTCGAGTCTTTTGAGCATTTATTTTTTGAGTGTATCTATGCACGTAAGATTTGGTCTATTTTTATTGGCTCCCCATGTCTCTGGAATTGCATGTTTGGTATTTCTTGGACTAAAATCCTTGCAGGTTATGTAGAAAGATTTGATTCTAAACTCAACAAGCTTTGGTTTGCTCTAACAATTGAGGTGTTATGGACTCTTTGGAAGGATAGGAATAGAGAAGTTTTTCAAGCTGAGAGAAGGAAACTTATTGAGTTTAACTTTAAACTCACACATTTTAATATCATGTCACAGGTCTCCTTGGTGCTCTACACAATGAGTGAATTTATGAGGTTAGTTCAAGAAGGTTGCTTGTTGATCAACAAAGACCAAGTGCAAGCTACTAACTACATTTCAGAATACCAAAGTTTCCTAGCTCCCACAAAAATGGAGGATTTGAATGATAGGATCAGTGGATGGCAGATCAATAGTGGTTTTCAGAGGGAGGGCCAGAGTGATCCCAATTTGGGGGGTACTCAGGCAGGCTGGGCTATAAGGAATAGGCAGGAGGAGGATTACGCATTTGTGGAGCACCCAGTGGTCCAAACTGATAAGGACAGTCACATCGATGGCTAGGATTGAATACAATAGCTCTCAAGATCCTTCCTTTTTTGATCTATATGTAATTAGTCGTATCATGAATAGACTTGTGTTTTAATTTCAGCTGCATTTTTATAGTTTAGAACTATCACCCCCTAATTTTGGTAATTGTATATGTAAGGGGAGTGTGAAAAATGATGTTATACTCAGACTCTGCTCCATACTTGTAAATATTATTAAACTATCTTAAGAGGAAAAATATCCATATCTAAAGGATCAAGCAATCTTCTTGTTTAGCACATTTCTCTTAGAATTATCACATCTCGATGGTTCCATAGGAGCATAAACAATTTTCCTTACTCTTATATCCACCTACAAAAATAGTATTGAAATTCTATTTCCATGTTTGATTATTGAACTTACTTGTCTAGCATTCACATAATCATGATTTGAGATAAGGTCAGGAAATTCATCTTTCATCATTCTTATTCATCAATGTTTGTTAAGGAAGGTTATGTAAGATAGTAGCATGTCATTCAATAGTAAACATAAGGAGACTATGGTTCACATTATATTGCAGATTTAACTTTAATTTCTGAGTATTTAAATCAATATGAGCTAAAAGCCTTTTAACCATTCACTGTGTTTAATATACCAATGCCTTTCCAAAACTAAAAATAACACCAAGGGATTATTTAAAAAAAAGGAACTTATAATAATGGCATAGGAAGCAACAAGATATACTTAATTAAACTATTTCCATTCAACAAAGTACACTTGTATCTTGTCGCAATTTTAATAATTAAAACAATGTACTTGATTCCCTGAATTTTCCATCATTTAACTTCAAATAGAGTTGATCATCAAACAGATTATTTGGTATTCTATCTTTTGTTTACTCACAAGATTTTCCACTATGATGACTGATTTCAATTCCAAAAGTTTACACAATCAATAAGTGTTTTCAGATCTATAATATCAATAAATTGTATGCAGGCGACCTTTTACTGAAATAATTTCTGTCATTTTAATCTTAAATCATAAAATAAACTAAACTTCTATTTCAATACATAAGAGTTTAGAGCCTTCAAACACTAAAATAATGTGAAGCTTGGTACGTATTAAGCACCCCAAAAGTAAAACTCACTAGACTGTATGATGATTTATTTTAAAACAAAAAGTGTTCCTAACTCAAAATGCCAATTGGATAGACAACTATTTCATTTTTATGGCTACCAATTATTATTTCAAATAGTTGAATGTGCATGAGTTCATGAAGGATAATGCACATAAAGGAGTGATGTAATAAAATGATATTAGAAGATCAATCTTTAAAATGATACATGACAAATTGAATTTACCCAAACCCATGTCGCATATAAACGATATCTAAAGTCTAATGCCAAATATATCCAGAGAAGATGTGATAATATACAGGATGACACCCTGTATTACAATAGATATTTTTCTTATGATCCTAAATTTGTATAACTAATGGGTAAATGTTAAAATAACTCATTCAAAAACATTGTTGAAGATAATTTACATGCATCCAAGACCTCTTAAACAATGTTAAGCAAAATATAAAACATTCTAGTAGTCGTTTCGATAAATGGTGAAAGCCTACAAGCTTTCCACCACAACCATCCATAAGACTAAAATTAAAACCATCCCTCGAGCATAAGAATAAGATGGTTCTTTATCCTTCTACCTTATGATTGAAAATGGTACCCTCCCACTATATCACGCATACACTACACTATATTGCTCAATCCTGACAAAGTTTTTTTTTATTTTTAAAATACCAGAAGAGCTTAAAAAAAAATTATGGATACTCATAGATTCTAGTCATCATCAATCTCCAACTTCTTCTGGTAACTGGTGATGGGATTTTCTATATTGAACTTCATCTTTGTTGAGTTGATTGGTTCAGGACTTGAGACGCCTGTAATGTGCACTACCTCTCTGAAAAGCCAAGCTCTCTTCTCTTCAAAGTAAAGTAGGCAAGGAATGAATAGTCCTTGGAAAGAGGGAGAGAGAGGGACAACCAAGAAGCCATCACCATTGTCATTGAAAAAATTGTTACCAATAACTTCCATCTTTCTCTACCGCTCCCTCGATTATTTGTGCTAGCAAATTTAAAAAAAATGCCAAAGTCTACTTTTTTTCTCCATCTCTACTCAGAAATGAGGTAGATAAAATCTTCCCTCCCATTCTCCCAAATGCATGTGCCTTCTGTTATCCCTTTTATTTTTTCTGTGTGTCCTCTTATTCATATTAATTTCCCCCAAATTATGCACACGTCTCCTCCTCTAAAATAGTCCTAGTTTTCCTCAATCTAGTTGCCAGCACTCTCAGTGAATCACCAACCATCCCTTTTTAACTTCCCTAAAAAAAATGGTAAAAGAATCCACTCACATTTTCTTCGGAAAAATTAAAGGAAAAGTGGTGGTTTCATAAGTTTTCACTCCCCAAAATCACTCCCAAATTAATAACTAAACAATTAATTATTTGTTGTCGATATGGGTTGTGACATCCTTCCCCCCTTAAGAATGCATCATCTCGATGCATAATTCAAAATTTGCAATCATATTCAAAGATAATTCAAGAATTTTACAATTTATATGATAATAAATCATCTCCCATTATTCAAATATTAAAGGTAATGCATGTATACACTTTTAGATTGTAGCAAAAAATCAACAAGATTAAATTTCATTTGCTTACATAAAGTCAGATTTTCATCAAATGTGCATTCTAGTAAGTACATGCACACATAAAAAAACACATTTGGAGAAAAAAAACACACTTGAATCATAATTATTTCAATAACATTTTCTATGTGAGTGTGTGAATTCCATTACTATCCTTCAATTTTACAAGGTTAAAGTTACCTCTCTCCGACAATATTCCCCTCTATTATAATGTGTCATTCTATCTGTGATACATAGGAACAACATCAAAACATCAGTTCATGTCATTATCATAATCAAAATTGAAAATCTAATATTCTCATACTTAGTGCTTTCAGAAATAACTTACATGACACTCTTAAGTAGAAACAAAGGACCCACATACCTATGCTTACTATACCATATCGTGGCATTCACAATAAAGTGAGTACTTTTCTGGTTGCTTGGATCCTCGTTCTTGGCATATTCTTATTTATATACTCACAATATTTTTAGCCCAATCATAGTGTCAATACTTCATAAAATAAAAATTATAATATTCTATATTCAAGAAAAAAAAGTCATTTGAAGATTTCTAAATTTCAACTAAAATATTCTTTAAATCACACTTTGATCACAAGTAAATAATTCATACGTACCATCTAATATGTGATACTCACTAAATGAGAAAAACATTCATACATCCTTGTCCATCACCTGAAAAGGTTAGTAGATCCATTTTTCCATTTATGTGACTTAGGCCCTCATACCCATCTCGTCACAGAAAAATTTCAAAGAAAAATTTCAACTCATTTCATCATAGCATTTATATTTCATCTCTAAAATAATATAAGTCCTACAAGTCTTACATCTTATTACAAATAAGCATTCACATTTTCATCAATGTAATGCAAGTGTGCTTCATCTAAGCATAAGCATCCAAATAAATCATGATAATTCATCACCATATAAAATCAGCACATCAATGTATGTCATATATCTATAACAATGCATCCAAAAACATAACCATAAAGGTCAATCATGAAACAAGAAACTTAATTGTAATTGGACATATGTCCTTCTATAAGTCCATGTCTCCTATGCCATTGGACAGTCAATCGTCCATCTGCAAATCTTGAGACAGGAGTGTGGCTCAGATGCTTGTCCATTCTATCCATAAAGTCTTACACTTCCTTGGGATTATATCACCCTTAAGAATTCACAACCCTGCAATGCCCAAAAGGAATAAAAGGTAGGGGGTATCTGGTGCAGCCATGAAACTTTTTATTGTTCATGAATGTGATAGGGAGATGAAACATGAGAAGCATATTTATAAAAACATATGCGAACAAGCTTTGTCCAAAGCATCTTTTTATCACCAGGAATGGAAACTGGTAGGTAGAGAAACATCCCTTTCTACCCTTCCCTGTTTACTTCTTCCACATTAGCACCCTCACCAAAAAGGTAATATTTCCAATACTCATTTAAAGTAAGCAAAAAAAAAAGATGCAATTCATGCATTTCATATAATTTTCTTTCATGCAATATTTCATTTAACAAGAGCATGCAAGTCATACAACAATCAAATAATCCAAAAGAATTATGCCCTTCATCATGAAAAATCTCATTAATCATAAGCAATCACATAGTTTGAATCATCTAGTCAAATGAACATACACATAAAAATAAGGGGGTGTTGACCATTTTGTCAAAAACACCAATTATGCATCATAACCCAAGAGCTCTATTTAATTTCCATAAAAATATGTCGACCTACTCATTGATCCTCAAATGCATCAAATGGTACATCTATTTCAATCATCTCATAATAATTTCATGCAAGGTCTCAAATATAATCACCCATGTGATTGTAATATCATATTAATGTCAAAAAGATGTATTTTCTATAGATTTCATCATTTCTTGAGTATCCATGCAATGCTCCTCATAGCATCCAAAACTCACATCAAATAATATCAACCAATGTTAATTATTCCATCAAATGCATTTCTAATATATACAACCATTTGCATGTCAATTCAATTTGATCATTTCATAATAGTTGAAACATATTTCAAGTAACATATGAATGCAAGATTAGGAATGGTATGTTCTTTGCAATCTACTCCCTTTCACAATCTATCAATGTTATATGCTGAACGTGATAGATGACATTACTTCACATCACAGGACTAGAAACTTAAAATACATATTCTAGCTACCCTAAGATCATTATATTTCAAGTTGCAAATTTTAATTCAAACCCTCAATGGTCATAAGAAAAATCAAGAAGTAACTGTGAACAAAATCTCAGTTGATTGAAAAACTCAAAATTGGTGGCTAGGTGGTCACAAGAGAACTTAAAATTCCAAGCTAGTCCTTTCCCACTTTCAAAGTTCATAATAAAACATAAATTGAAACCAAATCACATTTACAGAGTGACTAACACTAGCCACAAGAAGGGAGTAAAAGCTACACGTCACCTTGCATCCAAGGTACACTAAAGAACATGACCATACTTCTAGAACATAAGTCTCAAAGTTTACATCATCTTGTAATAACACATTCAATTACCTTAAACAACATTTCTCTATCCACTAAATCCAACCCACATGAATTGTTAATTCTCTCTTTTCTTTTGAAATCTCATGGCATGCAAGGTAAGACATATAGATATATTTTCACAATTTTCTACAAATTTATGTTTCATATAAAACATGTTGAATTCTTCTTCCCTAAGAATTTCAAAAGGTTCTAGTATTAAAATCATTTCATAAAACTTGCAAATATACCTTACAATAGTACATATTTCCTTCATTTATCACAAGCCAAGTCCTAAATTTTGGCAAGCTCTCTTACCTTATTGCATAACCATCGTTATCTAACTACACAATATCTCATAAAATTTTATCTTATTTCTTTGCTATACTAATGTAGAGAAAATGACATTAAATTTTAAAGTGTATCCCACACACAAAGTACCTCAATTTTTTTTAACATGTTCTAACATTTTACAATATGGAACATGAACCAATCATACCACTCAAGGTAGATAGTTACCAGGCTCACATAACTATTTCAAACTTTCATAGTTTTAAGAGCTACTAGGAACATTTAGAAAATTTCACACGCATAAGAAATATTGTCCCTCAAGTGTCTATTTCCCATAATACAAGGAACATCCTATCCTTTCCTATCAAGATAGATTGAAATTGGAAGACACTCTAGTCAATCTAGGGAACTGCAGTTACATTCATAGACCAAGCATTAATTGACTCACAATTTATGTGACTAAGGGTTGCAACTAAGCATAGTGAACTCAAGGCCCTAGTATGGAACCTAGAGCTTTGATACCATATGTAAAGACTGAGATTTCAACACAAAAAGCCACATCAGTAAACCCCACAATTTTAGAGAGTCGGTCAAAAAGTCAATAGTTGAATGCATAGGTCGACAAGATACTAGTCAATTCCCTACAATATAGGAATGAAAGAAAAACAATTAAGACCAGAATTATCAAGATGCTAAAGCATACCTTTGTCCAAAGATAAGAGGAAAGTCGACCATCTGTCGAGTGTCCTAAAGAAACCATGATAAGAGATGTCGTATCAACTTCAAAAAAGTACAAGCTATCGTGTCCGGGTAACAACCTAAGAGATTTTCATACCAACTATCAAATCACATCAATAAAATATAGGATTAGATCAAAATACATGTACTTCCATAGAAACGACAAAAGTAATCAACAAAATTTATCAAATACCACAATGTCGAATACAAAATTGTGTAACACTTGAAAAAGAAAGTCCTTCATGTAAGAAGCATCAGTAACCTGTTCACAAATGTCAACAAGGGAGAGAATGTTGTAGGAGTGTGTTTCCACCCCACCACGAAGCATTAACACTTCCCTAGAATCTTTCCTAACATGAAAGATACCCAGCCCAACTTGAGGTAGTCTAACAAAGTAAAACTGACTGAAGTAATGGAATTAGTGTGCCAAAATATTTCTATACTCTAGAATAACAAATCATGGTCACACCAATACATAAATCTTAATTAATAAAATAGAAACACCAACTTTTCCTTTCCCTTCCATTTCATAGAATGAGGTTCCATCTCTCACATGGAACATAATGGTAATTCATACTTTTCTCAAAGAAGTCATTACATGCAATGATCACCAAGAAAAGGTTTATATCTATCCACACTTCTAAAATAGTACAAGTAAGGTAATTTAGTTCTCCTTAATAGGATCATGAGTAATATATTATTATCATGGACATTTAAAAAGTATATCTCAGATACGAAAAATGAAGCAACAATCTTTTCTTTGATAACACCTCAAAGTTCCTATCTTGATTTCATGCATATGGTAATTACGTGATGATATTTGAATCAAGAGAATACCTCAATACTTCATTACATTTCTTTGTGTAGTCAAGAGTTTTCAATAAATGCACTAAACATTAAAATAAAATCCATATCTAAAGGATCAAGCAATCTTCTTGTTTAGCACATTTCTCTTAGAATGATCACATCTCGATTGTTCCATAGGAACATAAACAATTTTCCTTACTCTTATATCCACCTACAAAAATAGTATTGAAATTCTATTTCCATGTTTGATTATTGAACTTACTTGTCTAGCATTCACATAATCACAATTTGAGATAAGGTCGGGAAATTCATCTTTCATCATTCTTATTCATCAATGTTTATTAAGGAAGGTTATCTAAGATAGTAGCATGTCATTCAATAGTAAACATAAGGAGACTATGGTTCACATTATATTGCAGATTTAACTTTAATTTCTGAGTATTTAAATCAATACGAGCTAAAAGCCTTTTAACCATTCACTGTGTTTAATATAATAATGCCTTTCCAAAACTAAAAATAACACTAAGGGATTATTTTAAAAATAAGGAACTTATAATAATGGCATAGGAAGCAACAAGATATACTTAATTAAACTGTTTCCATTCAATAAAGTACACTTGTATCTTGTCACAATTTTAATAATTAAAACAATGTACTTGATTCCCTGAATTTTCCATCATTTAACTTCGAATAGAGTTGATCGTCAAACATATTATTTGGTATTCTATTTTTTTTTTACTCACAGGATTTTCCACTATGATGACTGATTTCATTCCAAAAGTTTATACAATCAATAAGTGTTTTCAGATCTATAACATCAATAAATTGTATGCAAGCGACCTTTTACTGAAATAATTTTTGTTGTTTTAATCTTAAATCAGAAAATAAACTAAACTTCTATTTCAATACGTAATAGTTTAGAGCCTTCAAAAACTAAAATAATGTGAAGCTTGGTACGTATTAAGCACCCCAAAAGTAAAACTCACTAGACCGTATGATGATTTCTTTTAAAACAAAAAGTGTTCCTAACTCAAAATGCCAATTGGATATACAAATATTTCATTTTTATGGCTACCAATTATTATTTCAAATAGTTGAATGTGCATGAGTTCAGGAAGGATAATGCACATAAAGGAGTGATGTAAGAAAATCATATCAGAAGATCAGTCTTTAAAATGATACATGACAAATTGAATTTACCCAAACCCATGTTGCATATAAATGATATCTAAAGTCTAATGTCAAATCTATCCAGAGAAGATGTGATAATATACAGGATGACACCCTGTATTAAAATAGCAATTTTTCTTATGATCCTAAATTTGTATAACTAATGAGTAAATGTTAAAATAACTCATTCAACAACATTGTTGAAGACAATTTACATGCATCCAAGACCTCTTAAACAATGTTAAGCAAAATATTTAACATTCTAGTAGTCGTTTAGGTAAATGGTGAAAGCCTACAAGCTTTCCACCACTGCCATCCATATGACTAAAATTAACACCATCCCTCGAGCATAAGAATAAGATGGTTCTTTGTTCTTCTACCTTACTATTGAAAATGGTACCCTCCCACTATATCATGCATACACTACACTATATTGCTCAATCCTGACAAAGTTATTTTTTGTTTTTAAAATACCAGGAGAGCTTTAAAAAAAAATTATGTATACTTACAACTTCTAGTCATCATCAATCTCCAACTTCTCCTGGCATTCGATGATGGGATGTTCTATATTGAACTTCATCTTTGCTGAGTTGATTGGTTCAGGACTTGAGATGCCTGTAATGTGTGCTACCTCTCTGAAAAGCCAAGCTCTCTTCTCTTCTAATTAAAGAAGGCAAGGAATGAATAGTCCCTAGAAAGAGGGAGAGAGAGGGACAACCAAGAAGTCATCACCATTGTCATTGCAAAATTTTTTACCAATAACTTCCATCTTTATCTACCGCTCCCTCGAACATTTCCACTAGCAAATAAAAAAAAATGCCAAAGTCTTCTTTTTTCCTCCATTTCTACTCAGAAATGAGGCAAATAAAATCTTTCTTCATGTTCTCCCAGATGCGTGTGCCTTCTGTTATCCCTTTTCTTTTTGATGTGCATCCTCTTCTTCATATTAATTTCCCCCAAATTATGCACATATCTCCTCCTCTAAAACAGTCCCAGTTTTCCTCAATCTAGTTGCCAACACTCTCAGTGAATCACCCACCATCCCTTTTTAACTTCCCTAAAAAAAATGGTAAAAGAATCCACTTGCATTTTCTTAGGCACAATTAATGGAAAAGTGGTGGTTTCATAAGTTTTCACTCCCCAAAATCACTCCCAAATTAGTAACTAAACAATTAATTATTTTTTGCCGATATGGGTTGTGACATTTATAATAATCAAATGCAAACTATTAATACTAATACTATAATTTGTGACTAGTCTCTCACACACACACACATATATACTGAGTGGGCAAAGACATTATATCACGGGGGGGAAAGGAAGAAACATTAATAAATAAAATGGAAAACTTGGGAGAAAATAATATAGGAGAAAAGATAGGAGAAAATGAAGGAGAAAAGATAGGATAAAATAAAGGAGGAAATGTAGGAGGAACTCAAGGGAAGAATATATATATAAAATGGATATCTTCAAAAGACTAATAAATATATATTATATCAAGGAGGGAATACTATATATAAGAAATGAACCAGAGAAACTTATATACTTTGATTAGTGATGAAATGATATGGAGGACATAGATTTATATACATAGATATTAAAATGATACAATTATATATGTTGTATAATATATTTAAAGTAAAGTATTATATACACATATATTGAGTATGTTTAATTATTAATAATCAGAATTATATATATATATATATTATTATTGACAATCATAATTATATGTATGATTTATATATGTTAATAAGAATGAAATTATATATGGCTTGTGTTATATATATTTATTTATATTTTTGTAATATAAATTATTAATATATATACTTGGTCAATTCCTTAATAACTCACTAATCACTATTAAGGGGATAGGGAGTGTGTGTAGGAAGAGGCAGGTAAATCGGTCACATGATGGAAAGATCCCGCAATAGGTAAAACCTTGAGGGAATCCACTTGTAGACTGTGCATGTGTCCTAGCACAATAAATCTACCATCTTTCTTAAGATTCGTTGTTAGGAGTGAAGTAAGGAATTAGAGCCTAATCATATATTATGAATTAGATATTATTCCTAATATAATATAATTTACATGCATAATGACATATGATAATTACTGGGAATTGGCATCCTCCTAGTATCAAACATTATGATTTTTCATTGCTAAACATAAACCAAACCCTAATAAGGGATTTTAGAACAAATCAAGTAAGGGTCCAAAATGGGATCATTACAAGGTAGAATCAGTAGCATTGGTTGAATGAGGTGGAAAAGGATTGGTATAAATTTGCAAGTTTTGATTAAGAGGTGCGACTGATTTGTTTCCTTGATCGTTAAAATATTGAAAAATATAGCATTAGAATCAATAAGTTCTTGAATAATAGTTTTCAAGCAGAAACACTTTTCAATATCATGGCTAGGTTGATTATTGTATTGACAAAAAGATTTGTGATCAAAGTGTTTGGGAAAAGGTTTGGATGTGTCAATGGATTTGATAGGAAGAAGTGTTAACACATTAGCATTACTAACTTCAACATCACATTATGAAAAGATTAAAAAATATAAGTAAAATTACGAGCATTTCTAAAGATAGATGACAAAGGAGGCACACCTTTGGATGTTTCTACCACTTGTTCATCAACATTGTTGGATGAGTTGTTGATTTTGATGAAGTTTTTTGGTTTTTGAAATTTGTTAATTTTTTTGGATGCGGAATCACTCTTATCAACAGGATCCATTGGAGTGGTTCTCTCAAACTAACTCACTTGAATTTGATAATTATGAAGCACTGCACACAATTGAGTGAAAGAAGAAAATTCAAAAAGTAGAATCTTATCTATAATGTCATTTTATAAATTAGCAATAAAAATGTGTTACACATCAATATCAGACACATGATAAGAAATTTAAGCATGTAAATGTTTAAATCTACCCATGAAATCAATCACTTTTTCTTTAACACATTGTTTACAATACATTAAATTAGTCAAAGAAATTCTAGGACCAATGTTGTTTTGAATTGTTGAATGAAATCATTAGCAAGGTTTTGGAAGGAATCAATAGAATAAGGAGAAAAAAAACAATACCATTGAAATGATTTATCTTGAAATGTCCTAGTAAATATATTTTCCATGAACCTATGGTCATGAGAGAAATCACTACACAAGGTTTGAAATGTTTTAACATTAGTCAAAGGATCACCCTTACTGTTATAAGTCGTAAGATGAGGAATCTCCATTTATTGCAAGAGAATAGCATGGATAATGTACAAAGACAAGGGATTCGAAATGTCAGAAGTAGGAACATTGAACTTGGATTGAGTCATTAAGAAATTTATTGTTGCAAAAAAGACACAATTTGAGCTAAGATATTAATATTACAATTGGTAGAAATAACTGTAGGAGGAGATATGTTGGAAATGTTAGGAACATTATTTTAAATATAAGGAATGGTTGAATATGAAAAAGGGACAATATGGTAAGTGTGCATGGATAAAGGTAATTAAACACATGAAACACTTGAAGGAATGTAAGGAGAAATCAAATGAGGAATTCTCACTTGGGTAGGATTGAAATTTTTAATTTAAGTTGTTATGATAGGTGGAGCATAAGTAGACACACTAGGAATAGAAGTAGAGATAAGCATGAAGGTCTCAACACTAGTTGTAGGTGGAAGAAGAACTAAATATTGAGAACAATCCCTAATAGGATTGACACTAGTATCAATGATATGAGAGATACTACACAATATGTTAACACTATGTTTATCATTATGAACGAGCTTCCTTAAATCTTCTACAGTAGAAATGACCTTGAGATTAGGGTTTTATTGTCCTAACCATTGTTAAAATTTCTCAAAGTCTTGGGAAATTTTTTAGACATAAAAAGGAGGGATTTTTAAAGTCTCATCTTCATTATGAGAAGAATGGGAAGAGGTATTCTCCATGATAGGGTTGATGTCACTAATACATGCATGTTGGTCTCATCAAGATTCCTAGGAAAAGGGGAGGACTCAAGATCAAAATGACCCATAAGTCTAAGACTTCTTCTAACTGAAATGCTATAAGTTGGACTAAAATTGATATCACTCATGCAAAAAGGAATTGGGGAAAAGAGAGATGCAATATAATTATAAGATTTGAAATAAATATGCAATCCAAATAAAGAGAGTTCTATTTATTGAAAAGCACATTTAAATATCAAATTCAAAAATGAAATGTAAAGAATACACAAGTAAATATAACCATGAAAATGAAAATCATGTAATGTATATCTAGATACAAAGATATAAACCTATAGATCTAAATGCAAATAATGAGAATATGCAAAGAGGATCTAACTATCAAGTCTAGATATCCAAATGCATAGAAAGGAAATCTAACACCAAAATGAGAAGGGAAATGTAATAAGTTGGGTTCACAAAAATGTATAGAGGAAAATAGTGAGAAATGCTAGGATGTAGATCACTCACCAAGGTTTCCTAAACACATTAGGAATACAAACCCAAAACTTAAGAAAATCCTAATTAGCACAACCAAAGGATGAAGGGTGCTAATGCAAGATCTATACCAAAGGGGGATTTGGTATTCCTTTAAAGGGGAAGGATGATATGTGATATGATAAATTATAAATGATAAATCAAGTGATAGAAGATCTTATCTATGAAAATAAATGCAATAAAAAGGGAATAATGAATTTAAATTGAAAAAAGAAGGGGAGATTTAAAAATTTGAATATGAATTTGACTGTTGTCAGAATGTCAAAATCAACTACAACTCTGGATATGGGAAAATGAGACCTGTAACTATTTGTTCTATAAATTTTATTTAAAAAGTGCAAGGACAAGTTGAGAAGTCAACTTGTTCCCAGTAGTGCCAAATCTGATAAACTTTTCTGGGATCTTGTGTCTATACTTGTACTTCTCATATCCAAAACCACAACTCCATAACCTATTCCTACACATAGAAAAATTGGGGAAAAGGTTGTGGAAAGGGGTTTTCCTTAGTCAAACCCCTATTTAGGAATTAACCTTGAGATTTCATAAAGGAAAGCAACATGTAAAGTAAGAAGGTAAATGATTGATTCACCTTGCATGAAACCCTCATGAACAAATGTAGTAATCGTTGAAATCCATTATGATGTTTGCAATATTATTGGAATGAGATGTATAATCAAAGGATGCCTTAAAAATACTTGGATCTATGATTGCCACCCCTACATCTTGAATGTGTGTATGCTTGATAACCACTTGGAGAAGGAGAAAGAATGAAATATGGATGGGTGAATCTTCTTGATTGATTGTGAATACATCTACTTAGCCATCATGGGAGATAAATGTGAATCAACCAGAGAATATTTATTTTTCTTGAATGGATCTTGAAGAAATGGAAACTTGGATATCTTGAATTGGATGCTTGCCTTCAAATCTTGAATCCAAATCCTTGAATGCAAAACTTGAATGTTTGAACTTGAATATGATATTATTTTCAAATGATTGATGGATACAAAATGAGAAGAGGGGATGTTATTTTATACTCATTTTGTGATTCAAATTTGATCAAGGCCAACCATAGATCTAGACCTTGGCGAAAAACCATAGCATTAGGCCCTGGGCCAAATCTGTGATAAAAAACTTAGGGACAAGTCAAGAACCAACTTGTACCCTAGGGAAAAAGTCAAGATCTCAACTTGTACCCCTAGGACAAGTCAATAAGTCAACTTATCCTAGGTAGAATAAATCCAAAATTTGTTGGGATGTCAGAGAATGTGATAATATGTGAGAGGAGGAAATGCAAGTTATTGGGATCAAGCATAATAGACATTTCAACCTCAAAATCACCAAGATGGGGTCTAATAGGTCTTAGATCCTCTAATTATTGGTGCTAACATTTTAGGATGATACTATATATAAGTGTGTGTCTAAACACACACATACACATACATATACATATACATATACATATACATATACATATACATATACATATACATATACATGTAGATCTCTATAGTTTTGTTGACTATTAGTGACCCACACTTAGTCATTTATCTAGGCAGTGATGGTCGGTCATCACTGTGACCGAGTCATTATGTAAAGGCTGAGTTATGTAATGTATACTTACTGAGAAGTAGTACTACCGAGTAAACTTATGGTCACTATGTATTTTTGTATTATGTCGAGTCTAGTTTTGCCAAGTCATATATGTAATAATTACCGAGTGACAGAGATATCAACATATGCTGAGTACAGTGAATGCCGAGTATCAGGAACTGCATTTGCCGAGTTAGCCAGGAATGACATATGAGTTTGTTATGGAACAATGATTGAGGTAAATCATTTTGGGTGACATTCATGTTTTGTATTTTTGTTGTTGAGGTAATTATAGAGGTGATTACGCATCTATTTTGAAATCATTGATCCCTATGTAATACTTAGAGCCAATCAGATATTAGTAAGGCTTAAGCGGCCAAAGGAATTAATCTGAATTGTAGATCTTGAATCATGAAGATATTTTTCTAATTATATAAGGTTAAGATCTAAACCCTAAAACATGTAAGAGTGAAAGATAGTGAATGTGAAGGGAATGAGTAGAGAGGCACATTCAAAGTAGTGAAGCATTCAAACAAAATTTAGTGACCGAGCTAAGCAGTGAAAGGACATAATATAAATAAATCTGATAGAAGAGATCAATACAATACAGTAAAGAGAAGATCTGTAATCTGCATACAGTGCAAACTGAAATATCAGGTACTGAGACATTCTAACTAGTGTATTAGGGTAAATCTCTTAATTGAGTAGTCCTAATAGACTTTTTGTAATCTCTTAACTGAGTGCTTACTTTGTTGTAAGTTTCAAATCCTCTAACAAGGTAGACTGTATAAGTCTTTTAGCTCTTAACAGGGTAGACCCCTCATAGGGTAGATCATGTTTTGATCAAAATTTTTAAGCCCTAGCAAGCAAATTTATTACTGTAGTAGTGAAGATTTGTGGGTGTCATCCCCACCCCATTTTTACGTTTCAAGGGTTTCTGGGTAACCAAAATTATTGTGTTATGAGTACTTTCATGGATGCTGCTTAGTATGTTAGTTATATTGTTATGATCAAGTATTTTTTATGCTATGCAAATGTTTTATACATATTAAAATGGATTAGTAGGTGATATTGATTCACCCCCCCTCTCAATATCACATTTCCCAATTATATTTCCAACAATTGGTATCAGAGCTACAAGGTTTCTCATAGAAAGTCTAACCACTTGAAGAAAAAGATCTTGAGATGGAAGTCTATAAGCTAGGAAAGGTCATAGAGAATCAAAAGATTGATGTACAACTAACATTACAACAAGTAGAAGTAGCCAGAAGTGAACTGAAGAAATCCTTGAGTAGAAGGAGAGAAATTGCTATTTAGCAAAATGAGTCACAATATCAAGAAGAAGATACCACTAGACTATTTAATAATGGAAACTCTGCAGAAAGTGATAAAGCCATAAAAGAGCTACTGGAGAAAAATACCATACTAAATGATGACATTAGAAATCTAAGGAGAGAATAGGAAATTCAATTTTTTAGACTTTGTGAAGTAGTTGAACATAAAAAGAAAGTTGAAGATGATAAGACAATGGCTGAAGAAGAAAAAAGACAAATTTCAATAAGACTAGATGAAAGGACAAGTGACATGCAAAGGTTGAATAATAATCAACTAGACATGGTAAATCAACTTCTGGTGGTTAATCAAGAGTTGGGCAGGAAAGATATGGAAATCAACCTACTGAGATCTAAAAATGATCAATTGACGAATGAACTAAGAACTGAAAAGGAAATCAATGAAAGGATGAACAAAACTAATGAAGCTGCAAAATATTTTGAAGAGCTGTTAAGGTCACCTAGAAGATCTGGTGATAGATCTGGACTTGGAATTAATGAACTTGCATCATCTACTAAAGAAGGAGAATCATCAAATAATGGAGAATAGAAGAATGCAAAACCAAAGAACAACAAGCCCACATGCCATCACTATGGAAAGCCAGGACATACAACCAACACATGTAGAAGAAAACATGGTAAGTTCGATCCTAAACCTAAGTTCAATGGGAATTGCTTTAATTATAAGAAACATGGACATTAGGCACATGAATGTAAGTCTAAGGTCAGTAATCCATCTACCTCACCTAAGTTTCAAGGTAATTGTTTCAACTGTCAGAAGTATGGGCATAGAGCATTTGAATGAAGATCTAAACCTAGATGGTCATCAAATGAACAAACTAAGTCACCTATGAAGAATAACTCATACAATTGGGATTATAACACTTGGTACATCTATCACTACTATGGAAAATATGGACACATTGGAGAAAATTGTATGAAGACTCATTTCAGAGGCAAATCTAAAAGTTGGATGAATGGAAGCATGATATGTTACAAGTGTAATAAGATAGGTCACCTAAAGAAAGATTGTAGATCACCTATGTTGAGCAACGATTAGAATGAAGATATCCGTGAAAAATTAAAAAATCAGATGAACAAGACATGGAAGAAGAAAGAAGAAGAAAACACAAGTGAAGCTAGCACATCTGAGGTCACCCAATCTGATGGATCGGGTGATCACACTTATTCTAACTAAGCATAGAAGGTATGTTTGGAACTGAATCTTACAAGACTTTATCTTACATCAGTTCCTAACATAAAGATTGATTAAAAGTCCATATTTGCATAGATAAAGATGCATTAGGACATATCTGAGAAAAATAGAAAATTTCATTTTTGATGTCGGGCGTCAGTGTCTTGACTGAGTTATCAATGTATGTCAAGCACCTATTGTGTCCAAGATGCTATATACATCGAGCTGTGTCTTAACAGTTATATTGACCGAGCTTGTGTTAGCCGAGGTTAACATGAGTTTGCCGAGACAACTATATTCCACTTAGAAATTTTGTACGGAGCATTTATGAGGCCCTAATTCTACTTTTTGGAATCTATAAATTAGAAAGTTGCTACCCATTTCATTTCACCAAGCGAATTGAGATTTCTTTGAGAGATTCAAAGTGCAAGCAACTAGTTTGTTAAAGGTGATTCCAAATCTTTTCAGCGTGTCATTGGCAAAAATCATCTACAGGACACTTATGAGAAAAAGGTACATTACTGAGAAAACATTTCTTTTTGAAAATTTTTAAAAATTAAAATGGCATCATCATCGTCTGCTACAATGAAGAAACAAGGGATGGAAGTTTTCAATGCACAATTGGTGAGAAATGAAGTTTGCAAGCCACAGACATTTAGGGCAATTTTGAAAACCACAATAAAAGGAGATTTGACCGGCACCCTATCCTAAATTCTAGAAAATGTGTTGATAATGAATGATATTAGGTCCTATTACATGTGAAAAATAGAAGAAATTGGAGATTACAAGATCAGTGAGGTGTATGACAAATTATGTGATAATGGAGTGTTGAAACTAGAGTATAAATCAGTTGCCAAACAAGGGTTAGTGCATGCCCTAGATTTCCCATAGAATTTCAAAGTTGAATGGATAAAAATAGTATTGAGTCAAGTACATGATATGCAACTATGGCTGGAAGATGGACCCATGAAAATAACAAAGGAAATGATCCACCGAGTCACTAGATACCCTATGATTCAAGGAAAAAGGACAATGAAGTGTTCAAGCAAAGAAGACATTCATGCAAACACACAGGAGGTATGGAACAAGTGTGGAATGATGATCTCCACCATAGTAGATCTAGAAATTGACTTTGTTGTTAGGGTTATCTTGCACAAATTCTACCAATCCAGTCGGTTGGATAGCGTCCCCTGTATGGCAGTGGACCAGGCATGGAAAATCATTAAGAAAGGACACACGTATGATCTTGCCGAGCTCCAATTGACTGAACTTACTGAGAACCTTAACTCAATCCGGACTGCAAAGAATTCAATGTGTAAGTTTGGCTCTTTGCTAATCTGTCTATTCTTTTATATACATAAGTATTTTCCTACTCATGGAGGTGTGATATGAGACAAGAAGAGACCCATTACTATTCAAATCAGTGAGTTCGTAGGTCAGATAGGAGATAGTTTTAATGGTGTAATGGATAACTATTTTGTTGAATTCAAAAAGAAAATGGGAAAGATGAGTAGAATCCCTGTGTCATTAGTTGAAAAATACAGCAAGGATATATGTTTTCTAGTTGACACAGACTTCACTTATGCACAAGTAGTCTTGCCTAGGATTTCATGGCTAATGCCATTACCCTATGAAGTAAATATAGATGAAGCTACTGCTGCTATTACAACCCTCTTAGTTAAAGAAATTGATAGTAAAGCACCCTAATTTGAAACATACAAAGAAGCCAAATCTAAAATCACTATGGGTTTAATGGCTGCAACTCTCGAAAGAAAGAGAAAGAAAATAATAAAGAATTTGGAGAAATATGTGGAACAAACAGAAAGGGATGCACCACTAGAATTAACCCAAGGATTGGGAGAAGATGAACAAAGTGACTCTAGTGATAGTGAAGAAGAAGAAGAAGAGGCTCAAGTAGAAAAGAAGAAAGGTAAGAAGCCAGTAATTGCCAAGCCCCCAACCAAGAAAAGAATACTAAAACCTAAAGTGTCATTGACACCTATGCTAAGGCCTAGAACAAGGGGAGAAGCTGCTGAGACTCCAAAGAAATCCCCTGCATCTGGTAAATGAAAACCTGTACAGTAGTGCTGAGCAAGGTTAACAAAAGGCCTAGAAGGAAACTTGTTTTGGAACAAGAAGATGATGAAGAAACTGAAAGTGATGAAGAGGTGAAGAAGGTTGCACTGCAAGATGTCAAACCTACTGTGGATGAAATATGTCACAAGATCACAAGATCTGTAGGAGTGGAAGACTTG
>BSBK01002260.1:827500-835000 GCA_027943335.1 Chamaecyparis obtusa
ACTTACAAAAAATGGAGATAATGTCTAGTACAGAAAAAACACAAAAAAAATAGCTAAGTAGAAGGGGGCATCCCTGGAACCGACGGTTGGGACGTTGACGAAGAAGCCCTCTGCCTTAGCTGGTAGACCTACTGCATTCAGATGTTTAGGTCTGTCTAGAGCTATGAATTAATCTCAACAACTTCCTTAAGCATAAGGGTAGCCTCCTAAAACTCAGTACCCTTCTGGGAAAACCGGCTGTCTGCAAGACTCCTGGTGGTATTGGCTGCCTCCAGTTGCACCAACAATTGTACATGTTCCTCCTACCAGGCACGTTGCTCCGCTGCTAACTCAGCGGCTATCTCCTCCCAAGATCTCTTTGTTGCCTCTTGAGCCCTCTCTCAAGCCCCTTCTATTTCCCGTGCCATGATCACCGTCTACACCAACCACTGACCCTTATCAATCACCAACTTGAGAGTGTTCATGTACTCTCTCAAATCCTCTTCCATCAACACTTCAACCGGTTTCCCTTTCCATGCTAGCTCCTCAGTTGCCTCTAGCTCTCCCTTCTATCTGTCACCTCCAGTATCACCCATTGTGCCATCCTCCAAGGAAGGGTAATCCCACTGATGGGATAGAATAGCCAATCCTCATGCCACTGGTGGGAGGGATCTCTGTGCCAAGAAGGCACTGGCATGCCCTACCGCGTGAGGTCCAGTCTGACTCGGGGGTGTCAAGATCTCCTCAACCTGCACTTCTTCATTCCTGGGAACTCCTTCATCCCTACTATCATCAGACTCAATCAACATGGAGTCCCCACCCGTCACCTTTGACTCCAATTGTACTTGACTAGACTCAGTCCTACCCTGCTCAGCAAACTACTCCATCATCTCCACCATGTCTCTACCTGAAGGAAGACCCTCGCTATCTCCTATCACCAAATTTGGAAGCATATCCATGAGGGTAACCGTCTCTAGTTCTGTGGGTGTCTTTGTTCTGGAAACTTGAGTAGCCATGCCCGTCGGTGGAGTCAACTGAACTGGGGTCCTCATCTAGCCAAATGCTGGAATGGCCGTGGGACCAGGAACAAAAGCAACTGTGGTCCCACTAGAGGGTACTGGATGGGGAAATAATAGTGGGGCTGCTGAGATTACCTACACTTCCTCCTCATTGTCATCCTTTGGACTACTTCCCTCTTCAGATGTCGCCTGTCGACCACTATCTGTATCCCCACTAGCTTCCACTTCTGGCCTGCTACGTTTCCCTGTTCCTACCTTCTGGCCTCCAGGCATATCTAGATGATTCCATCTCATGATGGGGGGTTCACCCTCCACCATGGGTACCACCTTAAGCTCAGATGATAATATGTCTACTGGAATCTGCCGCTCCACTGCATCCAAGAAAAGTCCAATCGCATAATGTGGCATATAAAAGGTGCGGTGCTGAAGGGTCATGAATGCATACATCCGTTCTACCAACATCGTTGCCCAATCATACATTCTACCCCTAAGAAGGTGGTTCATTAGGGTAACTTGCTAAAATGAAATATTAGAGGCACGGCTAGACCCGGTAAGCCGACTCTTCACCAAATCCATAAGAGCTCGCCAGTGGCCTTCCTTGACGAACATTTTCTTGATGCTGCGATTATGGGACGTCTTTCGAAGAGACTCCCTCTCTACTAGTGTAAGATTATCTCTGCAAATCAGCCTGATGTAGAAGTCTTTATTCTCTATAGCCATCTTCTATGGCCTTAGATCAACCTGTACCCCTCTATCTAGTAATCTGAAAACTTAGCGAAATTTTGATGTTGTAAAAGAAACTGTCACCGAGTGACTCAAGTAAGGAATGGTACTGGTCTTAGAAAAACTATCAAAGGCCTCAATCATCACTCGCAATGGACCTTCAAAATCTTTAATGCAGAAAATGGGCATTTCAATTACCCATTGCACTTGGGCCCTTGATAGGCTATCCTTGATTAGTCGAGTGTTTGGATAATTATCGTTCTCCTTCCACCATCTATGGCATTCTAAAACCATTCAAACCTTCGAATGGGATATTTTATGCTGTGGCTTCCTCTCGTTGAGATCCCGTGGCTGCCATTGGAGGCTTATGAATTTTCAGCTTCTTCCCTGAGCCCGCGCCTATAACTCTTGGTGTATTCCGGTTCATACTTTTGGGGTTCCATTCCAATTTCTTCCTCCAACTTCTTTTTCTTGCAGATTGCATCTTCGTGACTTCCTGGTCATGATGAAGATATAATCATTATTAACTACCATACAACTGCTTCTTGTTTGTCTTCTTCTATAGCCCTACACATGGTCTCCTCACATCCTTCCACCCATACAAAACCCTTTAAAAAAAATTATTGCTTCTACCGTGCTTTTTATTGCTCCCCCGGTACCGTATGGAATGCTTGGTCAAGGGGCATTTTCCTCCTTATGCATGTTTTACTTTTCAGTTGGCGTACGACATATGTAATAGATTCTCCTTATTTCTTTGTGAAGCTAGCCATACAGCCGTACAAAATTAGACTCCTCCTTGTGTGTGTTTGTGCGGCTTTCTTATCTCATGCCATGACCATACGATAGGCTAGACCTTACACATTTACCAAGGCCGTATGACTATATGACGAATCTATCTCCCCTTGTCCTCTTTTTTCTTTTCTCCCACGTGCTGGTATGGCTTAGTGTCTTCCATATGCCATATGGTCTTAATTTATGTTGAATGTCGTATGGTTATGTGTTGTGCGGTGAGTTTCATGTTGTTTTTTGCCGTACGACCGTACGGTGCTTAAATATATAAAAAAAATTTAAATTTTTTTTTAAAAAAATCGGTTGAGTGCCTTCAATTCGCCTTCGACCTCTAATGGTATACCTTTAATTTCGAGCCATCGACGACATCTACAATTTCCTGTCCATCAAGAGTCCAGAGCTTGACGAACCCGTTAGCTGCAACCTCTCAAACCTTATAGGGGCCTAACCACTTGACTTTGAATTTTTTGGGCTTGATCTCATTTCGGCCATTGTATTTCAAGACTAACTGCCTTGAGGTGAACCTCACTCAATGGATGTGTTTATCGTGCCAATTTTTTCTACATTGTTGGACAACATCCATTGCCCATTGTGCCATCAACCTTCATTCATCAAGCTTGTTTAGCGCATAGAGGTGCTCCCTCAGGCTCTCCATATCACCAAGTTTATTATCAATAGCAATTCGGAGGCTTGGCACCATGAACTCCATCAGCACTACAGCTTCCTATCCATACATCAATTGGAAGGGTGTTTGGCCTATGGTCACTTTGTAAGTGGTGTGGTATGCCCATAATATTGATGACAGCTTCTCCTCCCAGTCTTCCTTTTCTACCCCACATGAATTTTAAATGACCGAGACCAGAATCTTGTTCATTGCCTCCGCTTGACTGTTGGCTCTCAGATAATACAAACTAGACAAGGAGTGAAAAATCTTGAATTCTATTGTGAGGAGTCTCACCACATGGTTCACAAAATGACCTCCCCTGTCACTGGTTAGCTGGAGTGGAATGTCGTACCTAGTGATAATTTGTTTGTAGATGAACTTTGTTGTACTCATAGCCATGTTGTCCGGTAGGGCCTGTGCTTTGACCCACTTCATCAAGTACTTCGTAGCCACCATGATGTATGTACACCGCTGAGGTCTGCTGACTTTTAAAGGTCCCACAAAATCAAGTCCCCAACGCTCAAATAGCTCCTACGCAGCCGAAGGATTTAATGGCATGAAATCTTGCTTCAATGGTTTTTCGGCCTGCTGGCACATATCACAACTTCTGACCCATTCCCTGGTGTCATTGTGTAGCATTGACCACCATAGTCTGGTGAGCAGTACTTTTCTTGCCGTTGTGTCTGGCCCCATATGGCCTCTTGTCGGTCCTTCATGAGCCTCCTTCAAGATACCCAGAATCTCTTCCTCCATCACACACCATCGGAGTACCTGATCTGTCCCCATTTTGTAGAGGAGCCCATTGATAAGTTGGAATGTTTAGCTTTTCAAAACTAGTTTGCATCATTCCCCTAGTGGCATGTCCCGAGGGAACTGGGACGTAGATAGGTACTCACCAATACGAGTGTACCAAGATGGTAAAATTGCAATCCAGAATAGGTGCGCATTCAAAAAATCATCATTCACCCCTCCTGCTTGTTCTCCCAACTTGATTCATGATAGTTGATTGGAAATCACGTGGCTCTTCCCTAGCTATACTATAATATTGAATGTGAATTCTTGTAGTAATAGCAGCCATCGACTCACCCGGCCTTGGATAATTGGTTTATTCACCAAGTACATCAGAGCTTGGCGGTCTACATAAAAGGTGAAGGGTGTCACCAAAAAATAATTTCTAAACTTCTAAATGGCATAGACCATGCCGAGTGCTTCCCTTTTAGTTGTACTGTAGTTCTTTTCTGCTTTCGAGAGTAGTCTACTAGCAAAGTAGACCAGGTGATCCAACCCATGGTCCCCAACTTGTGCCAATGTCACACCTATTGCATAGTTGGAGGTGTCCACATGCACATGGAACTCTCTATCCCAGTCTAGATAGGCTAATATAGGTGCCGCCAACAATTGTGATTTTAGTTCTTGGAAGGATTTCATCTGTGTTGTTCCCCATACGTACAGTTCCCCTTTTCTTGTAAGGTTATCTAGGGGGTAAGATATCTGGGAAATTTTTTTTATGAACCTTTGGTAATAACCGATATGTCCCAGAAAATATTTTACCCTTGTGACATCTTGTGGGGGTTCCATCTCCATAATCACCCGAACTTTATCTGGGTCTATTTTGAGTCCCGCTTTACACACTATATGCCCCAGTAGTTTACCCTGTGGTACCATGAATCGGCATTTCTTAGGGTTTAGTGTGATTCATGCCCTCTGAAACCTATCCATACATTCTCCGAGTGCCTTTAGATGCATCTCCTCCCTGCTATAGATGGACCAGTCATCTAGGAATGCCTTGAAATTACCCATGGACATCTTATAAAAAATGTGGAGAATTATTCATTGGAATGTTGCCAGAGCATTGCAGAGACTGAAGGGCATCTGGTTGTAAGCATATATTCCATCCTCCACCATGAATGTCATTTTTAGCATATCTTTTTTCATGATTGATATCTGGTTATAGTCAGAAAATCCATCCATAAATGAATAGATTTCATGGCCGGCCACCTCTTCAAGAATAGAGTTCGTAAATGGTATGGGAAACAAATCCTTAACAATGACTACATTGAGACGTCAGAAGTCGAAACAGATCCAAATCTAGTTGCCATCCTTTTTAAGAGATATTACAATGGGGGATACCCATTCACTAGTCTACACCCTAAAGATAATTTTAGCCTCCAACATTCGTTCAATCTCCTCTTGTACTTTCACAACATAGTTTTTATTCATTTTGTACAGCTACTGCCGTACTGGTACTACACCTGGTACCAATGGGATATGATGAACACATAACTCTAGTGGGACCCACTTCAAATCCTTATAAGTCCATGTGAATACATCTTTGTACTTGGTGAAGATCTTGAATGCTACCATTTTCAGCACTGGGTTCTAGTCATCCCCTACCAGAATGATTTTCTCATCCGTCTCCATACCTAGATTCAAAGGTTTCACCATCAGTTCTTTGTACTTCATAGCCTCCTTGTTTTTAAATTGATGTGCAGGTATGGTGTCCATTGTAGCTTCTCCTTCCTTATACTCCCCGTACTCTGGAGGATATTGATCTGGCTCTTCTTCTTCGACACTTAATACGTTATAGGAGGGTGAGAACATCTCATAGTCCTCATGCTGCCAATGGAAAAATCCAGTTAATGAATCTATGTCATCCTCTGAACAACATCCTCTAAGTTTTAGTATGCCTTCGGCATCTAGATCCATCCCGTCTCTGCCTTCATCTTGTGGGTCATTCTCCGCTTCCAATTTAGATCCCAAGGAAGAGGCAAGTTCCTCACTTACCAACTGGGTCCGAAGATCAATAGTGAATTTCTAGCTTCCGCTCTCCATTGAGAGTGTATTCTTTTTCCAGTTGTGGTTTGCTTTCGTTGCCACTAGCCAACCTCTTCTGAGTATGGCATCATACCCTTACTATTTTAACGAAATAACCACAAAGTTGAGCATAAATGGTTGTGCACCCATGGTGACTTGTTGTGCCATCAACATGCTGAGGGGTTTAATCCTGTGCTGATCGGCACCTAGCAGATTAAACGTAGGTGGCCATAGAGTGGGCTTTCCTAGCTTTTTCCATGTGTCCTCTAGAAGGATGTTTACCCCAAAACCATCGTCTACTATAGTATCCATCAGGATGGTGCCTAGGATGCCCATCTCCACCACGGTTGGGTGTCTGCCGTTGTTGATGATTAGCACAACTAGATTTGTTGTTGAGCTTCCTGGTACAGAAGCGTTTGTGTGCTTCGGTTTGGGTTTATCAACCTTTGTACCCAACATCATTGTCCCCAATTGAGGTAGGGTGTGTAGGAGGTCCTCCAGTTTCACAGGTACCTCCAGTTGGAGCATCTGCCATACAATGTTCCTCTCCATGTTTGTGTAGTAGGGTCTGGATGATTCATGCATCTCTCCCCATTGGGCTTTCATCACCCTTTCTATTTCCTCCCTTGCTTCTGCCATTCTCAACTTCTTCGTACAGGGATGGGGGTATCGGGCTTCCTTCACTTGCCCTCGGGTAATAGCAAGTATAGCTTCTTTAACTCATGTGTTGCCTTCAATATCAATCAGATTGGTGCCTACGCCAGACTTTGGACAATCGACATCTTCATGGTCATCAGGCCCACACCATTGACATAGCTTTTGAGGGGCATCATTATTACTACATTCCCTTGTGAAGTGACCCGACTCGTTGCATACCTGACATTGAATCACTTGGCATCCCTTCACATCGTACTGGACTCTGCTTCAGGTGAAATTATTATTATTCCCTCTTCCGCCTCATCGGTTTCCTCGATAGCCTCTGAAAGATGCATTATTGTTTGAATCCGATGGGGAGGGCTGCTCCTATGTATAGAGCACTTGTTGGTTACGCACCTTCAGATTGTATGGGCATTCCTTCATAGAATGTCCCATGATCTAGCAGATGTCATTGAATGCCTTCTTGGGATAGGCACCCTTCATGTGGCTGCTCTCCTTACAATTCGTGCACCACAGTTCATCATCCTTGCTTGTTGTCCCCTTCATTGACTTGAATTCTTTTAACATTCTTTCCATGTCTTTCTGAAGTGTCATAAATTTCTTCTTTGGTTGGTCGTCACTGCTACTATCCTCTTCGGAAGTGTCATCGTTGGACAAGGAGGATTTGTTCTTCTTCTTTTTGGATGTCTTGTTCTTGCTTTCCAGGTCCATAGCCCAGTTGTATGCATTATCATAGGATGTTAGAAGTACAATTTTCATCTTCTGACATAACTTAGAGTTCAAGCCCTCGACAAACCACCTCTTCTTTAGGCCGTCAGCCAGTTGGCTTTCCATCTTTCCGACTAATTCCTTTAG
>BSBK01002260.1:840000-1020000 GCA_027943335.1 Chamaecyparis obtusa
TCTACAATAAATAGCTTCAACCACTCTACTATATTATGTACTGAAAATAAGACTCGCACTATATCACCTTAAAATATTTGCTACATATGCTCACACTATTTCACTCCACTCATACATCGAGCAAATACAAAAAGGTTTTTCTTTATTTATACAAGTATCAAAATATACAAATGTCAACCACATAAAACATGTGTCAGCCATAATTCAAAAATATGTTACAATTGTATTAAATGTGTTAACATCAATTCTAAATCTAGGACCTACTTATGAAAACTTTGTAGTATGCTACCACATGACCTAAATATAGGTCATACTTAAGATGTATACAATGTATATTACATTTACTAAAATTGTTGGAACACCACAACCAAGTTCATGACTTGATTAACACAATATATGAACCCATCGATAGATGAAACTTGATAGTAACATGTCCAAAATATGATACCAAAAAACAACTGATGAATTGCAAGAAAATCCAAATAATATGAACATTGTAAGCATAGAAGTCAACAATAACCAACAAAAAACACCATGCACCATTGATTATCAAAAGCATAGAAGTGTACCAAAATATGTAACCCATGAGTAGAACTGAGTACACCTACCATAGAAAACCAAAAATTGTGTACTAAACTTATCTTGTGTATAACTAAACCTTCTTATGCATAACCAAAACTGCCAACAACCAACCAAAACCGCCAAGATGTCGGTATGAAGGTTTTGAGATCAATGAAAAAAATGCCAATAACATCTCAACAAGTCTAACACTTAATAGATTATATGCACTTAATTGATTTTCAGGTTATGCATATATTGAGTGTATTTGAAATGAAGAAAGACAAGGATGGTACTAGAAGGATTCAAATTGAAAATATTTATCTTCAATTAAATTTATTAGTGTACCAAAAGGAGGAGCTTAAGAAATAGTTTTGTCATTTGGGAGATGTAGTGGACTTGAAGTTCATTGGATTGGTGCGTTAAAGACTTCTAGATGTTGGGGGGGGGAATCAACGTGAACTTAAAACTTAACAATTTTCAACCATAGATTCCATTTAATTTATGTGTAGGAGTAAATAACTCAAAACAAAAAAAGAACAAGTCATAATACCATAATTTTTACATGGACAACCCAATATGGGAAAAACCAATAGTGCACTGTATGATAAATAATATTATAATGATATTTTTAGGCATACTACAAAGGAAGCACACCACTCCTTGAGAAACCAAGAAGCACTTCTTAAATCTAGATACAAAAGTCTTACAAAAATTAAAAATTGTAATTTCTTCAATGCCAAATTACATAATAACTAATAGCAAGGAACAATAGCAATTGAACTATTTAGAAGCACATTCTTATAAATTCTTCTCATAGTTAATTTTTCATGTATCTACTACTGATTTCATCTCTATCAATCAATCTACACTTCACAATATCCCATGTTCTTCTATATACATATTCTTCACATATCGTATGTATTCTATTTATCATATGTAAAAGAATTTTGTTAATATATATCCATCGCAACAAAAAAATATTCATTAAGCAGGCCAAATGGGATGTAGTGCATTAACTAAAGACCGTAAACCCAAAACTTAATCTCTTATTTGTGGAAAGGAAAGATAAAATTTATGAATAATTATACCATGAATATACACCTTCCTTAAGATCTTGAAAGCTTTCCATATACACTACACAACATTGCAAGGACCAAAAATACTTTGGGACAACCCAAAAAGATGAACTTGATAATTAAGTCAACTAAAATGTAATGTGATCCTCCAAAATCATTGTGAAGAAAAAATAAAATTCACCTAATCATCAAATAACATATCATCAAGTTGCAGCACTAAAAAACTTGTCAGAGGGGAATGCAAAGCAATCATGTATATTGTTACTCTATTTTCCTGATAGATCAATGTACATAATATTATAACTTCATCTATAGAGAAAACCAAAAGACTAAAACTGAGATATAGCATATTCTATTATCTATCTACAACATTTTTAAATGGAAACCCAATATATATTAATGTGCTAGGGTGCAAAGAAAAAGATAGAACACAGTTTGTTAGATTGTTCATTGAAATAGTCAGCTTGGATATTTACATGATCAAACAAAAAAACCAACTTTAAAACTCCATAAATAACCTACAAGAACAAAAAATACCCTATACAAGTTTCTCCAATAATCTCTACATGACTATGCTATCATATATGTATATTCTTTATATTATATTGCTTTGGAATATCTGCAGAACAAAACTTCCAGACATTGTATCCATCTTTTAGAGACTAACTGTGACAAGTTTGCAATCAATGACAATAAAAAAATAATATGTACAACAATATCCCCATTTTTCATTGATGGAAACACTTGTGGACATCACATAACAAAAAAAAAAAAACTTCTCCCCCTTTGACATCAAGGAGAAGAGGTGCACATGAAAATTATATATAGGACTTGAACCATGAATCATTAATTTTCATATATAGTAGAGATCAATAAAATACACTATAAAACTAGTTTCATGAGGGTTCCTTTGCACTTTCCACATTTTCTAAATATTGAATTCTTTTTTCAGCACTTGCTTACCCTTTGGAAATATTTAGTAAGGTGGCGATCTCTAAGTCAACAATGTGTTTCAGATATCCATACCATTTCTTTATCTTTTCCATATGATCCTATAAAATATTTAGTTGCTCATAAATATTTTCTACCTATACTCTTTCATTATCTTCTTCAAAAAATTTGTACTATATAATATTGAATAATGTTACAATTTGAGACTCAAATGATGTAATTTGATCTTGAATGTCCTTTGTTGTAATGTGTCATCTGCGACACAATTGGTTCACATCAATAGGTTCATTCAAACATTTCTCAAAGTCTTTGAGAATAACTTGTAATTTGGCATGTGTTGTTGCACATCTATTAATCAGGTGTTCTAACCTCTTATCTTCCATCTCTTTCTTTACATCCATCTAGATATCATCTTTCAAAGTAGAATTATGTTGCTTAAAACCTTCAAGAAGCACCAACAATTTAAATGCACTAGTTAGAGATTCATCTAGTTGTACTTCAAGAATACATTCAGGAAGCACCTTTATTGAATTATCTATCACTTTAGAACTATCCCTATAAAACTGTATGAATTCTCTATGGGAAGAGTGATGAAACACATTGCCAATTGTAGTCAACACAGGAGAGGAAATTAATCAAAGATCAACTTTTCCTTTTCTAGATAGGTACGTGTAGTACCTCATCAGTTACCAGTGGTTGAAACTCTAATTGAATATTTAGTAAATTAAGAAAGGAATCTATGGATCTAGTAGAGGATTCACCAATAAACATTTCACTTACTTATTCCTCAACAAATTTTACTTATTTTTTCTTCTTCTTAGGGGCCTTTTCTTCTATTAGCATTCCATCACTTTTCTTTTCCTCTTCTTGTTCCTTTTCCTTGGTCTTTTATTCTTGTTCCCTTTCCAGAATTTGTTCTTTATGAACATTTTTCTTAGCTTCTTCATTCTTCTTTGGTATATTTTCATCAACATTTTGTTCAAGTGGTTCATTTTCCACCTTCTAGAATAGACATGTCTTATATTTCTTGTTCATCTTTGTGTGATGTGTAAAGCACCTTCATAGGGTTAGTATTGTCATAAATGAATAAAATAACTAAATCACCACAAAAAGTAAGCTTTAAATTAAGAAAATGAAGACAAAGAGCACTCTATGGACCTCTATTTAGATTTCCTAATGTGAAGATCTCAGCAAGCCTCCATTAGTGACAATTCTAAAATGAGAATGAAGTGATAAGAAAACTAGGAATTCAATTCCAAAAGAAATTAAGCCTTAATTAACACTATATTTTCCTTTCTAGCTCAAAAATGCAAGAGGTTTGATGCTATTCTCATATTTGTGGATGATAATTGATTGATTTATGCCTTGCTTTCATTGATTTATGTACTGAGAGTATAGTATCTATGTTAGAAGATTTATCCATGTTAGGAGCTTATTGAAACATGACAGTACACAGTCCTTGTTAGAGGACAGACCCTGTTAGGAGTCAAGAAAGAAGGGGATAAATCTATGAAAGCAAGGCATAAATCAATCATGGGATACATAGTTTAATGGTAATGATGTGTTAAGATGATATTTAATGACTGAATGATTAACTTATATGATGTAATGTAATGGATGGATTTTGATGATTTAATGATTAATGATGAATGCAATGATAAATGATATATGAATTAATGATGATCTATATGTAAATGCAATGACCTAATACACTTATTTTTTAATATAATTCAATGTTTAAATGTAATGAACCTTAATGAATGCACCTATATGAAAAATGCAAGGTACCAATGAGATGAAATTACATGCAATGTTTAGAATGAATTAATGCAATGCAATTAATAATGTCATGAGGTGAACTTGAATAACGTAATTAATGCAACTAGATGGTAGGAACTAAAATGAATGCAAACTAATGCAATGAAATCTTAAATGAACTTGATGATATGAGCTATAATGATAATGAATGTGACTAAATGGAACGAACTAAAATGAATGTCAACTAATGCAAATGTATTTTAATGAATTTAATGTAACTAAGGTTAATGACCTAAAACTAATGTAGATTAAGATGAGATGATGAATGGGCCTAAATGCAACATGATTTAAAATGTGATTGATCTAAAGTAATTCACCTTTGATTTTTGATTTTCAACACACTCTATCACATATAGTTTTTGATGAACATTTGATTTTGATGAAACTCCACCCCCTTTCATTTTCTCTTAATCAATTTTTGAGGTAAGAAAAGAAAACAACTTAAATGCATTCAATCTAGTATGGATGCAGCTAGCTGTCACTATTCAAAAATTTAGGAGCTTATATTCATCATTGAGCAGTTTTTGAAACCTGAAATTAGTACAACCATTACTAGTTCAAATCATGATGATATGAATACCTTTTTTCTTTCCATGTTTCCTTCCCATTCTTGGTACAAATATCACTGATTGAAATCAATCATGAGAGTATGAATACTGATTTTGTCGAATTCTATGTTGCAAGTGGATTTTGGTATTAGGATATTTAACATCAAAATATCTAAGGTATCATGTTGCATAAACAAAAAAGATCTTAGTTTCACCGTATGTACATGGCCTCGATGATTCTTTGATGATCATGTCCTTAGATGGATGATACATTCTTTAAAACCTTGACCTTAAGACACTCACTTAGAAATCAATAAAATATCATGATTTCATAATTGCTCGTCTAGTTTAAAAACTTTCATCGATTTGCTAGAAAGACATGACTTCATCAATCAAGTAATCACTTAAAAAAAATTGCACTATTTTTCAAATCCATATTTCAAGTATAGTTCCATCCATTTCATACTTTTAATCCTGATAAAGGTAAGGTCTTTATGAGATCTTGGATCAAAATTTTGTGTTTGTTTGATTGATGTTAGGATTAGGATTTGATTGTGTAAGTGTTTCACTTGTATTTTGATGAATTGATTTGGTGTCAGATTGATGTTTGTTTTGATGAATCATTTCTTATTTAAAATAGACTTTCCCCTAGTTTGATGTTATTGTGTTTGTTGGACTTGGGACATTTTCTTAGATTAGTGACAAAAGCTTTAGGTACTTGCAAATGCAACTGTGGGGTTTTATTATGAAATATATACAAATGCTGGTGAATGAAATATTTACAAGGATAAAGACTAGGCATGAGTCTAACTTGGAATTTCAATGGTGCCTGTTTACCAGGTTTTCACCGATTGAATTGAATTTTCTCTTTTTCTCTTTTTCAAGCTTTTCCTTTTTTTTTGCTACCAAGGTGCCTATTTGCTAAGTTTTCACCAAGGCAATTTTTTTTATTTTTTTCTTTTTGTATTTTCTCTTTTTCCATTTTTTTGTTTTCATATCATCAAGGTGCCTATTTTATAGGTTTTCACCAAGAAAACATCTTTTTGAGGATCATTTCTGAATGTTTTCATGCTCAAATTTCCACTTTTTTTTAATCTTTTCTGCATTTCTGATTTGTTTTCTTCTTTTCTATTTTTTAATGTTTTTTATTTTTCAGGATCTCTTATGAATATGTACGATAAATAGGATTCTCTCTCATCTAATATTTTGATACTCTTTTTTTTCTTTATTCCCTTTCATCTACTTCATGTGTAGAACCTTTTCAGGTGTATACTATTGATGGGTTCTTGCAACTCTTCTACCTCACAATCAACTAGTTTGTAGGTGCTTGTTCCAAAAGAATAAGTGATCACAAAAGGTCCTAACCATTTTTCTTCCCATTTTCCTTTCTTTTCTCTTTCTAGTTGATTTTTAGGGTTTTATCACAACACTAGATCGCCTATTTGGAATGTCCTTGGTTTGATGTTCTTGTTATAGTTCCTTGACATTCAATTCTGATACACTTTTAAATGATCAAATTCTTGTTGTTTTCTATCATCTAGTAGCTCCAATTCTTGCAATGTAGAAACCTTATAGTCTTCTTCGCATAGTAACCCATGCAATGAGACTCTTAAAGATGGAATTTCTACCTCCAAAGGTAAAACTGCTTCAGCTTCATAAACCAAAGAAAATGGTGTAGCTCATGTCAATGTTATGATGCTTGTCCTATAAGCCCATAGAGTAGGGTTTATTTGAATGTGCCAATCTCTACCTGAATTATCCATGGTACTTTTCAATATTTTTAAGATGTTCTTTTTTGTAGCTTCTGCTTGTCCATTACCTTGTGGGTAATGTATTGAAGATGAGTGATGTACCACATGGAATTTTGTACATAGATCTTGCAAGTCTTTTGTTCTTGAAAATTTTTTCATTATCCATTATGATTTCTTAAGGAACACCATACCAAAAAATTATGTGGTTTAGATGAACATGGAAATTTGCTTGCCTGTGGCAGTGGATAAGGGCACAACTTCCACCCATTTGGTAAAATATTTCATTGCATTAATGATGAAATTATGACCATTTGATGGTGGTGGATAAATCATCCCTATCAAATCCAAACCCCATTGATAAAAAGGCCAAGGTGTATTCATAGGATGGAGTTCTTGAGCTGGCACATGGATTAAGTTCCCATGGTATTTCCATTTAGGACAAATTTTTGCAAAGTGACAAGCATATTTTTCCATAGAAGGCCAAAAATATCCTATCCTAAGAATTTTCTAAGGTAGGGTTAACCCATTTGAATGTGACCCACAAATTCCTTCATGGATTTCTTGTAAGGCTATGGTTGATTCCTCCTTCTCTAGACACCTTAAAAGAATCCCATCTAGACTTTTGTGATACAACATTTTGGATATTAGGGTATAGCGAGAGGCTTGTTGTATAAAATTTTTCTTTTGATTTCTGGTTTGGTCCATGTGTAAGATTTGGTTTTTTTAAGTATGTGTAAATGGCTCCATACCAGGGTGAGTCATGTCCCACTAGTAAGAAAATGGTGTGAGGATGGGAAGGGTCAACTGTGAGTTGTCCAAATTCTTCTACCAGGAATTCATATCTAGCGCTTTGATCTGGCATTTGGAGAAGTGATTCCAATGTAGTCATTGCATATGCTGCTTTATTCTTATCCCCCAACACTTGCTCAAATGTGATTAGAGTGAAGTATTTATTGATATTCTCAATCATGTTCTTGTAGGGTATCAACTTATCATCTTTATTTTGATACTCATCATTGATTTGGTTAATAACCAGTTGGGAATCTCTATAGATCTGTAGCTTTGTCACTTTCCATTCTAATGCCAATTTTATTTTGATGACTAATGCTTCATACTCATCTATATTATTTTTGCATGGAAATAAAAGCTTGTATGATTTGGGGATTTTTTATCCTTGAGGAGTGATTAATAGTATTCCTGGTCCTGATCCATGCTGTATATAAGAGTCATCGAAGTATAATTTCCATATCTTTGATTCAACATTAATTATTTTAGAATCTAGAAATTCTACTTGGATTGGATGTTCATCTGTTAATGGTGCCTCTTCTAGTTGATCAGCTATTACTTGCCCTTTGATAGCTTTTCAATCCACATACTCTGTGTCAAACTCACTTAGGACCATGACCCATTTGGCCAATCTTCCATTCAAGGTTGTTTTGCTGAGAAGGTATTTCAAAGGATCAATTTTTTCTATGAGTAGGATTTTGTGAGATAACATATAATGGCGTATTTTTTGGGAAGAAAAAACTATGGCCAAACATGCTCTTTCAATAAATGTGTAGTTCAACTCATATTTCACCAATGTTCTGCTTATGTAGTATATGGCCTTTTCCTTTCTAGCTTCATCCTCTTGAGCCAAGAGTGCCCCTAGCACATGTTCTCTCGTTGAGATGTATAAAATTAAGGGCTTACCTCTTATTGGTGGCATAAAATTAGGTGGACTCATTAGGTACTTTTTCAATAATGTGAATTCTTCTTCACATTTCTCATCCCATCTAAATATTGTGTCCTTGTGAAGGAGTTGAGTAAAAGTGGCATTTTTTTGCTAATTGGGATATGAACCTTCTGATAGATTGAATCTTGCCTTGAAGTGATCTCATTTGACTTATGTTTCAAGGTGCCCCCATTTCCATGATTGCCTTTACTTTGGCTGGGTCTACCTCTATTCCTTTGGCTGAAACTATGTATCCTAATAGCTTTTTTTATTGTACACCAAATGCACATTTCTTTGGATTTAGCCTTACTTTGAATTGCTCCAATCTTGTAAATATCCTTTCTAGGATGGGTAGATGTTCCTCCCTTGAGAGGGATTTATCAAGTATGTCATCTACACAGTCCTCTAGAAACTTGTGCATCATGTTGTGAAATATGGTCGTCATGGCTCTTTGATATGTCACTCCAACATTCTTGAGACCAAAGGGCATAATATTCCATCAGAACGTCCCCCACACATCTATAAATGCCATTTTGTCTTGATCCTCAGGTGCTATCTTAATTTGATTATAGCCACTAAACCCATGCATAAGTGAGAACATTGAGTGCCCCGCTGTTAGATCTACGATGGTGTCTATGCTTGGTAGAGGAAAATCATGTTTTGGACATGCAAGATTAAGATCTTTGAAGTTTGTGAAAATTATGATAGATTTGTCTACTTTGGAAATATGCACAATATTTGATATCCACTCAGCATAATTAATGGCTCTTATGAACCCCACTTTTAGTAATTTCTCTAACTCCACTTTCACAAGCAGTGCTATGTGTGGGTGCATCTTTCTCAATTTTTGCTTGACTAGTCTCACTCCTTCTTTAATATTTAAATGATGCATTATCAGATTAGGATCTAGTCTTGGCATATCATCGTATGACCATGTAAAATTGATTTGTTTCTCTTTGAAATTTTTTATGAAATCCTTTATTTCTTCACTAGACAAAGATGCTGCTAGGTGTATGATCTTTGGTTTTGATTTTGACCCGATGTTGAATTTCTTCCTTAGTACTTGGTTCAATCAGGATAGGTGATCTTTCCTCATAGTGCTTAAGAAAAGTATCCAACCTTTCTTTCTTAGGTCCCTCTATTGGGTTTTCACTATTGGAAACATTCTTTATTTCTTTCTCTTTTTGATCTAATGCTGCCACAATGTGGTTTTCAACATTAGATTCTTTACATTTTTTTATTTTTATTGGAAATGAAAATTTGGATACATCCATTTGTCACTTCTTCTTGATATTCAATGGTAGAAGAATTTTAAACCATATTAAGGTATTGGGACACCAAGTTATCATTCAAGAATGTGAGGAGGATGGTAGGTTCGATGGAATCCCATTCAATGAGCTGTGGATAGATAAGGGACAAGGGATCAATGTTTTGGTTTGGCTCAATAGGGTTTAAGGACATGACCTCATTGGAAGGTTCAAACATTGTATCACTCAATTCTATAACATGTACCTCTTCTAGGTGCTCTAGAGAACTCGGGTCAAAATTTTCCTCACTCAAATCCTCTTGGGTTTCTAATGGGAAAAAATATCTTGTGTTAAAATTGGTGTTAGATCCCTCTATAGTAGGTATCCATGATGGTACGTAAGGCTCTCCTATCCATGGATTTTCTTCAATTTCTTGATTTGGCCCATTTTCTAAGATCTCTCAGCTAGAACTTGAAGCTTGATTATGACTTGATCCTGAGGCTTGTTCTTTTCCCTTGTTGGGATTATAAGTGTGAATCACATCCACCTCTTTATCTTGGCAAGACTCACTTGACAATGAGTCCCACTCCCAATTGTTTGAATCTTCATCACTTTGGGAACCTAGTTGCAAGATTTGATCATAAACCCTTGGGTACTTCTTTTGAGTGTATCCTTGTTCGAGATACCCCAATCTATTTTTCTCCTTACTATCTCCCCATGACATCTCAATCGGTTCAATTAGTCCTTCATTTCTTGTACCTAAAGGAACTTGTCCTAATTTATATCCCATCTTTTGCATTATTTGAAATCCTTTGCCATATTGATGAGTGGGAATGCTTATGTTTTGAATGCATTTTTTATGGTCACTTGATTCCTCGTCCTTATACAACCAGTTTAAGATTTCATTATCTTCTTCATCCATGGATGAAGAAGTACTCGGCCTTACAAAGTGGTCATTTTATTTATGGGGTACATGTAGGCTAGATGGTCTTCCATGGGATTTGGGAGATAAGGTTAGATCCATCATAGATAAAGAGTATTCACCTACACCTTTTTGTTTGATTTGGAATTGCTTCTTGAAATTCTTCATCATGTGATCCATCTTTTGATTGATAGGAATAACAATCCACAATACAACTGAGAGGGGGGGTGAATCATTTGAATGATAGAATATTAAACTTTAAACTTTGAATAGCAACAATATCAAATCTAATGAACACAATGAATGCCAACACAACAACACAATATTTTGGTCTCGGGGAAACCCTTCTTAAAGGTTAAAACCCCGGTGGGAATTAGCACCCACAAATGATGTACTGAGAGTATAGTATCTATGTTAGAAGATTTATCCTGTCAGGAGCTTAAATGCACACTACACTTCTTAAGTCGACTCCCAAATAAGTCTTCTCCAAGACACACACCAAAACTAATGACATACAACATTCCATACCTTGCACTGATCAATGAACATCCTTAAGTGCCTTGTCTTTCATCTCTTAAGCTCGCATACGCCGAATCCATATCTTCTGTAAGATATACCAAAAATATAGAGACTCAGTCTGTTAGCTTCCACTGTCACTGTCCAGTAACCAATCTTCCCCAAAACATATGTAACTCATCCAATATCCAATGTTACATGATGTGATCTTGGATATAAGATCACAACATCTTCCTGTACTCTCATCTATCTTCACACATTCTGAAACATTCGTACACTATCATACTCAGCCTGTACTCTTCATAGAAACATATGTTGACATCAATGAAAAACCACAAATGACAATAGTATGAGTTCCCATTCAATAACGTAGTGATTAAACATATTAAATTTATCAATCACCACCCCATGCATTAGAAATATCCAACATTGATAATGGGTATCCTTGGTGTAGATTTGAATAGATCTTGCTTGGTCTTCTTTTTTTTTTATCATGGGTACTTTCCTTACTAACTTTCCCCTTTCCTTTAGTCGATGTAGTTAAGTTAGTGGGAATTTGATGATTTTCAACAACAACATCTTCTTTCTCTCCTTTTCTTTTCCTTTCAAGGATGGAAGATCCTTTGAGTTTTTTCCTTGTTCTATTATTTGGGACATAAATCCTTCTGCATTATGTGGGACTAAGGAGTCATTTATAGGTTTCATGTTATTGCAATATTGGAAATGATTTGAATCCTCACTTACCATGACTTCTTGTCCCATGTATAGAAATTTGAGGCATTGATGATATGTCGAAGGCACTGCCTACATTTCATGGATCCACGACCTTCCTAATAGGATATCATAGGTCAATTTGAGGTCTAAGACTTGGAAAATGGTCTATTTCTGTATTGGGCCAACTTGAATGGGGAGTACTATGACACCTTTAGAGGCTCTTTCTTCATCATCGTAAGCTTTAATGGTTATTTTCTTCTTTGGATCAATAGATTCATTAGAAAATCCTAAGGCTTTAACCAAGTTTAAGGTGCAAATATTTAGGTTGGCTCCTCCATCAATGAGGACTCTCTTCACCCTATGCTAATGGATCAAAACCTCTATATGCAAAGGAAATTTTTGTGGGTGGTTCAAGGACATATCATCTTGTTCTAAGAAGGATAGACAATGGGGTGCAACAAGATGACCTACCATGTTTTGGAACTTATCCGCATCCAAATTCAAAGGCACATTGGTCTCTACAAGGGTTTTTTCCAAAATCTCCTTATGAGTTGGTGAAAGTTTGAGCAATTCTAGGATAGAAATTTGAGCAGGGGTTCTTTGTAATTGGTCCACCAAATTGTATTGCTTTGAAGATGGATATGTTTGATTGAGTAGGGTAATTCTTGGGGCACCTCCTGATAGAGTGATCTTTGATGCTTGCACCCTAGTTACAACATTATATGTTGCCTCCCTTGGTTTTTCTTTCACCACAATCACATTTATTGTGTTTTCATCACCACTTAAGGCATTAATGGTATTATCATAAGTGTGGACAAAGTTAACTTTTTCATTACCCCTTTTGTTGTTGTGATTTTTATTTTATGATTCCCCCTTTTCATGGTTTAGGAAAGGGTTCTTGAAAGCTGTATGATCCTCATTATTTTGAGGTCATTCCACTTTTATGGTTCCATCATCAATTAAGTCTTGGACAAGATGTTTCAATTTCATACATTCATTTGTCTTATGTCCTTTGTTGCGATGATATTCACAATGATGAGAATCATTCCACTAGGTTGGCTTGACTTGTGGTTCGTATGGCCTTCATTCGGGTAGAATAATAATTTTTTTGGTGACTAAAGTTCTCAATGCATTCTCCAAAAGTTCACCTAGAAATGTGAATTTCCTTTTTTGATATGTGGAAAATAATGGTTTAGGCTTATTAAGATTGGAGTTATTGAAGGGATTGTTGTTTTTGTGGTTAGTGTTGTTGTTATTATAAGGATCCTTGGTCATTTGGTTGACATTATACATTGGGTTTGACCCGCTTGATAAATTAAAAGGGGTAGCCTTTAAGTTGTGTGCTTCCACAACTCCATCATTCACAAGATTTTTATTAGTGTTTTTCAACCATAGTCTTGGTTTATCATTGTGATTGTTGGCTCCTTTATTATTATTATTATTAGATTTATTGGTATTGTTGGAGTTGGTATAGGTTTTATTATCTTTGAATAATTTGATTTCATCTCTTTTAACCAACACTTCTTTAATTTTGATCCCATTTTTGATGATCTTTTCAAATGTAGGGGGACATTGAAGTTGGAGCATATAGTTCATCTCCATATTTAGATTATTCATAAATATTTCCATCTTTTCTTTCTTGGTTATCCTTCATGGATATCGTGCAAAGACTGTTCTTCACCTTTGGAGAAACCCTAGAAAAGACTCACCATCTCATTGTTTAGTATCACATAGATTAAGCATGGCGATTTCGTGCTCTATGTTATAGGAATAATGAGTCATAAATTTTGAAGTTAATTCCTCAAATGTTTTAATCCCTTGTGGAAGTTTGGAGAACCATTCCATGGCTTGGCCTCCTAAACTCCTCAGAAATAGCCTCATTCTCATTAAATAGGTGGTGGCGTGCATGAATTCAATACTTAAGGCACAAAATTCTCTAAGATGGCCTTGGGGGTCTGATTTACCCATGTATTTATCGTATTTAGGAAATACCACATTAAGTGGGAAAGGTGCCATAACCAAGCTCTTATCAAAGGGAAATGGGCACAAAGCTTCAATGGAAAATGGCTTAGGTTCAATCGCTTTCTTCATTGTGTCAATTTGTGCTTGAAAAATTTTCAATTGTTTATTCATAGCACCTGTAGGATTATCCTATTCCTCATCTTTCTTAAGTGTTGCGATGTCATAGTCAAGAGGAAGTTTTACCCCTACTTGGGATAAATTAAGGAAATATCTATCATTATTTCTCTCTATAAGTTTATCCATAACCTCAAGGAACTCAGGATCTTGGGCTGCCCTATTGGCTTTATCTTTGGTTGTTTCTTTAGGCCCATGGGTTGCTCGGTTAATATCTTCATGATTTTTTGTTCCTTGCTCTTCATTGTGTCCCCCATGAAGGTAATCATGATATGTTGCATCTCTATCCATTTGATCAACTCTCTTTTCAAAAATATTTGGGAGACTATCCCCTAGGTTGTGATTGATGAAAGAAGATTGAGATTCAAATTTGGGGACCTCTCTTGCTATGCAAGTGTCATCTTCTTGTAAAGATATTTTAAGTCTGTGAGATCATGATTTGAAGTTGTTTTCCCCAAACTTGGTGATTGTTCTTTTTATGAAGATATTAAAAGTATAAGATGATTTTGTAAAATGGATGTTTCTTACTTGTTCTATGTATCTTCAAACAAAGCAACCAAAAATACACTTGTTCTTCTTAAACCCTCTACATAAAAAGTGTTTGAATATGTAAGAACGTTATCATGGGTTTTTCACAAAAAGTAACTCCAAGAAATCTACCTAGTTGTGAAGTTGGTTCATAAGCATGGCTTTACAAGGCAGGCTTTCTAAGTTAACAAGGTATTTATTCAAGAGTCCATTCAAAATGGACATTAAGTTTCATCCCCCAAAAATTAGGAGGCTTCCCACCACCGGGATGTCAGGGTTTTGCGCAATCCCAAAGGACTACTAGAGGAAGTTCGAGACTTAATATCCTTTTGTCACACACCCCATTAAGGATGCATGCATTTCTTTTTATAGTGGGTCAAATTATTGCGGAAAAGGCAATTGTATCCCACTTTGGGTTGTCACTCTCATTGGCCTCGTTAAGGAAAATCTCGAGAGGCAAGACCACTAAAGATCTAGCATGTTCATTTGTAAAGAAATAGGTTTTAGGAGTTTGATTGACCAAAAGGTGAAGAGAATATCCCTATCTATTCTTGCCTCCCAAGCACAATTAACAATGTTTGATTATCCAAACCCACTAACTAATGGGAATTGAGTATTTCCACTCTCCTCCACAAATAAGGGGTTATTGATTAAATGCTTGATTTATCCTTTATGCTGGTTTGATTAGTAGATTTTGACAAAAAAATCACAAGGCCACAATTTAAGTAAAAATTGACCAAGTTTAGGCTTACCTGATTTTTGAAGCTAGCTAAGGCTAGGGGCATTTTTAATGGATTTTTCCATGATTTTGACTCACCTAGTGGTGATCGTTCATGTTACTTTGTCTCCTCTTCAAAAATTTAGTCAGCACTAACAAGCAAAATGAAGAAAACAAGCAGAAATTGAAATCTAAGCCTTATTTTTCAAAATTGACAAAAAATGATTAAGGCATGTAAATCCAATTTAAGGATACGAATTTCAATTTGTAATCTTTTATAACTTGTAAATATCATTTGTATACCTCACCTTTTTTATGTGAATCCTCCAAAATGAGTTTAATGTTCACTATGTTCTCACTTTTGATCCGTTTAGCCAAAGCTTTATCATCACTGTTATATCTGGTCTTTGGATTTTTAATCTTTTTGTGACCTATCATTATAAAACCAGAGGAAATTTCTTTCCCGACTGTCAGATTTTGCAAATTTGAAATACAGTCGTACGCACTATAGAACTAATTAAACACGCTGTTAAAATTATTGAAAGTGCTGCAGAAAAAAATTAAAAGCGCAGAAATAGAATTTAAAAGTGCTATTTTATCTAGCAAATGCGTAAGAAAGAAGTGTTAAAAGCATTGCTAAAAGATTTAAATGCATTGCAAAGTCAGGGGATACGCGTTGAAAGAGAAATAGACAGGGTATTAGAAGTGTTAAAAATGCTCTTTCTCTATGTAAAGGTGCAAAACTTTGTTTCAGGTGTTGGATGCACTATTAAAACATTTGTACGTGCTACAGAAAGTCTCAAAAGCATTATTAAACCTAGAAAATAGAGAAAAAACAAGGAAAAAACCTAGAATCTATCAATTTTCTAAAATTTTAAAAGAGTGAGGCCTAATGCCCCATGGTAGGCACCATTTTGTGTCTTGTGGAAAGCACCTTCATAGGGTTAGTATTGTCAATAAATAAATAAAATAACCAAATTACCACAAAAATTAAGTGAATTAAGCAAATGAAGACAAAGAGCACTCTATGGACCTCTATTTATATTTTCTAATGTGAAGCTCTCAGCAAGCCTCCATTAGTGACAATTCTAAAATGAGAATGAAGTGATAAGAAAACTAAGAATTCAATTCCAAAAGAAATTAAGCCTTAATTAACACTATATTTGCTTTTCTAGCTCAAAAATGTAAGAGGTTTGATGCTATTCTCATATTTGTGGATGATAATTGATTGATTTATGCCTTTCTTTTATAGATTTTGGCAAGGGTAGGAGGTGGAGTGGAGTTTATCATAGTTGAGTTGAGGTTTAGGTCCATGGTTCCACCTTTGGAGACATTTTAAATGGATTGTCCTCAAAACTTGGGACAAAGAGACAAAATGGGTGGTCAAGATGCTCTCACATTATGTGTGATTGAGATTCATTTTGAGCTTGATCCATGTGAGTCCAATCCTCATTTCCCATTGGTTGATGCATTTTCCTCCCATTTGGTGGTCAAGAAAAAATAGGGATTTAATAATTGAATTTATTTAATTTGTTTAGCCATGTGTACCCCTTAAATGGGTTGATTTGATTTAAATTGAACTATACAATTAATTAGATTAATTGTACAATTTATTGATTTAATTTGATTTATTAGATTTAAATTGATTTAATGACTTTTGATTTTCAATTATAATTGGATTATGGCTTGATTACAATTTTTCTTTGATTTAGATTGATTTTATTTTATTGCTTTGATTTTGCCTTGGTTGTTCACTCGATTTAGTCTTGCCCATTCTCAGGTGATTACAATCTTCAACCAAACTAGTAAATGTCTTCTCCAAAGGAGAAAAAAAAGTTTCCTTTAGTTCTTTTGTAGCTACATATTCAACATCATCTACCTCTATATTTTAAATTTCTTCTGAGACTATTCTTTTTGAATTGAAAAAATGTATATTGGTCTCCAAAGGGGACACATCCATCAGATCATTATTGGGTCTTCTTGAATTGAACAACAATTTCTTCTATAATATCATCTATTTGCTTTGCTAGATGATTTCATTCCTTTGTATCTTTACCTATTGATATTTACTGTTTCTTTTGTCTTGAATTGGGTGACCAAATTTTTCTCAACTTTTATGTGTCTTCCTTGGGCCAAGAAACACATTTTCTCAAGATCTATAATTTGAGTTTATTTTCTTTAGCCAATGTATACTTTCTTCTTTTACTTATAGCATCCATAAAACATTGTGATAATTTTTCCTAAATACCCTCAAGGATAAGATTTTAATAATTCATGTGTGAAATGATAGCTCTTTTTATTATTTGTCTTGTTAGTTAGAGGGACCTTATCGTACAATTTAACTGCCACTTCTAGACCATTGTTCTCATTGATTGCATTCATTAATATCTTTAAAGTCAAGGGTGGATAATGTGCATCAACCAAAGTTATGTATGTTAGGAATAACAATCCACACAACACAACTGAGAGGTGGGGGCTGAATTAATTATGTGCTATAATTATTAACTTTATGATTTTTAACCAAATCACCAATAAAGAATATAATTGTATAAAACAAGATGAAAAAGATAAATTCCAACACCATAACACACAATATTTTTTTTCTCAAGGAAAACCCTATTACTAAAAAAACCTAGGTGGGAATGAAACCAGTAGATCATGCACTAGTATAATAATGTCCCTATTAGGAGACCTAACCCTATTAGGATTTGATACAATACATATAGCACATCAGTCCCTGCTAAAGGAGAAGTCATTATTAAAGGATAAAACCCTTGTTAAAAGGTCCTTCAACCCTATTAGGAGTTGGTGAGAACAAAAGGGACACTATCAGGAACACACTTCTCAAGGAGAAGGTTAAATCCACCTTCAAAAGTACTCACTATCTGAATACAAAAAAGAGGACTTACTGTCCAATGAACTGATTGATAAAAACTCTCTTTCCTTTACAATTCCATTGAAGTGCATAAGGAATGATCATATATTCCACTCATACCTTTATCAATTCATCTGACCTACTTTTTATCGCTACTCTGACATATAACAATAATTCTTGCATCCACTTATCCCTTACATTCCTTTTTATTACATCAAGGAAATTACTTTCCTTTATACAAGATACAAAAATAATAAGGTCAGCATATTAGAGCTTCCCCAATGCATAAACATTTACATTAACCAATGCTAAGGTACACATGGTACCTAATACAAATATACAACATTTACAAATATCAAATTACATGCCAAGATCCACAATCAATGCTTGCCAATCCATTACACATGTTACATCGCCTAGTCGGCTCCCAAATACAATAATGTGAATTCCACACACTATCTCCAACAAAAAAATGAGCCAATTAAGACATAAATACCACAATTTACTCCAATCTAAGTCTTATTCCATGCCTTAAGCTCGCATATCATGATTCCATCTTGTAACCAACTTATACTCAAAATTCAGAAACTAACTCTAGCATAATTCCTTGTCTTTGTCCTGTGATTGGTCTTCACCAAAACAACTGTAACTGACACAAATCATAACATGAATCCACACAACCTTATACATAAGGTCTAAAATTGTACTCAACATAACAAATATATTCTTACATACTATGAATTTTCATACACTATCTATATAACTCTATCCAAATACTTGAAACAACCTGAAACATAGTCTATTTTATGCAACCAACACAGAACTAAAACATATATTGACATTAATGACAAAATAAGAATTTCAAAAACCTAAATAGAAACAATTACAACCAATATCTAATAATATCCCCTTTTGTCATTTATGGCAACATATGTGTGAAAAACCATCAATCCAAAAGTAGCCATCAGGATACAGTCTTCTTAATAACCTCAGCAATACTCCCCCTAAGATAGTAGGAGGTTTTTCACATGACTCTCTCCCCCTCTGACATCAATGGAAAAGGGTACCAAAAATTACAAACTTTGTTAACATCTCACATGACTCTCTCCCCAAGCAATTCTTATGATGTAGCTTTTTTAAATCTTCTAATATGTAACATACCATTTTATCTACTCTACAAACCTTCTTGCAACTGACCCATGGAGCTCTTGAGCTTATCTCTGACCATTGCAACTACTCCCCCTAAGGATTATCACCAAGCATCTAGTCTAGGTGAATAAAAATGCTCTAATATCTACTGGACTGATGCATTTCTATATCATTTAGTTGACACAAGGTGGGGTCATCACCCCAAGCATACCTTTGACATACTCAAAGGTCTCTTTTGGAAAAGGCTTTTTAAAAATGTCCACTATCTATTCCTTTGTACTTGTGTATTCCAATATGACTTCCTTTTCAATAACTTTATCTCTTAGGAAATGATACTTAATTGATATGTTCTTTGTCTTTGAGAATAGTACTAAATTTTTTTACATGTTAATAATACTTTTGTTGTCACAATGAATAAGAATAGGATCTGTAATGCTTACCCCAATATATTTCAACATTTGTTTCATCCCAATAATTTGAGTGCAATTAATAGTAGCAGAAACATACTTTGATTCAGTAGTAGATTGAGACATACAGTCTTGTTCCTTTCTTAACCAAGAAACTAGTCTCTTTCCAAGAAGGAATGCTCCTCCACTTGTTCTTTTTATGTCATCCACAATTCTTGCCTAATCAACATCAGTAAAAGCATGCAAAGTGAAATCATTAGATCTATCATACCACAAACCAAAATCCAACGTTCCTTTCAGATATCTAAAAATTCTTTTTATAACCATAAGATGAGTTTATTTAGGTTCAACTTGAAATATAGAAACAATTCCAACTGTACTAGATATATCTGGCCTTGTATGAGTTAAATATTGCAATCCTCCAATCATGGACCCGTACCTTGTCTGAAAAGTGTTTGGTGAATCATTAGAAGTAGTTAGTTTACAACTTGTAACCATAGGTGTTCCTACCGGCTTACAATCTTCCATTCCAAACTTTTTCAATAACTTCTTAAGATATTTAGTATTATATATGAAAATTCCATCCTTACTCTGAGTGATTTGTAAACCAAGAAAAAATTTCATTTCCCCTATCATTGACATCTCAAATTCATTTTTCATGTCATTAATAAACTTGTTACTCATTTCATCATTTCCTCCAAATATAATATCATCAAAAAATACCACAATGATCAATATACCATCAGAATTAGTCCTCAAATATAGATCATTATCTGCATTACTTTTTCTGAAACTGAGATGTAACAAATGATTGTCTAATCTAGCATACCATACCATTGGTGTCTGATTCAAGCTATATAATTCTTTCTTTATTTTTCATACCATATATTCTTCATCAGTTAATGAGAATCCATTAGGTTGTTCTATGTAAACTTCCTCTTCAATTTCACCATTCAAGAATGCATATTTGACATCCATTTGATAAACCTTAAAGTTTCTATGAGATGCATAAGCAAGAAACAATATAAAAACCTCCAATCTAGCCACTAGTGCAAAAGTCTCATCAAAATCAATACACCTTGTTCATTCATCTTGTTCCTAAAAACCCATTTAGTTCCTATAACATTTTTATTTTTAGGTATTGGAACTAATTCCCAAGTATCATTATTTTTAATTTGATCTAATTCCTCTTGCATTTCCTTAAACCAAGATTCATCTTTACAAAATTCATTAGCAATCTTAAGTTCTACTTGTGAAATTAAGCACAATTCATTTCTAACCTTTAATCTTGTTTGCACACCTTTGTTAACCTCTCCAATTATCTAATTGCCAATATTATTTAATGATACATACCTTTGTGTTTTAGGAGTTTCCCTTGGCTCATCAATACATACATGTATCCCATTGTCAATCTTAAATAATTATTCTGCTTCCTGATCCTAATTTTGATTTCAGATTTGTAGATGTCTAACCTTCTTCATTATCTGACTCATAATCATACCATCTTTCCTGAATCTAAAATTTCTCATCAATCTTAACATTAGCACTCTCAACTATCTTTCTCAATCTATGATTGAAACATCTATATGCTTTTATTTTTGTGGAGTGACCAAGAAAAGTTCCTTCATCACTTCTAGGATCAAACTTTCCTAGTTCATCATCCCTTTTGATGTAGCATTTACTACCAAATATTCTAAAATGTTTAAGTGTAGGTACATGACCAAACCATAAATCATATGAAGTCTTACCAATGCCATGTTTGATTTGAACTCTATTTAATGTATAGATTTTGCAGTATTGAATGCTTCCCTATAGTACACCCGAGATACCTTTACTTGAAACATCATTGTCATTGTAGTGTCTAGAATAGTTTTGTTCCTTCTTTCTAATATCAAATTTTGTTGTGGTGTCATAGGTGCATAAGTTTGTTTGTAGATCCCATTTTCTTCACAATATGCATTGAATTTATCTAATGTGAAATCTCCACCTCTGTCAGATCTTAAGAATTTAATCTTCAAACCTAATTCATTCTCAAATTTTTCCTTGTAGATCTTGAACTTGTCAAAAGCTTCATATTTTTCTTTAAGAAAGGCAACCCACATCATTCTTGAATAATCATAACAAAAAATCATAAAGTATCTCTCACCATAGTATGACCTTGTCTTTGTAGGATTGTAAAGATTTGTATGAGCTAGATCCAATCTCCCTTTTATAGAATAAGTCTTCCCTTGAAAACTAGTCCTAGTATGCTTTCCCATAATGCACTTTTTACACATCATGTTAGTAGGCTTTACAATCTTTGAAAAATCTTTGACTACTTTAGTATTACCGATCTTCACAATGTTATCAAAATTTATATGACAAAACCTCTTCTACCATAACCAATTGTCACCTTTCTTCGCAACAAAACAACTTGCCTATATTGAGTTCAATTGAAACACATTACCTCTTGTCTTTGTACCTTATGTGATCAAATTACCTAATTAATCTCTGACAATGCATTTCCCATCCTTTAATTGCATATGGTAACCCTTGTCAATAAGATGCCCAACACTCAATAGGTTATGTTTTAGTCCATCAACAAATAATACATCATTTGTATTAGTTTTACCAACAAGAGTTATGGATCCTCTTCCTATGATCAAGCAAGGAGTATTATCTCCAAATTTGACTACACCTCCATCATACTTGTCAAGCTGCACAAATTTTTCTTTATCACCTGTCATATGATGTAAACAACCACTATTTATAATCTATTTTGATTTATTTTACACATGAGAAACCAAATCATTTTCTTCATGAATAGGATTTTCATATTTGATAGCAATAAAACCAACCCCATCTTCACTTTACATAGAATCATCATAAAAAACACCATCACTAGCATAATAACATTCCTTAGGATATTTAGACTTGTATGGCTTAGGCTTATACTTTGGAATTCTATTAGGACATATAGAAGAAAAATGACCTTTCTTATTGCATGATAAACATTTCAAAGGTAACTTTCCTTCATATCTCCCTTTACCTTTGTTTTCTCTTTTGGTGACCAAAGCTACAAGATGATCTAATTTCCTTTCATCTTCTTCTATCTCTACCCAATCCTTTTCATATTCTCCAAGACTTGCATATTTATCATTTCTAATGGTACTTGCATTATTTTTTCTTATCCTTATTAATAGTATCCCTAAATGCATATTCAACTTTAGGTAAAGCATCTTGTAATCTCAAAGTTTCAAATGTAGATAACTTACCAATCAAAGTCTCCCTTGTGAATCCCTATGTGAGCACTATAATATTCTCAATTTTCATGACCTTGGTGTCTTATTCTAGTGTCAAGGATCTCAAAATATTCATGATGATCTCATTCTCTATTATAGTTCCACCTAAATTTCTGATTCTAGTAACAACCTTTGTTACTCTTTGAACATATGATCTGATGGTCTCATCTTCTTGCATCCTCATGTTTTCCAAATTTTCTTTCCAACTTTGTAACTTGGTCTATTTGGTGTATTTCACTCCTTCATATAGTAATTCCAACTTTGTCTAGATATCATGTGTAGAGTCAAGCTTCTTAACCTATATAAACTCTACCTCTGAAAGTGCAATAATTCGGGCTTCTCTAGCAACCATATTGCAAGTGAATTTCTTTCTTTCATCTTCTGTACTTTATTCCAATTCATCTTTTATCTTAGTACTTTCCTTGATCTTTGTGATCATCCAATGTTCAATCTCTAAGAAGATCAAATGATCCTCATCTTGTTCTTCCAGTTGTCAAATTTTGTCACCATCAAATTTTAGACTATCTTACCTATAACTTGTCATTCTAGATCTCCTCAAGCAGTTAAGATTTCTCCAAGAGGACCACAAGCTCTGATACCAATTGTTAGGAATAAAAATCCACACAACACAACTGGGGGGGTGAACCAATTGTGTGCTATAATTATGAATTTTATGGTTTTTAACTAAATCACCAATAAAGAATATAATAGTGTAAAACAAGATGAACAAGATAAATGCCAACACCATAACACAGGACTTTTGTTCTTGAGGAAAACCTTGTTAAGGGAAAAACCTCAGTGGGGATTATACCCACTAGATCATGCAATAGTATAATAATGTCCCTGTTAGGAGAGTTAACCCTGTTAGGAGCTGATACAATACATCTAGCACATCAGTCCTTGTTAAAGGAAATAACCCCTATTAAAAGGTCCTTCAACCCTGTTAGGAGTTGGTGAGGAAAAAAGGCACACAATCGGGAGCACACTTCTCAAGGAGAAGGTTAAATCCACCTTCAGAAGGACTCACTATCCAAATATAGAAAAGAGGACTTACAGTCCAATGAACTTACTAATGACAACTTTCTTGCCTTTACTATTCCATTGAAGTGCACAAGGAATGATCATAGATTCCACTCATACCTCTATCAAAGAATCTAACCTTATTTTATATATGATCTAACATACAAAAATAATTCTTGCATCCACTTATCCCTTACATTCCTTTTTATTACATCGAGGAAATTAGTATCCTTTATACAAGATACAAAAATAATTAGGACAGCTTGTTAGAGATTCCCCAATGCATAAACCTTTACATTAAGCAATGCTAAGGTACACACAATACCTAATACAAATATGAAACATTTACAAATATCAAATTACATTCCAAGATCCATAATAAATGCCCACCAATCCGTTACACATGTTAGATCACCTAGTCAACTCCCAAATACATTAATATGAATTCCACATGCTAGCTTCGATGGTAGCATGAAGAAATTAAGCCATAAATCCCACAATGTACCCTAATAAAAGTATTCTTCCATTTCTTAATCTCTCATACCATTATTCTATCTCGCAACCAACTTATACACAAAATTTAGCAACCAACTCTAGCATAATTCCATGTCTCTATCTTGTGACCAGTCTTCACCAAAAAAACTATAACTTACACAAATCATAATATGAATCCATGCAACCTTATACATGAGGTCTACACTTACTCAAATTAAAAAATCCATTCCTGCATTCTTTGAATTGTCATACACTATTTGTACAACTCTTCTAACTACCTAAAGCAACCTGAAATATAGTCTATTTGATGCTACCAACATAGAACTAAAGCATATGTTGACATCAATGATAGAACATGAATTTAAAAAACATGAAGAGAAAAAATTGCAACCAATATCCAAAAATTTATCCCTTCTATTTATTCTTTCTCTTTCTTTCCTTCTTATTTTCTTCATTCTTATCCACTTTAAATTCTATTTCAAGTTCTTCAGATAAAGAAGTTATTTATATTTTCTTTCTTTCTAAAAGGGGTATCCCTTCATCATCATCATCATCATCATCATCATCAACAATAATTCATGGTATCCTTATAGTCATTTTATATATTTAAAATTTTTCTTTTTATGTTTCTACAACAGTGCTACAATTGTCATTAACCATTTCAATGTTAGGCTCAATACTAGTCGTACCTTTTGTAGTCTTGCATTGAGGTCAATGTTTACTTTTTGTACTTTTGACATTGGTTCCATTGGAACCAAATTTTTGTAGTATGGGAGGAAGAAGATAATATTGTTCTCCGCTATGGGGTATCAGAGCTACCTTATTTTGGTAGGGAGTAAAGGTTTATGTTACCAAATACATATTAATCTTGGTATAAAGATTTTCCATTCTCTTTTTCTTATCTTTTTCTAAACCTTTTTTGAAGAATACTATTTAGTACCTCTTCTACAGTTCCAAAACATTTCTCTTTTAGATCAATTGGAAGATACAATAATATTTTGATATTCTTTTTTGCACCTACTTCATCAATATTTTAAGGAAGTTCTATAATCCACCTAGCCCTAGGTTGAGTTGCCTCTTTATAAAAATTTCCTTAACTTACCAAGATAGTATTATCATCCTTATATTTCATTTCTAGAGATATGATAACCCTATCCCTTAGCTGCATCTTTTCTTGAAAATCCATGAAAAAAATCTAGAAGAGATTTATATACACATCCTTATCATTACTAATAATTCTAATATACCTTCTAATTTGAAGATCAACAAGGGAAAACTTTTCCCATATACCAGGGAGTTTATTCAAGAAAGATAAATTCTATACATATGATAGGAGATCCATACCTAAATTGGTATATATTTTTCCTTGTCTTCTTTAAAATTTTCATCAATTTCTATCAGAGAAATGTTGGATATTGCTAATGCATAGGGTGGTGATTGATACATTTAATATGTTTAATCACTATTTTACTGAATGGACATTCATACTGTTGTCATTTGTGGTTTGTCACTGATGTCAACATATGTTTTTGTGAAGAGTACAGGCTAAGTATGACAGTGTACAGATACTGTATGGATGATTCAGAATGTGCGAAGACAAATATAAGAACAGGAAGATGTTGTGATCTTATATCCAACATCGCATCATGTAAAGTTTCATATTGAATTAGTTACAATTTTTTTGGTGAGGACTGGTTCCTAGACAGTGATAGTGGAAGCTAACAAAGCGAGTCTCTATGTTTTTGGTATATCTTACAAATGATATGGATTAAGTGTATTCTAGCGTAGGAGATGAAAGATAAGGCACTAAAGGATGCTAGTTGATCAGTGCAAGGTACGTAATGCTAGATGATGTCAGTTGTGGCATGTGATTTGGAGAAGACTTATTTAGGAGATGACTTCAGAGGTGTAGCATGGATTTTGTTTTGGAAAATGTAAATTAAGGATGTCGGTCCTTAATTATTGTAATAGAATCATTGTATATTTGTTTTAGGTACCGTATGTATCAAAGAAAGACTTTATGTAATTAGGAAAGCCTAATGGGATGACCTGATCATGTAGAATGTAATAGGGTATTTATGTAAGATCTTTTCTTTGGAAAAGATATGGAGAGAATATATGTGATGTAAAAGGTATTAGAAAAGTTATGAGCTTGTGTTTGTGGATGTAGAGTAGAGGATTACTGGTGAACTTCATTGGAACTGATCAAGAAAAGAAAGTTGTTGTCGAGCAGTTCAAAATATTGTGTATTTCTTCATATACACTTTTTGTGAACAGTGAGTTCTAAAGGTGGATTTAATCTTCTTTATGTAGTGAGCCCACCCTTCTTTCTTGACTCCTAATAGGGTATGTCCTCTAACAAGGACTATGTACTGTAATGTTTCAATAAGCTCCTAATAGGGCTAAATCTTCTAACAAGGATACTATACTCTCATTACATCATTTGTGGGTGCTAATTTCCATCGGGGTTTTTACTTTTAACAGGGTTTCCCCAAGACCAAAATATTGTGTTGTTGTGTTGGCATTCATTGTGTTCATTATATCAGATATTGCTGCTACTCAAAGTTTTAAAGTTTAACAATCTTTCATACAACTAATTCACCCCCCCTCTGATCTGTATTGTGGACTCTTATTCCTAAAAATTGGTATCAGAGCTACTGGTCCTTAGAGATAAAGCTTAACAGCTTGAGGTGATCCTGGATATGGCATTCTATAGGAAGGATAGTCCAAAATTTGATCCTAAGAACTTTGACAGTTGGAAGAACAAGATGCAAACTCATTTGTTTTGTTTAGGCATTGAATACTAGTTGATCACAAAGAATAAGGTAGCAATAAAGTCTGAGAATTACTTACCATCAACTACTGAAGATGAAAAGAAAATATTTTCACTTAACATGATTGCAAGGGAAGCATTGATCAATGCACTCTCTCAAGGAGAATTAACTGAAGTTAAAGACTTGGATTTGGCATACCAAATTTGGGAAAGATTAGAAGAACTATATGAAGGAGAAAAGTATACCAAGCAAGAAAAGTTATAGAATTGGAAAAAAAAGATGGAGAAGTTACAAATGAATGAGGATGAAAGCATTAGGGCTTATGTTCAAAGGGTTACAAAAGTTGTATTTGGAATCAAAAACTATGGAGGCACTTATGATGAAGAAGAAGTTGTTGCGAAGATTCTTAGATCATTGACACCCGCTTACAAGTTTAAGGCTATATCTATTCAAGAGACTATACCTCTGACTCAAAACTTTAGTAGAGAGATGTTGATTGCAAAGATAACTAACTTTGAAGCTTCTAAATTGGGAGATTCTATACTTAAAGTTGAATATGCATTTAACGCATCTGCACCCAAGAAGATAATATTTTCACTTCTGAGCACCAGCAATGAGAACCTAAAAGAAGAGCTAGGTGAATATACTGAGAAATGGGAAAAGATACAGGCAGAAGAAAGAAAGATGGATGAACTTGTTGCACTGATTGCTAGAAGAGAAAAGAGAGGTAAGGGTAAATTTGAAGGAAAATTACCTTTGAAATGTTTTTCATGTAATAAGGTAGGTCATTTTGCATCTATATTTCCTACAAGAGTTCCTAAGTACAAACCTAATTTTTTCAAATCTAAGTATTCAAAGGATAAGGAATGTTATTATGCTAGTGAAGGAACTTTTGATGATGATGATTTAGATTATGAGGAGATTGGATTTTTTGCTATTAGAGATGAACCAGTACATGAGGAAAAAGCTTTAGCATCTCATGTTGATAAGAAATCTGAATGGAGCATAGATAGTGGTTGTTCACATCATATGACTGGAGATAAAAACAAGTTTGTTAAATTAGTAAAGTATGATGGTGGTGTTGTGAGGTTTGGAGACAATCTTCCTAAACCTATCATAGGAGTAGGATCTATTACTCTAGATGGAAAAACTAATACTAATAATGTACTACTTGTTGATGGACTCAAGCATAACTTATTGAGTGTTGGACAGTTGATGGAAAAAGAGTTTCAGTTACAATTCAATGATGGTAAATGTTTTATTAGAAGTAAGGCAGGAAAGTTGATTGCAACCGATACTAAATCTAGAGGTAATGTATTTGAATTAAATACATCTAGAGCTTCTTGTTTTGTTGCAAAAGTTGATGACAGTTGGCTATGGCACATATGGTTTTTTCATGTTAACTTTGACAATATTATGAAGGCAAGTCTGACTAAAGCAGTTAGAGATCTACCAAAGATTGTGAAACCATTTAACATTGTATGCAGAGAATGTGTTATGGGAAAATAGACAAGAAGTAGTTACAAAAGAAAAGCATATACATCAAAAGAAAAGTTGGAGCTGGTACATACAGACCTATGTGGACCTACAAGGACAAAATCATGCTATGGTGAAAGGTATTTCATACTTTTTGTTGATGATATTATCTTTGGAGGTAATGATGATCTATGTGAGAAATTTTCTAAAGAAATGGAAAATGAATTTGAGATGTCCATGATTAGCGAAATGAAATTCTTTCTTGGGCTACAAATAAATCAGAGCAAAGATGGGATTTTTATTTCTCAAACTAAATATATTAAAGAAATGTTGAATTTTTTTGGAATGGAGGACTGTAAACCAGCTGGTACTCCTATGGTAACTGGTAATAAGTTGATAGTTGATGATGAGTCAAAGTGTGTTTTTCAGAACAAGTATAGATCAATGGTTGGATGATTACAATATCTGACTCACACCAGACTAGATATTGCTAATGTTGTTATATTTGTGGCTAGATATCAGGTGAAATCCAAAGAAACACACCTAGCTACAATGAAAAGGATACTAAGATATCCGAAAGGAACAATAGACTATGGCTTATGGTATGATGGAAATGATAGCTTTGAACTTCATGCTTATACTGATGTTGATTGGGTAGGAAACATTGATGATAAAAAAAGTACTAGTGGTGGTGCATTCTTCCTTGGGAAAAAGATGGTTTCATGGCTAAGCAAGAAGCAAGATTGTATAGCTCAATCTCCTGCAGAATCAGAGTATGTTGCTGTTGCTATAAATTGCACTCAAATTATTTGGATGAAACAAATGCTGACAAACATTGGAATAAATTTTGATGAGCCTGTAGTTATCCATTTTGATAACACCAGTACAGTTAATATCTCAAAGAATTTGGTGATGCACTCTAAAACTAAACATATTTCTATCAAGTATCACTTCTTGAGAGACAAGGTGGCAGAGAAGGAAATAAAATTAGAGTATATCAATACAAAGGAATAAATTTCAGATATCTTTACAAAACTGTTGCCAAAAGATACCTTTGAATATCTCAAAGGTATGCTTGGGGTTCAGGCCCCTCCTAGTCAAAACTAAATGATGTAGGGATGCATCAGTCCAGAGCTTTTCAGAGCCTTATCATACTCTGGACTGGATGTAGGGATCTACTCCTTACGAGGAGTGATCGTAGAAGGGAGGTTTTGAAGAGCTGTTGCTAACTCATGGCACCCTTTTCCATTATTATCAAAGGGGGAGTGTTTCTATGAGAAAATCACTACTGTATGGGGTGATTGTATGTGGTATTGTCTAGTTGTAGAGATTTGGATTGATATAACTTTGGGATGATGGATTTTCCCATATGTTGACATCAATGCCAAAGGGGGAGATTGTTGGATATTGCTAATGCATGGGGTGGTGATTGATACATTTAATATGTTTAATCACTATGTTATTGAATGGACATTTATATTTTTGTCATTTGTGGTTTGTCACTGATGTCAACATATATTTCTATGAAGAGTATAGGCTGATTATGACAGTGTACAGACACTGTACGAATGATTTAGAACATGCGAAGATAGATAAGAGAATAGGAATATGTTGCAATCTTATATCCAAGATTCCATCATGTAAAGTTTCATATTGAATTAGTTACAAATGTTTTGGTGAGGACTAGTGTATACACCTAAAAATGGCTTCATTAATTAATTAAATATTTATTATTTAATTACTATTGACTTGATAAATTAATTAAATATTTATTATTTAATTAATAATTATTCCTCTATTTATTAAATAAATTATTCAATTTATTTAATAAATTCATTATAGTCTAATTCTATATCCTAAGTCTTCTAAATAGTCTATTAAAGTGATTTAATTAAATACACAATCAACTAAATATGATTAAGTCTTCTAATTCACTTCATCCACCTAGTCACCTGACACATCACCTTGGCTAAAATAAATAATTATTATTAATTATTTATTCATATTTATCCTCACCCACACATGTCCTATTCTTAAGGGCTATGTGGCCTCATAGGACTTGGTCTCATGACCACATGTCCTCTCAACAACCAAGTCAAGAGACATTCCCTATTCCTAAGGGGCTTCTCAAGCCACCTCTAAGGCTCAAAGGTGACTCATGGGACACTTGTACAAAGAGTCCTCATGAGGAAAATGTCTCTCCCCCTTTCTCTCTTTGGTCTTTGTGAGACACTTGACATGTGTCTTTCCCTTCCACCTTCTTCTCCTCCATGTCAATGTGAGAGGAACATCATCCCTATTCTTTCTCTCACATTCCAACTACATCCCCCTTTCTCTCAACTCCTTCAACCAAGCCAATCCTAGCCCTAGGATCTTCCACCTTTCATTCTCAACCATAGGATTGTGCCACCTAGGCCTAGATCCTCCAAAACTCTATAAAAGGAGCCTCAGTTCCCATTTGAGAGCTAATAGGTATTTTTGATAACAAGCATTCGAGCAATCAAGCATCCAAGCATTCAAGCAATCAAGCATTCCATAGCAATCACCATTTCATTTGCATTTCATCCATTAGTTTGCATAAGCTATTGTGCACTCAATTTCATTCAATCTCCACACTTTGGTAACATCTTGGGAGAAGGCTTCATTTTGGAAATCTAAGAGCTCAACATCTTCAAGAAATCAAAGCTAGGAGGACAATGGAGACAAGCTGCATGGTAAGTGAAGGTAATTAAATTAGTTTCATCATTTCATAGTTACTTTGCATTCTTCATTGTGTTTACATTAGATAGATTCATTGGCTTTAATAGTTAATTTATCATTTCTAGTTGTTAGACATCTAATTTGCATACATTTTTGGCACTAGAAGGAGTGCCAGTCTCCATTTTTAACATTTTATTTTTTTTAATTTTTCGTGTGCAGACGTTTCCAGGTTGTTTCTGTGCATTCATCCACAATTACTGCGCATTCATTCAGCTGTGCTGCACATTCATTTTCGACAACATCAGTCATTTTCTGTCTTTACCATTTTCATTTTGATTAAAAATCTGTGCATTTGTCCCACTTTGCTGCGCATTTGTTCAGATTTTCTGCTCATACATTCCATTTTCTGTGCTTACATTACATTTTGCTGCGCATTAATTATTCTATTTTGCATAGCAACATAGATTAAAATTTCTGATTTATTTTGATTTTAGCTAACTTTGGACAAGTGTATGTTCCTTCTGGTAGTATTTTTAAGCTATTTTGCAGGACGTAATTTTGAAGACCCCATTGCTAAAAAAAATAAAAAATTCTAATAGTTTGATTGCAGATTGCTAAGGGGTTTGCAAAATAAACTATAATTTCGTTTGGGCTTAAAATACGACATGTTTTTGCTTTGTGTGTCTTCCTTAGCATAGATTCAAGTGTCTATTGTGTTTTTTTTAATAGCATATCTGTAATCCCAAAATTATAACAACGTATCCTCTCCCCTCGCCATTCGTGGACCTTGGGTGTAAGAGAAATTGTTATAATTTTTAGAGGGCAGTCTTTGGTGGGAAAAGAGGTACTCACCCCAAGGAACGACCCAACCGGTAACAGGCTAAAGCCAAGCCCTTCCAAACCGGTATATAAAAAATGCTAGTGTGATTAGTCTCACATTAGACAAGTGTGAATTCATTAGGGAAACCAAAATCTCCTCCAATACCCTAGTGGTGTGTTAAAGCCCTACTTAGTAGAGGTGAAAGCCTTTCTTTGAAAGGATTGGGAGAGCCCCCTTAATTGGGAAAATGACTTGATCACAGCCACCTGAACGGATGTCCTTACTAAAAAATTTTGTTTAGTAGCCAAAGACCTTCTATCTGCTGGCTCAAGAAGTCACCCAATCTCGTGAAGACACCCCACTTTACTCATGGTTCATAGTAGAGATAGCAATTCTTTGGGAAGTAATGACCCATTGAATTTAGAACTTGGTGTGCCTGAGAAGTGAGTGCACTGTAAGGAGGAGCCCATGCCTCCAAGTTCCTAGGTTGTCTGCTATGAATTTGCGTGGCTGGATTTTATTATCCTAGTGGGGATTCAACAAATATCATCCTTGCCAACCATAGGATTGTAAGCGTGTTTGTGCATTCATATTAGCATAGTTAGATTAACATCATTTCTATCTTGTGTGCGTGTGTTTATGCATTTTTCACTTTGCCAAAAAAAACAAAAAAAACCAGCCAACACCAGGAAAATCCAAAACATTTCAATTTAGATCAAAATTTCAACACCTGCGCATATATCACATCTTTTTGCGCATTTGATCCAATTTGTTGCACATTTGATCAAATTTTTTGTGCATTTATCATAATTTGTTGTGCATCCATTCACACTATCTGTGCTTTTGAGCTATACCAGTCGCATCTGTTATATATTGCTGCGCATCTGTTTCATTTTGTTGTGCATTGATTAATCTGTCCTGTGCATTTGTTGTTGCGCATTTACAACAGTGAGCATTTCCACAAACTTTGCAATTTTCAAAATCACTTTTTCAGATACCCATTTTTGTCCTTAGTAAGATTCTGGAGAAACAGTCAAGTTACACAAACCTTTGATCTTTAGTTTGACCATTCATCACTTTTCATCATTCCTTCATCAAGATTCATCAAATCATTTTTCTTCCAAATCTTTGCAATTCTCAATTTTGTGTTGAAACATTATCTTATCCATTAGATTTTGATCTTTGTGAGTTTACCATATCAGGATATATCATCCTTCATCATCAAACTTGCTCAGGTTATTATCTCTTGATTTCTCTTTGTCATATCATAGTGAGATCTATACCTCCTATTGACTTAGAGTTTATCAAGTTGTCTTATCACTTTTCAACACATTTAAATATCTTTCCTATCAATCACTTTCCGTATCTTCTCATCAAAAAAATTTCATCCCACAATCATTTCTTTCAATTTTATGGTTCAAACTCGATCTCAAAAATTTAAACAAGCCACCAATCCAGAATCTCTAGACAAGATGGAAGGCAATACCAGCAATGAAGCAAATCCTTGGCCCGAAGCTCCTAAGAAACCTTCACTTTTTACATCCACTGATGAACCCACCGATGAAGAACTTAGGGAAGCTTCACAAGATCCTCAAATTTATCATGTCATGGAAAGACTCTTAGGCCTGGATAAAGAGATGTATTTTCTCATGCTTGCTCAATAAGGAGCTAAGTTACCAAGTGATTTTGATGTTTCTTATCTTAGAGAACCAGCTCACACAAATAATCAACAAATTCCCAAAGGTTCTCAAGATACTCATGGAGCAAAGGAAACCAATCAGAAATCCAATGCTTCTCATATTCATGAACAACACACTATTTCTCAAAATGATCAGCCAAATCACGCTTCACAAAACAATGCTTCTCACAACAATGTTTCCCAAAATTCTCAAGGGAACACATCATCTTTGGATCCCATCCTACAACAAATCCAAATGCTTCAACAACAAATCTGTGACATCCAAACTGGATCATCGACAAAGAAGTATTCCTTGGATGATATATGTCCTTATCCTTTTGATAATAATTTAGCAATGATTCCATTCCCTCCTCATTTTGAGGTACCAAAATTTGACAAATACAAAGGGAATTCAGATCCACAAGACCATATTTGTGAGTTTTGTGCTGCTTGTATTGAAGTCGCTCACAATGACACTTATCTTATGCGACTATTTCCATGAATTTTAGGAGGACAAGCCATGGAATGGTTCTCCAAACTTCCCCCCGGCATCAAATCTTTCAATGAGCTTCTTGACAAATTTGTGACTCATTATTCATATAACATCAAACATGAGGTCACTATGCTTGATCTTTGCAACGCACATCAAAAGAATGGAGAACCTTTCCTTACTTTTTTGCAAAGATGGTGTCAATTATTTTCTAAATATCCATGAACGATTCCTGAACAAGAAAAGATGGATATTTTTGTGCATAACCTTACACTAGAAATGAGTTATAGGTTACAATTGCAATGTCCACCAAATTTCAATAAGCTCATAGAAAATGGTATCAAGATTGAGGAAGCCATGGTCCGAAAAGGTGAGATCAAACTTTATTCTAAAGACAATGCTGGATCTTCAAATTCCAATTCCAACAACTACAACAATGACAAATCAAAATTCTGGAATAAAAACAAAAACATTGTCAATGATGGGATTGTTGATAATTGTAATGTCAAACCAACGCAACCCCTTCTTAATCTCACCAGTTAGGCCAATGCTACTCAAGGAACTTACAACAATCAATCATCAAATTAGAATACCAACAAGGATTCATCTAAACCAAGATTGCCTTTTATGTCACCTCGAAGAAACTTTACTCCTTTGGGGGAATCTCTCGAATCAGCATTACGGAAGTTAATCACAAAGAAACTCATTACGCTTCCTGAAACAAAAGATTTTGAACCAAAGTCTATCCCAAATACTTCCAACCAGTACAATCTTTTGGAACAACTTAAGAAAACACCTGCCCAGATATCCATCTTAGAGCTTTTGCATCTTTCCCCATCTCATAAAGATATCCTTGAAAAAGCTCTCTTAGAGACCCAGGTTCCAACAACTCTAGATCCTGATAAATTTCAAGCTATGGTGGGCCATTTAACAACCCCACACTATTTGTCCTTTACTAAAAATGATGATTTAGCCATTACCCAACCTCATAATGCTCCCTTACATATCGAAGTCCTTGTACATAATCACATGATTAAAAGAGTATTAATAGATGGGGGAGCTGGCTTGAATATCTGCACGTTAAAGTTAGTCCTTGCATTGGGATTTTTTGAGAATGTCATTGATCCAAAAAAGAAAATCACAATAAAATCCTATGATGAGGAAGAGAGATCATCCAAGGGGTCTGTTGTTCTTCCAATTAGAATCGGTCCTATTGTCAAAGATGTACCTTGTCAAGTTCTGGACATGGATCTTGCTTATAATATTCTTTTGGGAAGACCTTGGCTTCATTCCATGCAAGTTGTGCCATCAACTTATCACCAATGAATAAAATTCCCTCACAATGGTAAGGAGATCACTATCAAAGGAGATTCTAATCCTTTTCAATATTGTAGCAATGTCAAGATTTCTAATTCTTTGGTTCCCTATAATCATACTGGATCTTTTGCAACTACACCCAGTGACCCTAGTAATATAGCATCAACTTCTAAATCAGATGGGATCAAGATAGACATCAAAGAAAGAAGTATGGGAGAATATACTTTAGGTCAAGCTCTTTGTATCACTGAGTTACCTTTATCTCCCAAATCATATGGTAGATCTTTGATCACTAAACAACAATCAGAACCCCCTTCCACACTTGTTTATAACACATTTATAAATGGGGGCACAATATCCAAAGAGGTAGCTGAGCGTAATGAAAATTATTGGCTTAAGACACAGAAGATTGAAGAGGATATTAAACATGAATGTATATCACTTGATGTCTATGGAAAAGGGTATACTTTGCTACAAAAGATGGGATATCAAGGTGTTGGGCCTCTAGGGTTACAAAGAGAAGGTGTTATAAAACCAATTTTGCAAAATCCCAATTATCAAAGAGACACTACAGGATTAGGATATAAAGGTGAAGGACCACAAGAACCAAAAGGAAAAGAAAAAATCCCACCTTTTCATGAGACATCTAAAGCTCCTGCCTTACAATTCAGAAAACATGGTATGTATGTAGATCCAGAAAAACAAAGGATAGCTCAAAGGATCATTGATAGACTTGAAGATAATGATGATTCTGATTCTAATGATTATGAATGGGATTCCTTATCTGATTATATTGAAGAAATAGGAGTCGATGTTGTCCATCAATATAGTAATGATTACCATGAGGGCGAGAGTTCAATGAGTGACTCACTAGGATTGGTCCCACGTAATACTACTCATGTTGATCATGAGCGAAGTGAGCATTATCTTGTGACAAATGATTTGGATGAGAGTATGGAAATACACCTCGCTGATACTATCATAAACCTCAAAAACATTTCCATCAATACCATATCTACTTTTGAAACCGACCCAAATGATCTAATACCCCTTGTCCATCCTGACCTTATCGATTGGGATTCTCCCGATCACCCAGAACTTGATGTCTTCCATAATGATGATGCGATCATTGACTATCTTGGCATCAGGGGTCATTTACCACCAGGGGATCACAAGTTAGGATTTCTGATCGAACTCAATGACATGGCCTATTTTGGAGAGAGTGCCAATCCTTTCAGTCATAAAAATATAAAAATAATCAGTAGATCTAATGGTGAAAACCACTCAGTGGTAGTATTAGATCCAAAAATAGTAAAAAGAAAAGATGCATCTGATGGTGAAAACCTCTCTGAGGTGCCTGACGATGGAAGGATTGACACTCTTCCTAACTATCTAGATCGAGAGCAATCTGCCATTCTTATAGAACCAACAGTACCACTTAACATTAGAACAGAGGAGTCTCCACGCATCCTCAAAGTAGCAGCATCCTTGATAGAATCAGAGAAAGAAGATTTTGCAAAATTCTTCAGAAAAAGACAAATCAACTTTGCTTGGTCCTATGCTGATATGCTTGGTTTGGACCCCAATCTCATTATGCATCATCTATCTATCAAACCAGGTGTAAAACTAGTTAAGCAGAAGCTCCGTAAAATGCATCCTCACATTGCTCTAATGGTGAAAGTAGAATTGAAGAAGCTCCTAGATGTTGGATTCATTCAGGCTATTGATTATGCTGAGTGGATTTCAAATATTGTTCCGGTTTCAAAACTAGACAAGTCTATCAGGATTTGTATTGATTTTCGAGATCTTAATAAAGCTTGTCCGAAAGATGACTTCGCTTTGCCAAATATTGATATGATTGTTGACCTAACAGCTGGGCATGAGATGTTATCATTAATGGATGGATTTTCTGGCTATAACCAAATCAAGATTGCACCAGAAGACCAGGAAAAAACTACTTTTACTTGTCCATGGGGTACATACTACTGGAATGTGATGCCATTTGGCCTCAAAAATGCTGGAGCAACTTACCAAAGAGCCATGACCACGATCTTTCATGACATGATGCATACCATCATGGAAGATTATGTTGATGACATTTTAGCAAAATCCAAAGACAAAGCTGGTCATTTGAGAGTGTTAGATAGAATATTCACCTGGATGGAAAAATATCAAATTCGACTCAATCCAAAGAAATGTGCATTCGGGGTCACATCTGGAAAATTGTTAGGGTACATTGTCTTAGCTAAAGGAATCGAAGTAGATCCAGAAAAGGTTAAAGCAATATTGGAGATGGCTTCCCCCACTAACAGCAGTCAACTAAGATCTTTACAGGGGTGTCTACAATCCATCTGAAGATTTGTTTCTCAACTAGCAGATCACAGTCATCCCTTTCAACATTTGCTGCATAAAAATATCTTATTCCAATGGGATGATAAGTGTGAGGAAGCTTTTAAAAAAATCAAGCAGTATCTAGCGAATCCTCCAACTCTGATGTCACCAATTCTGAGCAAGCCACTCTTGCTCTACATTTCAGCCATGACAGCCTCATTAGGTGCTCTTCTCGCTCAGCAAGATCATGACAGAAAAGAAAAAGCCATCTACTACATCAGTCGCACTTTAGTGGGATATGAGTTAAACTATTCCCCTATTGAAAGAGCATGTCTAGCTATTGTCTTTGCTTCACAGAAGTGGCAACATTACATGTTGTCACATTCTACTCAGCTTATTGCAAAGATTGATCCTTTAAAGTATTTGTTAAGCAAGACTGCATTGACAGGCAGGTTGGCTAAGTGGGTCATGCTACTTAGTGAGTATGATATTGAATATGTAGACATGAAGGCTATCAAAGGTCAAGTGATCACCGATCAACTAGTTGATGCTCCATTAACGGATGACCAACCTATACACACAAATTTTCCTGATGCTCATATCTTAGCTTTGTCTACACAAACATGGAAATTATACTTTGATGGCTCATACACTCAACAAGGTTCAGGATTCGGTATTCTTTTTATCACACCACAAGGGTACACTATTCTGAAATATTTCAAGTTGTTATTTCCTTGCACCAATAATGTAGTGGAATATGAGGCTTTGCTGATTGGGTTAAAAATGGCTTTACAATGGAACATATCTGAAATAAATGTCTATGGAGATTCTCAGCTGATTGTTAACTAGGTTAATGATGATTATCAGACCAAAGATGATAAGTTATTGCCATATAAACGTATGGTTGATGACTTTAAAAAGTATTTCTCTGTCATCACTTTTGAGCAGATTCCTCGGCATGAAAACAAGGCTACTGATTCCATGGCAATGATTTCTTCTTTATTTGATATAGAAGATACCAAGGCCCATTTTGAGTTCTTGGTGGAATCCCTGACTTGTCCTGCATATGATGACCCTAATACGAGTATTATATGTCATCTAATTGGACATGACTCCCCAACCTATGGAAAGATCTATTCTTACCTCAAAGATAACACTCTACCTCCCGACCTATCCCGTAATCAAAAATGAACTTTTCTCCACCAAACCTCCCGCTATATCTTAATATCTGACACCCTTTATCGGTGAGGTTTTGATGGTACTCTCTTGTGATTTCTTGAACATGATGAAGCTCAACTTTCCTTACATGATGTACATGAAGGTATTTGTGGGACACATTCGAGTGGTCCCTCTTTGGCTAAGAAACTCATGCATATGGGTTATTATTGGCCTACCATGGAAGAAGACTCCTTTCATTTTGCTAGGGCATGCAAGAAATGTCAGATACATGGAAACCTTATCCATGCTCTAGCTCAAGAGTTACATCCTTTTACAACTACTTTGCCATTTAGTCGGTGGGGACTCAACCTCGTGGGCGCTATCAATCCTCCATCTTCCAATGGCCACAAATGGATTCTCACTGCCACATAATACTTCACTAAATGGATTGAGGTCATTCCATTAATTACCACCACAGGGAAACAAATCTCCATGTTTATCTTAAACTATATCATTTGCCGATATGGTATACCTATGTATCTTATCACTGATCATGGGAAATAGTTTCAAAACCAAGACATGGATGACTTGTGCACCAAATTCCACATCACCCACAACTATTCCATAATCTACTATCCTCAAGGAAATGGCCAAGCTGAGGCGTCAAACAAAACAATTGTTAAAATCCTACAAAAGACTGTCAATGACACTGGCCGTGACTGGCATCTCCAACTTAATCCAGCCCTATGGGCTTACCGCACCTCCATCCGTACTCCTACTGGAGCCACTCCATACTCCCTTGTCTATGGATCTGAAGCAGTCTTGCCCCTCAAGGTCGAGTTGCCTTCACTTTGTGTTACTCTTAAAGATTTAATTCCTGATGAAGAGTATAGAGTTTCACGCCTGACTAAATTGGAACTCCTAGATGAACGCCATCAGCGAGCCTATGATCATTTGAAAGTTTATCAGTAGCGTCTGTCCCGTCAGTACAATAGCAAGGTAAAGATCAGAGATTTTCAGTTGGGTGACTTAGTCCTTCAAGAAAATCCAAAGAATCAACAACACCATGAAAAGGAGGGCAATTTCGAACCTAATTGGTTAGGACCTTTTGTGATTACAACAGTCTATGGAGCTTATCAGTTATCTACACCTGAAGGGGATCCCTTGGATGAACCTCTTAACAGTATCCATCTCAAGAAGTTCTATCCCTGAAATCCCAATGCAAGGGGCATGTATATAGTCTGTATATATATATTCTGTAAATAAAATAATCAAAAATACAAAAAAATCACAAAATCAAAAGAAAAACTGCAATAAAAGCATATGGTGAAAACCTGGAAACAGGTGCTATGTATGACAAGTTAGCTCCTATATCTATTAGGATTCTTTTAGTGTGTCCATTCATTGTATATATCCATAATAAAATAGTTACTCAATCCTTGTCCCCATCATGTATATATCATAATAAAATGGCCAGTTCGTACACCATCCATTGTATCTATCCGTAATAAAATCCCATCATAGCTTGATCTTTTGTCATGGTCTTCATCCTAGTCTTGTTGCATCTTTCTTCACCCATAATAAGTCAGTCCATCACCTAGCTGGGGGCATGTCCTTGACCTAGTTTGGGAAGTGGATCTATGATAGTCGTGACTCTTAGAGGACATAATGGAGTTATTTTCACCAGACAAGGCAAACACAATCAAATGTTCTTTCACAATGGTATCTTCATGCTGAATCATAATCTATGATCTATCTTTCGAATTGTGACTGCTTATCTATACATCTTGACTATACATCATCACTTGAATTGATCAACATATCCTAAATTAATCTTTTTGGCAAAAGAAATGTATATTCATGGCAGACATGTTAGAATGATTTGTTATAACTTATGCATTCATATCTAGATTTCATTGTTATCATGTTTCCTATGCTATTCCGGGATATCTTTGACATGAGTTTGAAACTCTCATATGTCATTGATTAGAATAGCTGGGATGGGGCATGATATTTTCTTTGATTACTATTTGTGGGGTATTTTTTGATGAAATCGAAGAAACAAGTAATTGGGGTGTCTGTGTATAAGTGCCTTCATCCATTTCATAGTATGGACAACATACAAATCATGTTGTTTGAACAAATGCTATTTATGGTGATACGCCATCGCATACCTCAACTCCAAATATTTGTTCCCTGATGGACGGGGGGAATATTCCTTGTCTATTATGCAAACAAAACTCAGGTCATCTCAGTTCAATTATACCTAGATGCTTGTCAAGTTTGAAATATTAAACTCCATGCAAAAAGTGCTCAGGTCATCCTGGTTTAATTATACCATGATGCTTGCATTTTCTTGCAACATAACGAGCTCAATGATTAAACTCAAGTTCCAGTTATTATGAAGTTCTAAGATGTTACCTAAAGTTGTGGAGATACATTCATTTCATATTGCATTTCATTTAAACAATTCATGACTTACATATCAGTGCTCCTTTTATAGAGATTTATAGGGTACCTTTCTTATTAGGTTATCTATTCTCTTAGTCTATTCTTCTTGTGTCAGATACATTGTTATTTAAGTTGAGGACATTTGGACAACCAAACATATTATGAATTTTTGCATTTAACACTTAATCATTTAGAGATATATGTTATCTTCATTAGGAGTGTTCATTTATATATAATTTGATCATTTATTATAGCTATCGTTTCATCTCATTTTCTTTTATCACATTATCAGTTATTACATTCAATCATCTTAGGTACATTATCATTTATTACATTAGATATCATTTGCATTATATCATTCATTTATTATACATTATACACATTTTATATCATTTATTATACATTATCATTCATTTACATCATTTATTTATTATCCATTATCCACATTGTTCATCACAACATTGCATTGATAATCCCATAGCATTAGTAAACTCATTTAAGACATGCATTTATATCACCATCATATGATTATTAACCATTAAGCATCAAAAATATCAAATCAGGATATAAATCATTTTGCATTCTAAGACATACATTTTATGCATATTAAAGTAAATCATCACATCCTGCATATGTCAGTACGCACATGTATATAAATCATCAAAGAAAATCATGATAGAACTGCATCACTGTATATATAGAGTCCATCATATAGCATCCATCATATAAAATCCATAAAACAACAAAAATATCCGAATGTCCAATGATATAAATCAATAACAATGTGTCCATAGTCAGTGTCTGTCAAGTCAAAATATAATGATACAATGAATCATAATGGTACAACAGTGTATACAATGCTTTCTCAACATCTATGAACCACTACCTCCAGACTCTGTCTGCCGTTGTCTACGGGATGCAATGTGGCCCTGTGCTGCTGAACTCCCTGATGTTGAGGATCCACCCTAACCTCCTGAACCTGTCGGTGCTCTCGGAGGGTGTGATGACACACCCTCTCCACCAGCTGGTGCTCCTATGTCACACACTACCATCCTGATCGCCACTAAGCTCTCCCTATAACTCCTGATCCACTGATCCCTCAGGACTGCCTGTCTGTATGCCTCTCGCCAGTAGGATATCTCCTTCCTAGCATGTATCATGGCTCTCATGATATCTCCATGGGGACCTAGGTCCTCTATCCTCTATAACTCATCTAGTAGCATCTCAGACTCCCCGAGTCTCTCAATCGCTGAATCCCGCTCATGTCTCAAGACATCCATCTGACGCTCTAGCCTCTCAATCTGTCTCTCTAAACCTGGCACCCACTCTACCTATACCTATGTAACTGCTAATCTGACTAGCAGTGCATCAATATCTGGTCCTCCTTCACCGTGTCTCTCTGTAAATAGGGATCTTGTCCCTCGATATCCATGTCTACCTGCTCATCCTGTGCCTGTACATCCGGTATCTCAGCGTCAGCCTCATCCTATACCTGACCACCCTGTACCACACCGCTTTGGGCCAATCCAACATCTGCCTCATCCTATCCCTACCTCTGTACCTATGGCACCTGTACCTATGTAGTTGGTCTCTGTACTGTGGCAACTAGAATCTATGCCAGAGGGACTGGTACCTATAGTCACACTCCTACAGCTGGCTATGCTGGCTATGCTAGAGGCTATCTCTGTCCCTATCTAGCTGAAGGTGGCATCAGTCCTCTCAGCCTCACACCACCTCCTCTCATCTGAGGTCCTGCTCTATCCCCTCTCCCTCCATCTCCACCATCATCTCCTCCTCCATCTCCTCCACCATCATCACCACCTCGTCTCCCTTGTCCCCATCTATCTCTCCCTCAGAGTCTCCCCCATCATCTCTCTGCCGGATCTCTCTCTGGAGGCCTCGCTGCTAGATCTGTAATCCGTGGAACCAAAAAATCCCTCAAAAATTGCTCCAACTCAATAGTCATCCCTGGGTCTACCATCGTTGGTCTCATCGCCCATGCCTGAAATGGGGCATCCAAAAACTCCTGCTGAGCAACATTGAATGATGCCATGGGCCCCTAGTCTCATCTCTCCTAATGCATGCGAGCATGCTTTGTCACTCCTTGCGGCATGCCCTGTATCCTACCAAACTGGTGCAAAACCTAGCTAACCAACGGTCGCTCAAGGATGAATGGTGTCCGTCCTATCAACCACCATGACTCAAAACAAAAACCAAGCTGCTACTCATCATCCCATGGCTCACACCCTAGGTAGGGTCTCCATGTCACTGTGTCCAGTGTGTCAAAAGTATACCACCAAAACTCTAAATGGCCCAGTTTTGCCTGAGACAAAACTGAGGAGTATAAATGAATATAGGGCTGCCCTGCGCCCTGAAATCTGATAGCCAATGGTCGAGTAACTAAAATATGCTCCCATGCCCAAACATGGAGTAGTGTCACACCTACTGATAATGATGCACCTCTATGGTACACCACCTAATGCATGTCATGATAAAGATGTGCTAACAAACACACCCCCCAAGCATATCGGGTACCCTCCATCATCCGTTGTAATGTGCAGCCCCATCCAACTGCAAATCCATGTGATCTATGATCCGAGCATACAAATCCCCCAATCACTTCTGCTAGCACTACTGGTAAAGGATCATACAAGTCAACCATATCCTCCCAGCTGATCTCTCCATCCTCTATATCATCATCACCGAAGACAGCTCTGCACTCCATAACTCCACCGTGCCGATCATACTAAACTAACTCTCCTATGATGGGAAGCCGAAGGATGTGATATACATCCTCTAGTGTCACTGTCATCTCCCCTGTCGGAAGATGGAAGGTACTCATCTCTGAGTGCCATCGCTCTACTAATGCTATCATCATACTCAGATTCACTCGAATCTTAGGCGTGTAAATCACATAATATAATCTAGATGCTCCAATCAATAGTCTATCTATCTCTGACAACGCCGGTCTCAGATTCTGAGTCATAGGGTATCTCTCCCGTGACATCAGACTATCTGTGATATCCTCCTATTCAAGTCAACAAATCATCAACCTATCAGATTTTGATAAACTGATCTATCAATCTATCTATCCTATCATATCAAACTATAAACATGTTCTTATCACGTGTTTCAACAGATGATTCTATCAATTATCTATGTTCAAGACTGGTTAACTAGCGAACATGCTACAATGTTGCCTATCTTGATCAAATTGATCAAAATCAAATGCCGACAGATCCAATCGACTTATCGACATCAAGTTTGACCTAATTGACTATCTATTTTCACCACATTCTACCACCTAAAATAGATGCGCAACATTTTATCATGTATGTGCAACATTATTTAACATTTGCACAATTTTGTTGGATATTTGTGCAACAATTCATAACGAATGCGCAGGTTTTAACATATGCGCGCTTTTATTGCATACTTGCACAACACTTACATTTCTATAGTATGAATGTGTAGCTGTTATTAACAAATGCACAACTATTATTAACGTATGCGTAGACACTTAAAATTTCTGCACAAACGTCAAAAGTTTCTACGCATTGGTGCGTCAAAACTGCGCATTCATACTCCACCTAGAAAACTAAAATTTTTCTAATCTAATCTATCATTTCATCTACCCTAAACATGCCACAAATCTAATCTAACATGCATCAAATCATCAAATCACAAAGTAGGATCGAGTCACCTATTGGTTCACCCGAATCAGGTGGTCACTGGAAGCGTCTGACTCTCTCGAAGCGGTGATCCGACAAGGGGAATGGCATTGTGGTGGCTCTGCTCTTCTCTCTCTCACTCTCTGATCTCCCACTGACAAGTGTGCACAATGAGCCTATTGTGGACCCCTAAGCCCTATTTATAGCCTATGGACCCTATATGCTTGGTGTGTGGACCCTATTTGCTATTTTTCTTCCATTCCACCCCGTTTTCTCCATCTTTTGTACCGTTCTTTCGTGAGATTGATTGCACAATAAAATAAAAAAATAATAATAATAAAACATAAAAATAAAAATAAACATTCAAATAATTTTTTTTGTCAATCAATCTCTCGAGGGGGCACGCATAGGTTGTCTGAGACATTGTCTGGGGCAGGGGCAAGAATGCTTGAAATTTTCTTTGAAACAATGTGATACACACATTATTTCAAAGAGGGGCAAAATGTATACACCTAAAAATGGCTTCATTAATTAATTAAATATTTATTATTTAATTAATAATTATTCCTCTATTTATTAAATAAATTATTCAATTTATTTAATAAATTCATTATAGTCTAATTCTATATCCTAAGTCTTCTAAATAGTCTATTAAAGTGATTTAATTAAATACACAATCACCTAAATATGACTAAGTCTTCTAATTCACTTCATCCACCTAGTCACCTGACACATCACCTTGGCTAAAATAAATAATTATTATTAATTATTTATTCATATTTATCCTCACCCACACATGTCCTATTCTTAAGGGCTATGTGGCCTCATAGGACTTGGTCTCATGACCACATGTCCTCTCAACAAACAAGTCAAGAGACATTCCCTATTCCTAAGGGGCTTCTCAAGCCACCTCTAAGGCTCAAAGGTGACTCATGGGACACTTGTACAAAGAGTCCTCATGAGGAAAATGTCTCTCCCCCTTTCTCTCTTTGGTCTTTGTGAGACACTTGACATGTGTCTTTCCCTTCCACCTTCTTCTCCTCCATGTCAATGTGAGAGGAACATCATCCCTACTCTTTCTCTCACATTCCAACTACATCCCCCTTTCTCTCAACTCCTTCAACCAAGCCAATCCTAGCCCTAGGATCTTCCACCTTTCATTCTCAACCATAGGATTGTGCCACCTAGGCCTAGATCCTCCAAAACTCTATAAAAGGAGCCTCATTTCCCATTTGAGAGCTAATAGGTATTTTTGATAACAAGCATTCGAGCAATCAAGCATCCAAGCATTCAAGCAATCAAGCATTCCATAGCAATCACCATTTCATTTTCATTTCATCCATTAGTTTGCATAAGCTATTGTGCACTCAATTTCATTCAATCTCCACACTTTGGTAACATCTTGGGAGAAGGCTTCATTTTGGAAATCTAAGAGCTCAACATCTTCAAGAAATCAAAGCTAGGAGGACAATGGAGACAAGCTGCATGGTAAGTGAAGGTAATTAAATTAGTTTCATCATTTCATAGTTACTTTGCATTCTTCATTGTGTTTACATTAGATAGATTCATTGGCTTTAATAGTTAATTTATCATTTCTAGTTGTTAGACATCTAATTTGCATACAACTGGTTCCTAGACAATGATAGTGGAAGACAATAGAGTAAGTCTCTGTGTTTTTGGTATATCTTACATATGATATGGATTAAGTGTATGTGAGCTTAGGAGATGAGAGACACGGAAATGAATGATGCTAGTTGATTAGCACAAGGTACAAAATGTTGTATGACATCATTTGTAGCATGTGATTTGGAGAAGACTTATTTAGGAGATGACTTCAGAGGTGTAGTGTGGATTTTGTTTTGGAAAATGTAAATTAAGGATGTCGGTCCTTAATTGTTGTAATAGAATCATTGTATATGTGTTTTAGGTACCGTCTATATCTTAGAAAGAGTTATGTAATTAGGAAAGCCTAATGGGCCAACTTGATCATGTAGAATGTAATAGGGTATATATGTAAGATCTTTTCTTTGGAAAGGATATGGAGAGAATATATGTGATATAAAAGGTATTGGATGAGTTGTGAGCTTGTGTCTGCGGATGTAGAGCAAAGGATTACTGGTGAACTTCATTGGAACTGATCAAGAAAGGAAAGTTATTTTCAGACAGTTCAAAAGACTATGTATTTCTTCATAGACACTTGTTGCGAATAGTGACTTCTGAAGGTGGATTTAACCTTCTTTAAGCAATGAGCCTGGGCAGCGAGCCCACCCTTCTTTCTTGACTCCTAACAGGGTATGTCCTCTAACAAGGAATGTGTACTGTAATGTTTTAATAAGCTCCTAATGGGGCTAAATCTTCTAACAAGGATACTATACTCTCAGTACATCATTTGTGGGTGCTAATTCCCACTGGGTTTTTTACCTTTAACAGGGTTTCCCCGAGACCAAAATATTGTGTTGTTGTGTTGGAATTCATTGTGTTCATTAGATTAGATATTGCTACTACTCAAAGTTTAAAGTTTAATAATCTTTCATACAACTGATTCACCCCCCCCCCCCCTCTCAGTTGTATTGTGGACTATTATTCCTAACAAGAAACTCACACAAATAAACTATTTCTCCATAGACTATCATTTGATGGGATACATATATTATAGTTGTAGTCATGAAACCCTCTTGGTTCTATAATTAAACTAATACCCATTGCAACAAAATTGACCCCAGGATTAATTATATCATTTACACTCATTTCTCTACCATCAAATTCAGCACTAGTAAGGTTCTTGACAATATTATTCTTAAAATTACTTAGGGAAAGCAACGAGACAAAAGAACATAAACTAGTTAAAACCCCAATTGCATCCTGAGTAATCTTGTATAAATTTTCCAAATATATTATGTCCTTATGAATTCTAATTATAATTATTTGAAACAAGTTGTCATCAATTGAGAAATCATGTAAATACTTCCAAATTCTTAACCTAAATCCTATAATATGATGGTATTCAAATTTGTACACCGACAAATCATCTTCCACCAATTTCTGCCACGTCTTCAAACTTAGATTGAATTATCTTTATCAAGGGCACATGAATGTATGCCATTACATATTTTGTGTATACAACATCCAAGGGACATTAGAGAATGCACCATTTGTATATGTCTTGATTATCACATATGTATATGGCTTCAATACAGGTTGTGGCTTCAATTCAATCTTCATTATGATCAGGGTAGTAATGAAAACCACTAATAAATACTTTTTCAACAAGTGTTATTGAACTAGATAACATAAAAAATTCTCACACAAGTAGCTCTCAAAATTACAAGTGAATAGAAATGAGACCAAAAAGTCACAATATCCTTTTTTCCAACTCATGTCAGTACTTCACAATTAATGCATTTACTATTAATGCTCAGCTCACAAAGTTAATCCTCTATTTTTTATAGTGAGTGTGAAATCCTATGAGAAGCTCTGGAAAGATCAAGAATTTCTCTAGAAATGATTTTGTATCCTCTATCATGCTGACATAAATTCATCATTTTAACTACATGAGGATTCTTAAAATATGTAAATAAATCTCTCCCTTAGATCAAGCATTTTTCTTAGTTTCTATAGGAAATATTTGTATCATTAAGGGGCACAAACATATCTATTGTTTCCTTTTCCATACTCTCATCAAAATTATTTAAGCATATCATCTTCATCTTTTTCCTTTTCTTTATTCACATCAATTTTCTTCTTTTCTAGAATAAGGATCTCTATATTTTTTCTTCTACAAAATTGAGAAGCATGTCCTAATTTATTGCAATGGTAACATGTAGGACCATGTTGTGGAGCTTATTAGATCTATATTCAATAGCCTTATGCCTATATTTTTTGCATGTATATAAACATTTATTGAAATATTAAACATTCCTATTATTGTCTAGATTCACATATACAATTGTAATTATCCTAATTTTACATTTATTTGTCTTATTTTCATACGTATAGAAAGCATAACATTGACCATTGAAAGATTGTGATATAATCCAACTTCTATATTCACTAGCTCTATGTCAAAATTTATTGCATGTGAAACATCTACTATTGAAAGATACAAGATAGTTGGTTGGAGAAGGAATAGGTCTTCTAAAGTTCTGTCTTAGAATCAGTTAATCTTCCAAATCAAATCAATTTCATACATATATCATACACAGACTATTCTTTGAACCACTATGCTTTACACAGTGATTCAAAGAGGGGCAAAATGTAATAGCCCAAAAATGGGCTATAGGTTCATTAACCTCTTAAATTAACAAATCGATCAAAATCGACACAAAAGTCCTAACCTCAGGCACATCTGCACATCAAGTTATCAAAACCCTAATTGATTTTATCTTAATTCTGATTCGGGGAATATTTTCTAAATATTCCTAATTATTCTAATTATCTTTAATTAAATATTATTCGGCGATAAATCTCATTTATCCTAAATTTGATTAATTGAATATGATGAATATTTAATTAATTAGATTAATACTGCCACTTAATTATTTAATTAGATTTAATTGCATTTATTCCTAATTAATATTGTTTTTATTTTGACAATAAATCAAAATTCCTACAAATAATCAATTAAATATTTATTTAATTGATTTAAAATCAAAGTTGTCAAATTTAATGATTTAATTGGAATAAAGTTTGATTTAATAATTGATTAACCCATAAATCAATTTTTTTATTTCAAAAATCAGTTAAGTTGAGAATAAATCACTTTATTTATTAAATTAATTTATAAATAAATCATGCACAATCAGAAAAGCAGACAACTAGAAATTAACAATCAATTTTAAAATTAAACTCAACATCTGATGATGAGTTGAAATTTGATCTAAACTCTATTTTGAGTTAAACCCTGCTTTTGCATGATTTTATGAGTTTATTTATTCTTAATTTCCTGATAACTCAAAAATCAACTTGAGTTTATCAAGAGTTATTTATGGCTTTTATCTTGCATCCTCAAAGCCCTAGATTTCTATAAAATCAAGGCTCAGCTCTTCATAATAAAAAAATCAACACTCGAATTTGCACAATTACTCTGGCGAATTGGCAATTGAAGGATTGAGCACTTGCGACAGGTGATTTGTGAGATCTTTCATAGTTGATCTTAGTTTTTCATAGTTTCGTATCATATATTTTCATATCATTCATAGCATTCTTAGATTAAATCTACATTCAATCTCAATTTCATTCATTTATCTTAGATTCATACAGTTTCTCATTCTTATTGCACAGAAAATCCAAAAATATAGATTAAATCTGCATTCATATAGTTTTCATTCTTTGCATTCAAATCCTTCGTTTAGGTGTTGCATTGTCACTGATCTCGATTCCAATCTAAGAACATCATACTCGCACCTACTAGAAGGCAGTAAATCACCTGGTTAGTATGGTTTCAATTACGTGCAAGATTTTGGTTTTTGCTAACCTCTAATGTTTTACTAAAGTGTTGTGTCTACAACTAGGTACAAAATTCACACACACATTTTTGGCACCCATCATGGGGCCCTGAAATAGCTTTCCATTCAATTTCTATCAATTTCTTATCATTTTCTGGTTAAAACTGTGATCTTTTATTCTTTGTCCGTACATTTTTTGTATGACTTTCTGACAAAAGTCATACCAGGAAGTTCACACTGTCGTATGAAAGTTGATTCTATCAAGGCTCTTATGAGAAGGTACACATTGTCATTTGGGAGCTCTATTATCGTATGAGAAGACACCCACTATCATACAAGTTTCTTGACTATCGTCTGGGAGGTAACCCACTATCGTACGAGCTTTGATGCCAAGATTCAATTGTCGTTTCAAAATTTTTGGTAGTTTTTTAGATTTGGACTAACAGCTAACCCTAACAATTGAAATCTTTTGTTTTTGACTGATATTTGCTGAATCTGATTGGAAAAAGCGCAACTAAATTGCTAAAACAGGTAAAATCTACTAAGCGCATTGTGAGGAATTCAGGTATTCTACTACGATCTAATAACACTTCGATTTGGACATAAAATGAACTCTCACATGTCAAGCTTGTGTGACTTTTCTTTCTTTCACATCACAGACTTCATTTGGGCTATAAAATGAACATAGATTTGCTTTCTGCATATCTGCTACACATAGTAAATAGGCCCTATGAACACTATTTGTGGATGATCTCAAGAGAGTGGGCTTCTTCCGCTTGTTCATGCATGTGAAGCTCTTCTTGATGAAGGATCCCCTTGTAGGTAGGGAGGTTACTGAGAGCGTCTCATGTTCTACTAGATTTGTGTGTCTTCAACTTTTGATTGATACATTCTCTCTCCGGAGGGGTTGATAGATCATAAGCGGTTGACATCATAGATCTTTGTGAGATAATCTTGGTCTTAGTGTTTTGGATTAATCTGTCTACTTTGTTTTGGTTAAAAGTGAAAAGGCTAGAGGACTATGCTCTACTCCCTTTTTGGGTAGTATCAGAAACTTAGATCCTTGAATCTGGAACTAGTCCCCATGTGGTATCTATTGTGAGTCACCTTTAGAGAGGGTTAATCATAGTGGACATTCCCTTAATTGGGTCAACCATGTGGATGGAACCTCAAGTGGTAATAGCCATTTTCGTAGTGGTAGCAGCAGCCGCTATATAAATGTCCTTGTGCAGGAAATCTTCACAGGTGTGGTCTCTTATTGGGCTGTCAGATCTCCCTAGCAGCTCCCGATTGATTAATTTATTGAACTGTGTCAAAACCTTGGTGCACCTGGATTGGAGTTTTCCCTCTTGAGATCACAAAAGTTGCAGAGTCAGACCATTACTACAAACCCTAGTGAGAACAAATTTTCATTTTTCTAGGAATATGTGTGTTATTGAAAAACTTTTTGGAACATACACAATTAGCACATTTAGTCACTTGATTGTTCATGTGCAGGGTTTCTTTGTCCCCTATTCATTGTTTTTAGATGTGCTTGGAATCACTTGCTTGTTATTTTGTGTGCTTGTTTATCTATTTGGTTACTGCAAACAAATGATCCCAAAATAATCTTCAAACCTGGACAGAAAAATTTGTGAACAATCTGAAACTGAAAACTTAAAATTTACAAAATCTAAAGTAAAATTCCTTTCTAAAGTCAAAATTCATCCCACAAGGTCAGAAATTCATACAAGTTTTGGCAATTGTCATTTCAGAACCCCTGTATTGTCGTATGATAGCTTGTATAGTGTTGTACAAGTTTTTCCACCAGTCAAAAGCAAAAAGTCAAAATCCTACTATCAACTGTTGTGTGAGTTTTGTAATTATCATACGAGTTTTTTCAACTATATTTTTAGAGCATACCCACTATCGTACGATCCTACAGAAAGTCATTTGAGAAATTTTGAAAAAAATTACTACAAAGTTGTCAAAATTGTCAAAGACCCAGTTTTTACAGCCTATTTCCAAAATCTGTCGAACAAATCATTGTTTCAGGAACAGAGCAGAAACTAGAACAAATTCATTCATTTTTCTCAAGTGAGCTCTTGAGTCTAATTTTTTCTTATGATTTATCAATTTGAGTCTTTTTCATCTTGTGTCAAAACCTTGTCAAAATTATCTTCAAATTTAGTCTTGTTACTAAAATGGCTAAGTGTTGTGAGCTCATGCCTACCATCTGTTAGGAATCTACCCACACTACTATGGCATAGTATCCTTCATTTACATCTGATCTAATCTTCAATCATTTCAATCTTGACAAGGTTGCGTCATTCGATCTTCTTGAATCAGGTCATTCTTCAATTATCTTCATCTTGCTTTCTTGCTTCACCAAAGGTTAATGGTGGAAACTAGAGCTTCCTCACATAAGAAATCTAGAGAAGAACTCAACACCATACCTTTGACTACTCACAAGGGTCCAAATCTTGAGCAACTCTACAATTCTGGTCTTTACGAAGATGATGGTCTTGGAAATTTTTTATTGAAAACTGGTTATATACCCCCTCCATCAACTCACAGAGGTAATCAACAAACTCCTCCTCACACTATCCCAGGGAGTCCTAAAACTCCTAACATGTCTCACGGAGGAACACAACACAAGTCTCAAGGACCTCATTCTCAACATGGTGTGGATCAAGAACCTACACCTTCTGAAATTTCTCGATATCAAAATGATGATGACTTCAAGAAAATGATGAGGCATTTCTTGAAAGAAGATAGAGAGGTATATTTTCTAGGGTTAGCTCATCAAGGAGCTAAACTTCCTCCCATATTTAATGTTGAAGATATCATTACACATGAGGAAGAAACTCCAATCATGGCTATGATGAAACAAATGCATGCCATGCAAGTCAAACTTAACAAACTAGAAAAAGAAAAGGAACCTAAGGAGTTCTCCATGGAGGCCCTATATCCTTTTCCATTTGATAAAGACTTGTACATGCCACCATTCCCTAAAAGGGTGGAGATGCCTAAATATGATAAGTATGATGGAAACTGTAATGCCCCACCAGGGAACCCAGGAGAACTTAACCTAAACATGCATCTAAGTTTGCAGAATAATTTATTTTTTAAAAGTTAACATACAAGAACATCAAAGTTTTACAATGCAGAAGCAACATAATGAAATGAACAAATCACATAGGTTACAACTCTCAAGGATTCCATGATGAAGATTACGTGTATATAAAATTAATTAATTAGATTAGGTACAATTATAAAACTCAAATAAACAAATGAAAGATAATAGCAACATCACATAGAAGATAACATAAATACAACTGGTACCATGAGGTATCCATAAATCTACATCCACTGCACATTTCGTAGGGTATGTAATACAATAACTGAAAAGAAGTACACATGATATCTATGAGAAACTGATACAAGATACAAGGTCACAAAGAAGAAGAAGAGTACAACAACAACAATGAAGATCAAGAAGGAACAACTGCTACAGGGATCATCTAGCATTGGTACACGAACGTCAAAATCTCAAATGGTAAAAGAATCACTACCACCTGACCTCGTGAACCTAAATGGTCCACTCCCACCATGCTGAGGAGATAACAATAGATCCCACTTGGATAACAAACATCAAACAGATCAAGCTAAGGAAAGGATCCTGAAATCTCTCTAACTCAAGGTGAAAAGTAATAATGTCATGAAAGACTCACTAATCTAGAGGCAACTGACACATGTAGGATAACTAGACTATGCATAGGAAGGTGTCATCCTGTACGTCTAACCCTTGAGTTTTGTCCTAGTAATCTTGCTGGATACCGGCACCCAAGTGACCTTACACGGTGTCAATGACCTCTTGTACTGATGAAGTCATCGACTATGCCAACTCATCCCTTTTAAAGGGGGCTAGTCATCTTCTCCATTCCCACCTTAGTCTGTACTAGCACTAAGCCAGGGTGAGGAAACCATATCTTGTTAGGTTCATTTTAAAATCTCTCAATGTTATATTTAGTTATCACTTGATTAAGACACTTAACAATAAGTGATCCTGGCAGCCACTTGTGGGCCCTGACACTTATTGCAAGCCACCTCCTACTACATATCTAGGTAAACTACCCTAGGCTCACAAATCTCACATAGATCACAAGATGATAATAATGTCCCTCGGGACTACTCCACAAAATAACAGGAACACACTTGTTCTCACAAAACCATGATATCACAAAACACTCTCAAAGTGTTCACAAAAGAATATACACATGATCCCGTGGATTGGACATAAACAATCAATACCATATTCTCTTCTATAGAATATGAAGCAAAACTCAATACAACATAAGCCCAAATGGTTAAATCAAGTGATGATTAGAATACACACACACACACACACATCAAACATAATGCTGAGAACATATCCTACCGACTCATACCCTAGCCTCTGCTTCCCCCTAGGTCTTCTAGTTCCCGAAATCACAGTAAGCATAAGAAGACACTCCAGGCACGAAGAAGACACATTTGCACCATAGAAAACTGAAATCTAATTACATAAGCAGTTTAATTTCCATTTTGAACATAATAGAATCTACATGCAGAATCACGTAAACCTACTAAGAGAATCTTATTATAAACATAACAACAATGCCTTAATGAAAGATTATACCCTATATGCGTTCTATGAATTCATTAGAACAAAAATGCCTAATCTCAGTATAACAGTACACTTAAGAAAGTAATGTTTCTATGTAAGGTTTGCATTAGATTGCATTCGTTTCAAAACAAATTACATGATACACTCATAAACCTTAATAAGCTTGATCCTAATGCAAACAAATATAACAAACGAAATACTATTAATTCCAATTCAAAATCAAACATAATTTTTGTATATATAGATAAGCTCTAATACATATATAAATGTCGCTTAAAAGACAATTAAGCGAGTAACTAAATTGTCCATTCGCATAAATCAATTAATAAATTATATATGAAAATATATTAATAATAATATATTTTGACATATAAATAAATTTCATTAAAACTACTTTTACGAACCATTAATCACACTAAATTAATTAAATTAATTAATCAATAAAATGAACTAACTAAATTAATTAAACAAATTAATACAACTATAATAATAAATGAAATTTATTTTTAATTAAAAGAAAAAAAAGTTCTTATTGGGGGGACCCTACAGGCCCCACACCCCTCTCCCCAAACGCTAGTGGCAACCTAGACTGCCTCACGACAGCCTAGGTACTGGCGTGGCAGTACCTAGCTTATTGTGTGGCAGGTAGGACAGTCATGCGGTAGCTTTTGACTACCGCATGGGGGTTGGGGGGAGTTGGTGGTCCCTGCCCCCATACTTAAATTTATTTAAATTTTTTTTTATATTTTTTTAAAAAAACTTACAAATATTTTTAATAATATTTTTTTTTTTAAAAACTTTTCAAATTGCCCAATCATACCATTAATATATATATATATATATATATATATATATATATATATATATATTAGCATTGCAATTTTTAATTTTTTTTAAAAGAACATCAACCAAATATATAAACAAATATCTTCATTTTGATAACAAGCTTTGATTTTTTTTTTAAAAATTACTATTTTTGAAAATGGAAATTTTAGACCTGTAGGTTTTTTTTTCCAGAAATGGAAATATTGCAATTTTCAATATCTCATAGCAATTTTTTTTTTGGTCTTTTTCTTTATCTGTCTTTTCCTCATTTGATTATAATTACATTACTAATTTTCCAATGTAATTTTGTCTTTTGAAAGCCAATGATTCTCCTACTGTGGTAATTTTTTTTAAACTGTCATTTTTCACAAAGAGTAATATTTTTTTTCTAGAATGATGATTTTTCACTCAAATTGGGTTTTTGTCAACAACCCATTAATTTAATTTAACCACACTATAGTACAAACTATATCAAGATTAATTTATCATTTTCTACAAGTTCTAGGATGTATTTTCTCTCCAAATTTCGACAGCATAACCCTACTATGCCAAGTATATATAAAAATATGAAATAGAAAATCTATGAGTTTTCTAAACCCCCAAATTGAAATCATAAATAGACACAAATCTAAAACTATAAATCAAATCAAACATAGAAAATTACTGAAAGTTCTACAAATGAAAACACAAGAAAGTTCTTTCAAACCCCTACCTCAATTCCAATGCCAGAAACTGAAATATAAAGCCTGTAGAATGTTGAAACCTCCAGATCTGACAACAGAAAAGCTCAATTCTACAGATCTGAATCACAGTGCATGCAAATCCCAAATCCAGATGCAAACAATCTTCACCCAGAAACTCCAGCACACACACCAAAAGCTCAAGAACACAAAAATGTCACAAATTCTCCAAAAAATCTCTTCATAAATCTCCAACAACTTGATTGAATCCAAATGAAAGCAAAATCCCCCTATTAGGGATTTAACCCCACCATTCATGCAAACCCTAGATGACTCATAGGACATCTCCTATTCAAACTCACCCTCTTGAGTTGAAACAAAATACTAATTAATAATTAAAAATATATATTTAATTGTGCACAACTCAACTTAGTCTCCTAAAGACAAGTTGACTCCTTTTTTAAACAAATCACATTCAAACTCAATAAAGCACATGTTAATAATAAAATCTATTATTAAATAATTTAATATTCCTAACATCATTAAAACATGCAATTTAACAATTTAATATCTAATGAACAATAATAATCCTATTTTCATGTAATTAATTAATTAAAACCAAATAACTTAATATTTGATTTTTAATTAATTATTAATCATTCAAAACATAGGAAATAAATTTAATATTATTTTTCCAAAAATAATATTACTTTCCATGACTATAGAAAAATCACATAATCAAACAATAATAAATCAAGATCATCAAATAAACATACAAGCTCAAGATAGGGATTCCACGAACTTTGTCAACCTAACAAATTCGGATAGGGTAGTCAACAGATACTTATCCAACAATTAGGATAAACAGGCTTAGGATAGGGTTTTGGATCCGTGTTATCTCCCCTCCCTTACCATTTGAGATATTGTGATAGGGCATGCTCATCCTAACAATTCAGGGAAGATGATGCCCAGTACCTGTGAACCTACATACAACACCCGCATATACAAACATATATACATATATAACAGACAATGGCGGGGATCGGCCGATCATGTGGATCTCGCAAGCAAGTAACTATGATTCCATCCCTCAACCACAACAGGCACGTCAAATAGTAATATAAAACAAACACATCCACCATACACATGCAAGTATGGGGTCAGTGAAATCATAAGCATTAATAATTTCCTAACATATAATCTATCATCGTAAAGTAATCATAACATTTATATAATCAGACTAGGGGTAGGGGTACTACAGAAACTCTGATCCTCAAGATCATGTCAGAGAATTCTGTACTCAATCCATGGAGTTCATGCACAAACCAACTTACTTAATGAGTCTTTTCCCTCGATCTCTGGGAGGGTCAGCCATTCATTGGTTCTCTAGAATGCCTCCTACTATCAAAAATTTTGAGGAGTTAATCAAACTGTTCTATCAACAATACTCCTACAATATTCAACATCCGGTCACCATGATCGACATCTACAATCTGAAACAATATCCAGGTGAACCATTCCTAACATTTCTCAAGAGATGGAGGAAGAAATTTTCTCTATATGCTAGACCCATTCCAGAAACTGAGAAGCTAGAAATCTTCATCAACAATCTTGTTCCAGAAATCAACTACCCTTTACAAATGCAAAATCATACATCTTTTGATAAGATGGTAGATAATGCGATCAAAATTGAGAAAGTACTTGTGAAAAAAGGAGACATCACACTTTAAAAGGACAAGTATGAATCTAGATCTAGTTCTAAGGACAAGAACAAAAATTGGAACAATAATAAAGGCATTGTCACATATGGCATTATTGATAATATCCATGCCCCATCTAAGGCACCTGCTTTCAATCTCACTATTGGCACCCAAGCCACCAAAGCTTCTGAAGCTAAAGCAACAGAGTCCAACAAAAAGTCATCTGATTACAAACCTTGGGCTACAAATCCTAACCGCAAATTCAATCCTCTTGGAGAATCCTTGGAATCTGCCATGAAAATCTATTGGAAAACAAAATCATCTACTTGCCTGAGATAAAAGTCTTTGATCCTGAACCTAAACCGAAATGGTGGAGAGAACGATTTTTGTGAATTCCATCGCAATAAAGGTCATAAGACTAATAACTGTGTTCGCTTGAAACACATCATACAAGACAAAATTGATAATGGAGACATCACAATTGACAATCATAAGAGCAATAATGATCATACAGCATTCACATAACCATTTCCTAAACATGGTAGAGAAGATTCTTCTTCTCAGCCTAATATGGGTCCTAAAGTCAATTATGCCTACTCTAGAAACAATCTTGTCATCAATATGGTTGAACCATGTCTATATGAGTGTTGCAATGTCATCACAATTGTAAGAAAAGATAGAGAAAATCAATTAGCTAATGTAGTTACTCGATCACAAGCTCAGGCACACCTACAAGGACAAATACCAGATTCATCCAATGTCCCTAAGGTGCCTTTCAATCTTTCATCTGCTTCTAAACAAAAGGCTACATCAAAATCTTCAAATCCTAAAGACACAAGGCCTACTTCATACAATATTGTCCAACAACTCCAACACACAAATGCAAAAATCTACATGTTTGAGTTGCTTCGGATATCTCCAGCTCATAGAACCATTCTAGACAAAGCTCTACTCGAATCCAATGTTCCCGATAACCTTGATTTTGATAGATTCTAGACTACGGTTGGTCATCTTATGTCTCCACAGTACATTTCCTTTTCAGAGGAAGATGATAACTCATTGAGTCATCCACATAACCAGCCCTTGCATATTTAAGTCTTGATCCAAAACCATCATGTCAAATGTGTGTTGATAGATGGGGGCATTGGTCTAAACATTTGTTTTTTCAACTTGATTACACAATTGGGATTTTAAAAAATGGCCATTGATCCTAGAAAGAAGATAACTATTAAAGCATATGATGAGCAAGAAAGATCTTCCAAAGGAACAATTATCTTACATATCAAAGTAGGTCCTATCATCAGAGATACTATATGTCAAGTTCTTGATCTACCTTTGGCTTACAACATCCTTCTAGGGAGACCCTGGATACATGAAATGAAAGCTATTCCTTCTACGTACCATCAGTGTTTGAAATTTCCTTATGAAGGGGTAGAGGTGACGATTCTAGCTTATCTATATACAACATGCAATACATTGAAAGAGAGTGCTGATAAACTTGTTCCTAATAATAGAGAATCTTCCACTAAGTAGCTAGACGTTGCTTCAACATCCAAGATGGAAGACATTGCTAAAGAGGTTAAGATCAAAGAAAATGGTATGGGAGAATATACTATAGAACTAGTCTTATCTTTGACATCTCTCCCTATCTCACCTAAGTCTTATGGACAAACTCTAAAACAGTCTAAAATTGAGTCTAAAGAACCTCTTGAGGCATATAAAGGAAATTTTGTTGCAGAACAAGTATCTAAACAAGAGTTTGGAGAAGATGAAGTTGTGCTCGCATGGCTATACAAAGATGAACCTAAATCTCAAGTTGTTAAAAAATGTGATGCTAAAATATCGAATATCCCTTCTAAGTCATATGGCCCAGGAGACAAATTGATCAAGAAAATGGGATATACTGGAAAAGGACCTCTAGGACTATAGGGTAAAGGTCTTCTATCACCTCTTGATCATCGTGGCTGAGAAAAAAAGAATACAAGTCTAAGATATAAGAAGAAGCCTTTATGTCTTAGCAAGAAGTCCCCACATGTCTTAGAACAGGTTGAGCCATCCATAGCAAATCAACTAAAGGGAGAAATAATAGAACAATCTGATAGTGATGATTCAGACACCACTGAAGATCTCATTCCCTATGAGCATTTGCCTAAAGAAATAAAAGACCTCCTTGAAGCTGAAGATGATCCAATAAAAAGAATTAATGTAGTAGAAACATAAGAAACTACTATAGAGAAAGAGATAGTTGCAACACAAGAACCAGCTAATCTCAAAGACAATCAAATAGACAAAGAGGAAGGTGGTAGTTATTCTGAGACAAATTCCCATGAGTATGAATTCAAATCAAAATCTGAGGGTAACCCTTCTTGGGGTATTCACCCTAACTTTACTCATGTTCTTAGATTTCCTAGAGGCATAGATTGAGAATCTAATGACTATGAATGGGGAGCCATTCCAGAAGAAGATGAGCTTATTACAGAGAAACATGTTGATGTTATTCACCAATATGCACCTAAACCCAATGTAAGTCTAGAGAAAAATGATGAACTTATTGAGTCTGATCCACTAATGGCTAAAGTGGACTTCCATAATGACATTGAGCCTATTCATGAATTGAATGTCTTAAGTTGTAATAGCACCTTTGAAATCAAGCGTCAGGTTAGGACCAATGATGACAAATACATATCCGTAAACACTATTTCCCAATCTTTCATGACTTTAAATATCCAAAATCCTGAACTTCTTGACCAAACCTCTACAAATATGAGCCAAGGTATTTATACCTTTCCCAATGACTATGCCCTTGCTTGCTACCTAAATGTAGTTGAGCCTATGAGGACTTCCATCAGTGAACCAAGTGTTAGCATGATGGAGTCGAACATCAAGTATCTTAGTCAAAAGAATAAGAATAAAAATAAAAATAAAAAGAGTTCTAAGGGTGAAAACCACTTTGTGGCAGTCTCAGAACTTACAAAAGTAAAAATAAAAGACGTATTCGAAGGTGAAAACCTCTCTAAGGAACCTAAGGATGAGATATTTGATGTCCTTCTGAGTCATTTATAGGATAGATCTCCAGTTCTAATTGAGCCCACTCAGTCTATCAACTTGGGAACAACAGAAGAACCATAGTTGATTCATGTAGCACAATCCTTATCAGAAGAAGAAAAGAAAAAATTTACTACATTCCTAATAGAAAAGAAGATCAACTTTACATGGAAATATTTAGATATGTCAAGGTTGGATCCTGACCTTATAATGCACCATTTATCTATAGCTCTAGGCATCAAACCTGTTAAGCAGAAATTGAGAAAGATGCATCCACATGTTGCACTCTTGGTCAAAGCTGAATTAGAGAAGCTACTAAAAGTTGGATTCATCTGTGTTATTGATTATGTTGAATGGATCTCTAATATTGTACCTATTTCAAAACCAGACAAATCAATATGAGTATGCACAGATTTTAGAGATGTGAACAAGGCATTCCCTAAGCATGATTTTCCACTACCTAACATTGATATGATAGTGGACATGACTACGGGTTTTGAGATGTACTCTTTAATGGACAGTTTCTCTGCATTTAATCAAATAAAAATTGCTCTAGAGGATCAAGAGAAAACTACTTTCACATGTGCATGGGGTACCTTCTGTTGGAATGTCATGCCATTTGGGCTTAAGAATGCTGGTGCTACATATCAGAGAGCTATGACATCTATTTTTCATGACATGATGCACCGAACTATGGAGGATTATGTTGATGATACTTTAGCAAAATCTATGATTAGAGCTGAACATCTAAATGACTTGAGCAAGATACTAGACAAAATGGAAAAATTTAGTCTCAGACTAAATCCTAAGAAGTGTGCTTTTGGTGTCTATAGAAAGCTCTTAGGATACATAGTTTCAAAGCAGGGCATTGAAGTTAATCCAGCTAAAGTAAAGGCTATAATGGAGATGCAACCCCCAAAGAATATTAGTCAAATGAGGACATTACAAGGGAGAGTACAATCTATCAAGTGTTTCATATCACAGCTTGCAGACATATCACAACCTTTTACAAAGATATTACATAAAGGTGTGATCTTTGCATGGAATGAGGAATGTGAAAAGAAATTTAATCATATCAAGAAATATCTATCAAATCCTCCTATCTTGATGCCTCCTATTCAAGGGAAGCCTTTGATCTTATATGTCTCTACTACAGATACATCACTGGGGGCATTTCTTGCACAACATGATGAGAATAAGAAGGAAAGAGCTATATACTATATCAGTAGAACATTGGTGGCATACGAAAAGAACTATTCTATGATTGAAAAGGCTTGTCTAGATGTGATCTTTGCATCACAAAAATTGATACATTATATGTTGGCTCATACCACACATTTGGTAGCTAAGATTGATCCACTAAAATACCTACTAAGCAAAGTTGCCCTCACGAGTAGATTAGCCAAATGGGTCATGCTCTTAAGTGAATTTGACATTGAATATGTTGAAATAAAATCTATTAAGGCCAAGTTATTGTTGATCAGTTAGCAGATGCACCTTTGTTCGATGACACACTAATGCAAATGGAATTTCCAGATTCCTCTATCATGAATCTTTCTTCTAGAGAATGGAAATTGTTCTTTGATGGATCCTATACATAGAATGGATTTGGAGCAGGCATTATGTTATCACTCCTCAGGGATACTCCATTCCTAAGGCATTCAAAATCAATTTTCCTTTTACAAACAATATTGTTGAATTTTGAAGCCCTTTTAAATGGTATGAAAATAGCAATTGAGTGGAGAGTGACAGAGATACACGTTCATGGAGACTCCCAACTTGTTATCCATCAAGTCAATGATGTGTATAAAATGAAGGATGAAAAGCTCGTTCCATACAAAAGAATGTTAGATGATCTAAAGAAATACTTCATATCTATCACATTTGAGAAAATACCTAGAACAGAGAATAAGGATGATGATGCAATGGCAATGCTATCTACTCTATTACAATAGCTTGAACATGAGGTACACTATGAGTTCCTAGTGGAAGCACTATCTTATCCTTCATATGATTCCCCCAAAACCCATATGATCTGCACTGTTGTAGGTCATGATTCATCTTGATATAAAAACCTATTCTCCTATCTCAAAGACCAAATCATTCCCGATACCTTCATTCACCATGAGAAATGATACCTTATCCGCAATGTGTCTCTGTGTGTCATCATTGGTTATGATTTTTACAAATGAGGTCTAGATGGTACGCTACTTAGATGTTTAGAATGGGAAGAGTCTCAACGTGTGTTAGAGGAAGTCCACAATGGTATTTGTGGGTCACACTCGAACGGTTTAACAATAGCCCGAAAACTTATTAGGGATGGGTACTATTGACCGAAAATGGATAAAGAGTCTATCAAGTTTGCTAAGAACTGTCAAAAGTGCCAAGTGCATGGTAATTTAATTCATGGTCCAGGGAGAGATCTAATTCCCTTTACTACACAATGGCCTTTTCACCAATGGGAATTTGATCTTATAGGATCCATACATCCTCATTCATCTAATGGGCATACCCATATAATCACAGCTATAGATTATTTCACAAAATGGGTAGAGGCAGTCCCTTTAACATAAGAAACTAGCAAGAAAATTTCAATGTTCATCTTGAACTACATCATATTTCGGTATGGTATTCCACATTCTATAGTCACAGACAATGGTGGACAATTCAAAAACAAATACTTAGATGATTTATATGCTAAATTCAAGATTACACAACATTGGTCATCAATCTACTATCTGTTAGAAATAGGAAATACTGAGAGGGGGGGGTGAATCAGTATTTCACAAACTTTTACTTTTGCCCACTTATGGATATAACAGATTACTTTAGTGCATACAAAGATTATCAAGCTGATTGACAAATATAGTAGTAAATAGAAAGAACTCATAACACATGATATGTTCTCGAGGAAACCCTGGCCAAGGGAAAACCCCGGTGGGGATGGTACCCACAAAGATCACTAATCAAAAGTATCCTGTTAGGGATATTGGACCCTGTTAAGAGTCAATTTACAATATATAGTAGATCTGTCCTAGTTAAAGGACTTTAGGCCTTGTTAGAAGCCTTAACCCTGTTAGGAGTTAGATTACAAAACCTGATCACCAGCTGAGATCACTGCCCAAATAGGTAATACAAAATGTTTCTGACTATAGTACGGTACTTCTTACAACTTCGCATCAATAGCCTTTACTGCTATCACAATATACAACTTTCGCAAGTTATCCTTTTCTTTCTTTTCACAAAACACATCATTATCATTACATTTCAAGTATGCCTAATATATGAGTTATTAGAGCTAATAACTTTATATGGTCAACTTCCAAAATATTTATCCGAGAGTAAACATCTAGGATGTCATCCCTTCATAATGTTAAGTCATTATTTTGACAAGCAAAAATAATCCCTTAACTCTTTCGCTAATACTGTCTCCAAAACTGTTCTGTCTGCAAAACTATCTTCGGTAAACTTTGAATAACTTCATTCGTACTGCTCCAAACTTTATGTGCACTAAGATGGGGTATCCTCATACTTTTTAGAAGCTTAGTTAACTACACAAACAAAAATATTTCTCCAGTGGACGTCGCCAACTAAATCTTCATCGGGTGCTCTGTCAGGATCACTGTATCCATACTTAGACAATTTCTCCCTTCAACTTGCCATACTTGCATTCCAGATTCTGCACTCTTAGTAGATATCATATGTTTCCATAATGACAACATCTATGTATCTACATTAGCCAAATTGCCAATAATCTCCCCCTTTGTCATTGGTGGCAACATATGGGAAAATTGGCTAAGTGTGCAAACAAAACTTCAAAATACTTACACAAAATTGTGGCCAAATGTTATACAACACATATACAATATTGTACTCCATATAATAGCTCCCCCTATGAGTATCCGTCCTCAACATATTATCAATTTTCTACTATCTCTCCCCCTTTGACAACAATGACAAAGATAGGGTGTACAAAAATTTCAATAAAAACTTGATACCTTGTTATCAGCTATTGCAAAGCCGGTAGGCTTGCAACACAGTCGCCAAACTCTGACTTCCATGATTCAAAATTTTTCTCCCATATCTTCCTGATGGATTCAGTAACATTGAGTAGAGTACTCAATCCGTATGTTGCTGTCTGACAAGCTTGCAGGGAATTAAAGCTAAACTTCTGAAAAGATGTCTTTGTTGAAAGACACTACTCAATTTGGTCTTCAATAATTGAGGTCTTGGTTGAGATATGCTCTCTCAAGATGTTAATCCTGATCATCTTTCTGTTCTTCTCCTCTGCTAACATTCTGATTTCATCATTTAACTTCCTTATGTTCTTCTCCACAGAACTTATCTTTACATTTGGGCTTGTCAAGGTGTTTGTTTTAGCTGTAATTGCATCTATCTTCTCTCTGATCTTCTTATCTTCTTCAGTTGTTAGGATTTATGATTTTGTGCATTATATATACAAACTCTTTCTAGTCTCAAAATGTTTCCTCAAATTCTTTATGCATACATCCAAATTACCAATATCATTTCGAATATTTACACTTAAATTTTGTTGCATTTCTGCTTCAAAGGCTTCCTAAACTTTTATTCTAGCAATATCCTTCAAGTTATAAAATTCAAAGTCAAAAGAGTTTATTACCATTTTAGCTTTCTCAAGTGGATCTGATTCAAATACCTTAGTGTTGATCACACTCTCAAGTTTCTCTGTCAAAACTCTAACTTTGCCTTCAAGATCCTTCACCTTCTTATTCTTTCCAATAATTTTATTAAGAGATGTGATGAACTCAAGCTGATCATCATCTTCAACCTCTTTTCCAAGGTCTTCAAAAATTGAACCAATTTGTCTCTTCTTATTGTCAGGTGCACTAGGGTAGTGACCTCTGTCAAAATTTGTTTACTTTTAACTGTCTGCTCTGCTGGAACTGATTCTGATATAGCTGGTGCTTCCACTGCCTCTGTATCATTTTCTGATTCTGTAACCTTCTCTTGCTCTTCTAAAGCCAAATTGTCAACAATGTTTCCTAGATCATGAAATACTACATCATCTGACTCTAGTGTCACTTTGGTTCCTTCAATGTCCATTGATTCTTTGCCAATATTGATATGTGAAGAAGATGAGACTTCTTCAATACCAACTTCCTCTGCATGCAGTTCCTCTGATTGCTTTTGCTGAGGATCTAATTCAACGTGCTTTCCTGCAACTATATCTACAAGAACTTGCATTACTGCTTGCTCAGTCTCTTTCTATACTTCCTCCTTTTTGCCTCCCATTATAAGAATTGTTCTTCTCTTAGTTCTCAATAAAGTTCCAAGAGGCTTCAAGATTCTCTTCAAATGATCTTCATCCTCAGCTTCATAGAACTGTCTGATTACATGTTCTCTCATCTTTATGTCCTCTTCTTGTGCTCTCTATTTTCTATTCACAAGTCTGTTATACAAATCTTCTGGGATCTTACCATGAATAGTGCTAAGTTTCTTATCTGTCAAAATCATATGAATATCATTGCATTTTCAAAATTCAATCTGTCAAATGATCCATATAGATCATAGAATTTATTTATCTTAGTGAAGTCTCCATGCTGCAATATATCTTCATTAACTCTTTCAATTCTTGGTTTCCAAGTTTTCTTCTTGATTGAAGCTTCATCATCATCTTTAATTACTGCTACTTTTCTAGGTACAGGTGGTACAATCACTTTTTGTCTCTTGTCGGGTCCTGTTGCACTCACTTTTACTCTTTTGCTAGGATTAGGAGAAAAGGATTTTTCTCCTTCATCTTTTTTAGGTACTTCAACTTTTACCTTTACTACAATAGGATCAACAGGGTCTGCACTAGATGCCACAGGTGGAACTACAAGATTTTCACTTTGCTTCAAGGCTTCTACAGTCTTCTTAGCTATGTCAAACTCATGACTTGACATACCTGATTCTTTCAGTATTTTCTTCATAGTAGATTCAACTCTCCTACTAGATTGCTTCTTTTCTTTCAAACTTATTGCAGAGTTGAAATTCTCTTCATAGGTTCCAAACCTATTTGCATGACCATCCAATTCACAGTTTAACACTCTATTCACATATCCTACTGTTTCTGCTCTAGATATTTCATAGCCAAGAGGGTCTATGAATTCCATTCTAGGCTCAACTTCTTCAATGTAGGTGAAATCAATGTCTACCATAAAACAAATGTCATCTTTATGCTTTTCAACTAAGGATTGAGGAATCCTTGATCTATTCTTAACAATATTCTGAAAAGTCTTCAATGCAAGCTTCACACTGTCATTGACTTTATCAATTAGGTGCTTCATGTAGACTGAGTTTATTCTTTCCATTGTGTTCACATTGTCACTCTAGTCAACTGTGTAAGGAAATCTTCACAAAATATGGAAAAACATATAGGTTATCAGAGATGAAAACCTAAACTGTGTGTACTTAGCCTTCTTAATCTTTTCTAAATTCTCAAATAACTAAATTTTTAAAATTTCACATAGGTCTACTTGTTTCTTCTCAATACACATAAGATAAGCTACATGAACCATTCCTGCAGCCATGTCATCTTCCCTTGAACTACCACAGAATTTAGTTGTTAGGATCTTGCAAAGGTACCTAACATCATCTTGCTTAATCTTACTTATCGCAATTCCTCTACCATTATAACTAGATCCAGTGTTGTCTAAGACAATCTTTCTCATGTTCTTTTCATTCAGTGGAATCTCTCCAACTTTTGATAATCCAGTAACATCATGAATTAGGTCGGTAGTTATATCAATAACTCTATCCTCCATCCATAATTTCCCATTGTGGATTCTACTTAAAATGATCTTGGTACATTCCTCATCATTAAATTCATACTTCATGGAATAATTGATAATTTCATTGTTCTCTAGGTTCCCATAAGCTGGTTTAACTGACATGTCTTGATTATACAATTTCCTATAATCATCACTAAAATTTGCATCTCCCAAAGTTTCAAACTTGCAACCTAAATATCCTTTAACATTCTCAATGTGTAATACTCCATCTAGTACGGATGATAGTGCTAGTTTGTCATCAATTTCAGCTAGCTCTACTAGTTCTTTCTTAATCTTAGGTCTATTCTTATCCTTAATATTATGAACCATAGAAATATCCATCTTATCAACTGATTAAAGATCAAAAAAATACCTCAACTTTGCAAATCTAGGGTTTCGGTATGATCGGCGCTGCAAACTACTTCCAAACTTCTTCAAATCATCCTCAACTTGCTTTTTCTTCTTTCAAATCTCTTTTCAATCACTTTGTAATCATGATAACTTTGATTTCAACCTTATAACACTTCACATTAACTCAATTTGACATCGCATTCATTCATTTTGCCGCTAAAACCTCAAAAAGCTGATTCTGCAAACCTGCAACTATAAAACCTTTTTGTGACCTCACAAAACACAATATTTTCTTTTGTGCACTTAACCATAGCCTTAGTACAACATAAAAAACCTATATCTAACTGTGCCAAACTTAACTCATTCAAATTCCTAATCTACACTAATCCTAAGTCCTAAACTACAGAAACTTACATAATTTAAGTACTTAAAGAAGGGTCAGGTAAAGATTCATCCTTACCATTAGTTACATTACGTTCTTGACTACTTTCAATGCTGAATATACCTCCTTAATCTATGCCTTTATCAAATTTTACTTCATCTTTATTGCTACAGCAACCTTTCTCTTTGTTTCCTGCATTTTCATTCCTTCTTGCATTGTTCCTAGGGTTAGGGTTATGATGATAACCTCCATTGTTCATTCTGCAAACTCTTGCTGAGTGTCCAAACTTGTTGCATATCTGACAAATGATTCCATTGTTTCCAAATCTCTATCCTTGCTGGTTAATTTGTGACCTGCAATTTCTAGCAATATGTCCTACTTTGTTGCATCTAAAACATACTACCACTTTTCTTTTAATCATTTCTTCAATAGATCTCTCATCTGCATTGTTAGTATTCCCAATCATTCTATTATCATAATTATTCAAAATTACTTTAGGTCTTCTACATTAGTTAGCTCTATGTCCAAAACCATGACAATTATAACAATGTCCATTAAGAGGTTTAAATTGCTTACCTGTGCAATCTTTTTTCATGTGTCCAATAGTATTACAAGCAAAACATCTACCTTTGAATTCTCTTTGCATACCTTTAGATGATTCTTCTTGTTTTGATTCTTCTTGCTTTGATTCTTCTTTCTCTCTAGGTGGTTCTTCTTTAGATGGATCTTCCAATGTGTTCTCATCTAGCTTCACTTCCTCCATACTTTCAGATGTCTTCAAATCTGGCTTCTTACTTTCATGATTTGTTCTAAACATACTAAATCCAAATCCAGTCTTATCAAAGAATGGTTCTCCAAAAGAAATTTGTTTTTCAATCCTATCACTATTTGAATATAGCCTTTCAAGTTGTTGTTTAGATTGAGTTAATTCACCTTTCACAATTTTATTATACTTCTCAAGTTCCACATACTGAACTTTTACTTTTTCAGATTCGGATGTTACCTTTTCAAGTCTTGATCTCAGATCTTCATTCTCAATTTTCAATTTTTCATTATCAGATCTCAAATTTCCATCTTTCATACTAAGCTTCAGATTTACTATCTTCAACTCATGCTTAAGGATCTCATTTTCTTTTTCTAATTCATCACAATCTTCAACAAGAATATCAGATTTCTTTTCAGATTTCAGATCTTCAATCTTACTTTTTAATTTGTCAATAGCATTCTTTGCATCTTCATACTTTCTTCTTAAGGAGTTTCTTTCATCAGTAAGCATATCAATCTATTCAAGAGCTTCTTCAAGATTCTTCTGAAGTTGATCCATATCCATAGAGATCTTACTCAAGCTACTAAGCTTTCCTTGAATGTTCCTTCTCTGATTAACTGTGCTCTAATACCAATTGTTAGAAATAGGAAATACTAAGAGGGGGGGGTGAATCAGTATTTCACAAACTTTTACTTTTGCCCACTTATGGATATAACAGATTACTTTAGTGCATACAAAGATTATCAAGTTGATTAACAAACATAGTAGTAAATAGAAAGAACTCATAACACATGATATGTTCTCGAGGAAACCCTGGCCAAGGGAAAACCCCGGTGGGGATGGTACCCACAAAGATCACTAATAAAAAGTATCTTGTTAGGATATTGGACCCTGTTAAGAGTCAATTTACAATATATAGTAGATCTATCTTGGTTAAAGGACTTTAGGCCTTGTTAGAAGCCTTAACCCTGTTAGGAGTTAGATTACAAAACTTGATCACCAGCTAAGCTCACTGCCCAAATAGGTAATACAAAATTTTTCTGACTATAGTATGGTACTGCTTAATACTTTGCATCAATAGCCTTTGCTGCTATCACAATATACAACTTTCGCAAGTTATCCTTTTCTTTCTTTTCACAAAACACATCATTATCATTACATTTCAAGTATGCCTAATATATGAGTTATTAGAGATAATAACTTTATATGGTCAGCTTCCAAAATATTTATCCAAGAGTAAACATCTAGGATGTCATCCCTTCATAATGTTAAGTCATTATTTTGACAAGCAAAAATAATCCCTTAACTCTTTCGCTAATACTGTCTCCAAAATTGTTCTGTCTGCAAAACTATCTTTGGTAAACTTTAAATAACTTCATCCGTACTGCTCCAAACTTTATGCGCACTAAGATGGGGTATCCTCATACTCTATAGATGCTTCAGTTAACTATGCAAACAAAAATATTGCTCCAGTGGACGTTGCCAACTAAATATTCATCAGGTGCTCTGTCAGGATCACTGTATCCATACTTAGACAATTTCTTCCTTCAACTTGCCATACTTGCATTCCAGATTCTATACTCTTAGTAGAGATCATATGTTTCCATAATGACAACATCTATGCATCCACATTAGCCAAATTTCCAACACTATCCTCAAGGGAATGGACAAGAAGAGGCTTCTAACAAGAATCTATTAAAAATATTGCACCGTACAGTTAATAAAATAGGAAGAGACTGGCATCTCATGATTAATCCAACTCTCTGGGCCTACAGAACAAGTATCATAATGCCCACTGGGGCTACACCTTTCACTTTAGTTTATGGGTCTGAAGTGGTACTACCTATTGAGGTTGAAATCCCATCACTGAGAATCAGAATGCATGGTCTAGTAACTGATGATGACTATAGAGTGTCTAGGTTGCAAGAAATTGAACTACTAGATGAGCATAGACAAGTAGCGTATGATCATCTCAGAGTATATCAGAAAAGAATGTCTAGAGGTTACAACAAGAAAGTCGAACACAAATAATTTCAGGTTGGTGATCTAGTCTTGAGAGAGAATCCTAAAAATCAATCACATAGAAAGTGCAAGGGGAAGTTTGAACCCAACTAGTTGGGTCCCTTTGTTATCACTGCTACTTTTGGCTCTGGAGCCTATCAACTCTCAACGACTAAAGGAGAATAGCTCTGAGAACCAATCAGCATTCTCCATCTAAAGAAATTCTACACCTAAAGTATTCAGTCTATGGTAAAATGTCCTTTTAAAAATCTTTAAAATCTGAAAAAGTCCTGAAAAAATGAACATCTTGGTGAAAACCTAGCAATAGGCACCTTGATGATTCACAAAAAAAAAAATATATCAAAAGTACAAAAAAATTGAAAAAAAGAAAAATACAAAAAAAATGAGAAAAAAAGAAAAAGTGCCTTGGTGAAAACCTCAAAATAGGTGCCTTGGTAGCAAAAATAGAATCTCTGCCAAGATGGTGAAAACCCAGAAAATGACTGCCACTTGTTCAAAATGCTCCATCTATCAGTGCAATCTTGGTCTTTCCCAGCTTTTAGTCTGCTTTAGTCTGTATATATCCTTGTTTTAATAAAGTATGTCTATACATCAATCAACTCAAGCGTCTGTATCCTATCAATGTTCAAACTTGAGGGCAATCAATGTCATATCCTATAGCCCCCAGTGTATCTTTAGACATGTCATATCTAGTCAGGGTCCTTTGAAGCTACATCTGATTCAGTCAGTCAGTCTCCTCTACAAAAAGGATTTTGCATCTACAACAATGCAATCAAACACAAATCAAAAACAATCTATGCTTTTACATGCTTTTATCTCCTTGCATGCTTACTGATTCACATTGAGATTTTTGCATATTGTGTCCTTTCGAGCTCTTCAATGATGTCCTTTAACGGATTTATAGAGTGATGACTGGGGGCATAATCTTTTTTTTTTTTTTTTTCTTGTATGTGAAAATCTCATAACTTTGGAAATTCTGGATTGAAATGGTGTTCATCTGTAAGAGCCTCTATCTCAAATTGGATGGCCATGCGTACCTCGACCATTGATACCCAGAAAATTCAAGGAAGTTTGATCTAACTATTGTCTTTTTGAGTGAGTTCTTTCTCCTATTGTGAAATGCGATCTTACCTAAGGATGTGAACTATAAAGGGTCACTATGGGTAATTCACACTGGATTTAGACTGATCTCTTGACACCTTGATGTATTTGTAATGCAAGGCATATTCTGGTCATCATGACATCTATGTTTTGATGCTTATACAAATTTCTATACCAAAATGGACATGATGTTCAAGTCATCTTGGCGTTTGTGCCTTGGTGCTTGTATCTAATCTGACATTCCAAAAACAAAATCAATATTCATATGTTCATGGTTATATGACCAGTGGGCATTGTATTGATTCTTGCGCATACAAATCAATATTCATATGTCTATAGTTTCCTAGCTAGTGGACATTGTATTGATTTATCCGGTTACCTAAAAAGTTCAATGATGATAACAAATCGACACATGATCAGTGACTAGGTCCTAGGTCTTAGGTTTGCATCTCTATTTGCATGTCATTTTACACTTTGCATGAGTGCATGATCTCACAAATTGCTCGAAACTTTTAACAATTCTTCTAAACTATACTTAAACTGAAAATGAAGAGTTGAATCTCATACGAAGGTTTCCTCATAGAACCGCAAGCAGTCACCATTCTGGGTTAAACATCCTTTTTGACATAAGACTGAGTACTTGTCTTCATCAATACCTGCAAAACATATCATGTGTATCATTGCATTTACATTACATATTCATAATCATTCATTCCATCTATTGCATTACATATTCATAATCATACATTTCCATACATACACTTTCTATAATCAATCACATTTGCATAACATTCATACATTTGAAAGAAACCATTGCATTGCATAAATCCATACATACATTCTACTCTACTCATGGCATTTACATCACATGATATCATCATAAATAAAAAACAAATGACAAGTACACATGAAGTCACAACCAAAATCTCGATCTCATATCATATAAACTTGAACTAGTCAGGGGTGCACTATTGGCACAGTGTACAAAAGAATGAGCTCATGTGAGCTATCAGAAGTCAAAATAGTATCAAAATCAAAAGAGCAAAAATCTCAGAACATATCATGACAGATCAGTTGTCTATCTAATCCTCTGCATCTGGTGGAGGTGGTGGTGGTGCATCAGGCACGACCTCAGCTCTAGGTACTCTAGCTCCCTCTAATGCTATCATATACTGAGAGTATGTGGGTACTCTCTAAGAAATAGGAACAATAGCATAGTACGTAGAAACATAATAGGCAGCTCATGAGGTCTGATGTGTCACCTCTATCTATAATCTATGAACCTCCTCACAAAGCTCAGACCGTTGTCTATCTGCCTCAAGGAATCTCTCCTCCCAGTGAGCACTCTGTACCTTTAGGTCCCTGACTTGTAATCTAAGTCTCCTAATGATCTCCTATGGAGTAAGTGGTACACTAGGATCAATATTGGCTATCGACATCTCAGTATCTACCGCTGGCCGCTCTATGGTCTCTGCTCTCTGCACCTTACGGTGTTGCACCTCAACACCTAAATCAAAATTAGTGTCACCCTATAAAGGATTGGGACCATCACCACCTACAACCTACTCAGTTGCAAGTACATCATCTACTGTGCCCTCACTACCCAAAGTGCCACTCTCTCCTCTAGTGTATCTCCTAGAAGTACCTGTTGGTTTGCTTGCTGAAGAACTAGTTGGATGAGGAGGTGGTCTAGTATGTCCAGCTAGTCTCTATGGTGTCACCACTATTCTTGGCCTAGGAGGTGTAGGCTGGGGTATATGTGCTTGTTCACACCTTTGTCCTCGACCTATTGGGGCAACTGTAACATCTATGGCCTCCTCCATGGAAGGAATCAACTTTGTCAAATTTGAGAACCTATATATCGGGTTCTCTACAAGCCATGCAATAAAACCATCTATGATGCCAGCATCTGGCACATCTTCTCTATAATCCCAGTCTCTGCCGACTATACCACTATACTCCTATGTACATAGAGCATATGATAGTCGAGGGCACCATCCTAACCTGAGCTCTCTCAGAATCTGTGCATAGGCAGTGTGCTCCTGTGGTGTACCCTCGATGATGCCATACTGCCTCCATATCCTAGTAATAAGGAAGTGCTCTATAACAGATGTGGATTGCCCAATCAATACATGACTCTGACAAAAATAACTAAACTACTCTTTGGCAGTAGGTCAGGCCTCTATAAGAAGATATATTCTCCATACTACAAAAGTCATATCATCAAGGCACCGTCTAAAATACTCTATGTGGCCCATGCAGACCTGTGTAACATAACCTAAATAAGTATACATCATTGGCTCCTACGGCTAGTGCTATGACTAACACACTGGTCTACAAACTGGGATGTGCTCCCAGGCCCATATCTGAAGAAATAAAGCACCAAAGGCAAATGATTTTCTCTCCTGATACACAATCTTGTGCATCTGGGAGAACATATGTGCTAACATACACTGACCCCAAGCCAACTCAGAAGGAGTAGACATCAACTATGCCATCATTGGGACCCAGCCCATCAATAGACCATTATGTTGATGGTCAGACATAATGATGCCTCCTATCATCCCAACAATAATGCACTCTAGTCTATGGGTCTACCCATAGCATTGTACCAAGGTCTCCCAAGAAATAGAAGTAGTTAGTTGTGTATCATCTCTGAAAAGACGTCTGAATGCTAGTAGACCTGAGTTCCCCGAACTCACGTAATCAAGATGCTGACCATGGAATGGTATACGCAGAATCTTGTACACATCCTCAGGTGTGATAGTGATCTCTCCAGCTGGAAAGTGGAAAGTCTGGGTCTCGAAATGAAACCTCTCTATCAAGATAGTCAATAGTCCATGGTTTACCCTAATCTCAAGTAACCAGATCAGATGCTCAAACCCGCAAGAAGCAAGATGTACCCTCATAGGGTCAGGCAGTGATACACAAAGTCTCTAAGTAGCAAGATGAGAAATGTGTACATGAACATCGGGATATGTAACCTACACAGCACAGAAACAAGGAATCCTATCAGTAATTTGGTTGAAAAATAGGCTAACAGTACAGAAATTGAACAGTCACTATCTCCGAAGGTACATTCAAAGCTCAGCAATTGGCCTAAGAAATTAGAAAATCAAAAATTTTGACCTAAGATGGATTTTTAAGCTCACTGTTTCCCATATGACAATTCAGACTGGCACTGAAACTCGTATGAGTTTTTGCAAGGTATCATACGACAAAGCATAGTGATACGAGTTTCTAAGGCTTCACGTATGATAGAGGAGGGACCCGATGAAATATCGTATGACTCTTGGGTCCCTCTCATATGAGCCTTAGGGGGTTCTCATACGATAAATGAAATGAAATTGGAAAGTTGTATGAGTCACGGAGGACAGTCGTACGAGCTTTCCAACATTCTAAACCCATTTTCAGGATCAAAATCAAAATCTGAGATCATTTACTATGTCAAAATCATGATTTATAATTTTTTGGACCAAGGACGGTCTACTACTTGCATAATCGACCTTCAATCATCACAAAAATCCATAATTCAACTTAACTGATTATCTTACATCAAACTATCAAAATTTCAACTTGGTCACCCTTGGTCAACTCATGGTCAAATCTAGTCAAACTTGGTCTCCATGACCTCTAAATGATGTAGAATGCATTCTCAAACGTGTATAACCACTTCTCAAATCAATTAACATGCTTCTAAACCATTCAAAGCTAACTTTTGTTGTCAGATTTCAATTTTAATCCCGAAGGGGGCATGGTATTGCACATCATTCAAGTTTGTAAATCAAATCTTTCCTCAGTGATCAAGACAACAACCACGTCTAATTGCTAACTCATCTAAAGACCTCATCACTTGGGGAAAATCTATTATCTCTTGGGGCATATCAGATTCATCGAGATCCATATCAATCTGGTATCCTAAATCTATCTTAACTGTATCAGCTTTTCGTAACTATCAGTTCATTAGCATCATTTCCTTGTTTCTTCATAACTGATGGGTTTAGGATGTGATACCAATATGATTCATACAAGGACATTCAAGTCTGGAATCAGTCACTCACTTCTTCGCAATCATAAGGTTTAGAATCAGGTATTTTGGCACTTTTTCGTAATCACTGGTTCATTGTTGCTGTAGTTAACATTATCTCTGGTCATTCAAGACCTAAATCTTAAATCTTGAATCTTTCAATCAATTTATGTCTCAGAATCAATTAATCTTCCAAATCAAATCAGTTTCATACATATATCATACACAGACTATTCTTTGAACCACTACGCTTTGCACAATGATTCAAAGAGGGGCAAAATGTAATACCCCAAAAATGGGCTATAGGTTCATTAACCTCTTAAATTGACAAATCAATCAAAATCGACACAAAAGTCCTAACCTAAGGCACATCAACACATCAAGTTATCAAAACCCTAATTGATTTTATCTTAATTCTGCATCGAGGAATATTTTCTAAATATTCCTAATTATTCAAATTATCTTTAATTAAATATTATTTGGCGATAAATCTCATTTATCCTAAATTTAATTAATTGAATATGATGAATATTTAATTAATTAGATTAATACTGCCACTTAATTATTTAATTAGATTTAATTGCATTTATTCCTAATTAATATTATTTTTATTTTGACAATAAATCAAAATTCCTACAAATAATCAATTGAATATTTATTTAATTGATTTAAAATCAAAGTTGTCAAATTTAATGATTTAATTGGAATAAAGTTTGATTTAATAATTGATTAACCCATAAATCAATTATTTTATTTCAAAAATTAGTTAAGTTGAGAATAAATCACTTTATTTATTAAATTAATTTATAAATAAATCATGCACAATCAGAAAAGCAGACAACTAGAAATTAACAATCAATTTTAAAATTAAACTCAACATCTGATGATGAGTTGAAATTTGATCTAAACTCTATTTTGAGTTCAACCCTGCTTTTGCATGATTTTATGAGTTTATTTATTCTTAATTTCCTGATAACTCAAAAATCAACCTGAGTTTATCCAGAGTGATTTATGGCTTTTCTCTTGCATCCTCAAAGCCCTGGATTTCTATAAAATCAAGGCTCAGCTCTTCATAATAATAAAAAATCAACACTCAAATTTGCACAATTACTCTGGCAGAATGGCGATTGAAGGATTGAGCACTTGCGATAGGCAATTTGTGAGATCTTTCATAGTTGATCTTAGTTTTGCATAGTTTCATATCATAGATTTTCATATCATTCATAAAATTCTTAGATTAAATTGCATTCAATCTCAATTTCATTCATTTAGCTTAGATTCATACAGTTTCTCATTCTTATTGCATAGAAAATCCAAAAATATAGATTAAATCTGCATTCATATAGTTTTCATTCTTTGCATTCAAATCATTTGTTTAGGTGTTGCATTATCATTGATCTTGATTCCAATTTGAGAACATCATACTCGCACCTACTAAATGGCAGCAAATCACCTGGTTAGCATAGTTTCAATTACTTGCAAGATTTTGGTTTTTGCTAACCTCTAATGTTTTACTGAAGTGTTGTATCTACAGCTAGGTACAAAATTCACACACACACTTCTTTCTCCAAATAGGGATAAAGCCCTTTTGATCCTAATTATTCCTTCATCCTTAACCTTTTCCTTTTCTTTGTCCATAGTTTTGGAGCTTTCAATTTTATCAAAACCAAGTCCACCTTTTTCACTTGAGGATTTTTGAAAACTGAGCATTTCATCAAGCATTTCACTGCAAATTTAAATTTTAGGTTCTTATCAATTTGCTCATGTACAATGGTAAAAAATGGGAGGAAAGATACACAAGGGTGTTGTCCACATTTTCCTAATGCATAATTGGAAGGAAGATGACATAATAGGCTCAAGTAGGACTTAAGCGCTAAGTGACTATGAGGATCCTTCACTCTTATGATTAAGAATGAAATAGATTTGGGGAATTAATCTAATGATGCAAGATAGATGATTAAATAAGAAAATATAGATTGGAAAAAATAGATAAGACCCTGTAGTGACCAAAAATAGAAACTAGAGAACTTTACTAACCTATACACTGAATATGAATATTTTCTAACTTCTTATGAATAAGAAGCTTGGGGCGCTCTGTTCCCAAGAATTCTGCCCAAAATTTTGACTAACAGTTCTACAGATCCTAATATTTCTGCAAAAGTTCCAACAAATGTGCCACTTGTATCTACACATAGAAAAACTATTGAGAATATTGTAGAAAGGGGTTTTCCTTGTTCAAGCCCCTATTTAGGAATCAACCTTGAAAATAAAATAAGATTTCATAAAGGAAAGTAAATAATTAAGGTATAAATTAGATCTACCTTTCCAATACCTTCATGAACATATATTAAGATCACACATATTTATGAAGATGCTTGTATTGTAGTTTTTGACCTTGGAATGCAAAAATGAATCAAGTATGCCTTCACAAATGCATGTATCTATTAATGCCGCTCCTAGATCTTCAAAGTTTTTATGCTTCATTGAACACTTGCTATGAATGAACAATGCATAAGGATGGCCAAAAGATCTTATTGGTTTCATGATAACTCCTCTACTTGGCCATTACGAGAGATATACTTTCTACAATGGAGAATATTTCCTTCTAATTTCCTTGGATGCTTGGAGAGAGACTATATCTTGAATGTTTGCCTTCAAATCTTGAATTCACTTGATTTCCAAAATGCTTGAAAGAAAAATACTGGTTATGATTGCTAATGGATGGATGGATGCCAAAATGAGGAGAGATAGGGTGTTTATATACTTCATCACACATTTTATGATTAAAAATTAAGTCAAGCCAACCACAAGATCTAATTTCCCATTGAAACTCTACAATGGGGATTTGGTTCAAATTTGGGCCCTAATCCTTAGGGAACAAAAATCCCTTGGCATTTAATTCCTAGGAGAAAGTAAAAATATTTGAATGAGAATTCAAAAAGATAGGAAAGATTCCATATCAGGGGGAGATAGGTAGTTGGATCAAACATAATGGACATGGAATCTCAAAATCACCAAAATGGGGCTTAAACTAAACATTTAATTATGGGTGCTAACTTTTTAGGAAGATACATTTCCTTTGAAACTTCCAATTCTTTTCTTAACATCACAAATTATTCGTCAATATAAATGTAGTCAACAACTTTTCTTTTTTATTTAGCTTCCTCCAATTCTTTCTTCAACATGGAGACTTCTTCAAATTTATTACACCATTGGTCTTGGTTTGTATCTTTTTTTTAAGATTATCATCGTTTCTATTTTCTTCTTCAAGCTTCCTTTTTAGATGGAAAAGAGTTTTATTGGATTTCTTCCACTTGTCTCTATACTCATCCATTTAAGAAAGTGCACATTTCAATTTTCTTTCAAGTTCCAAAACAACCTTAATGTCTCATTCTTGTGTTTCCATAGCATTCAAATATTTCTTAGATTCAACAATGGTGTTCAAATTCTAGATCTACCTTAGTTGTTAGACTAACTCCTTTAGGAACCTCACTATGATATAAATTATTGAACACTTCCATATGTTGAGAGGGGGGAGCAAATCAACATGCACTTAAAAATTAATAATTATAAACCATAGATTCTATTTTATTTATGTGTGGAAGTAAATACGTGAAAATAAAAAGAGCACAACTCATAACATAATTTTTACTTGGAAAACCCAATATAGTAAAAACTGTTAAAGCACAAGATCATATATAGAAAGAATCTGAATGCTTAATATTGCTATATTTCTGTTGTAATTGATATCAACCATTGAATAAGCATCCCTTATAAATGTACTAATAGGTAGTCATATATACATAGAGGTGTGACTCTTACAATAGAGTCACAACTCTACATATATGTAACTACCAATTAGTTTGTTGATTAATTTACATTAGTTAAGCAACACTGATTCATTTAGATGGTTATGTATATTTTAAATACAATTATACACATACACACACACATATATATATACATACATATATATATATACATACATACATACATATATATATATGTATATATGTATATATGTATATATGTATATATGTATATATGTATATATGTATATGTATGTATGTATATATATATATATATATATATATATATATAGAGAGAGAGAGAGAGAGAGAGAGAGATATATATATATATATATATATATATATATATATATATATATATATATATATATATATATATATATATATATATATATATATATATATATATATATATATATATATATATATATATATATATATATATATATATATATATATATATATATATATATATATATATATATGTATGTATGTATGTATGTATATGTATGTGTGTGTGTGTATACACATATATAGATATATGTTTATATTATACATTACATCAATCAGATTGATTCTATTCTCTAACACTCCCTCTTAGCAAGAGAGGATTGATCAATGTGTTATCAAAATCCCTAACTTATTCAGAATTGGATTTAGTGATAACTAACACATAACTTCATATCAAGATATCTGACATAGCTCGGGACATCATCATGATGTACTCATCCTGATAGAAGAGTTATCTCAATCCCTGACCAATTCAGAACTAGATTTAGAGATATCAATCAAGATATTCGGCACATTCTGGGACAACAACTTAATGTAGTCTAATCTTGATTCACACGTTGTTATAATCCCTGACCAATTTAGAACTAGATTTAATAACAACTCCATAACATTCAGTGTCGGGACTAATGACTATAATACATAGTTATACCTGACACTAGGTCAAGCTATTATCTAAGTCATCACTTAGCAATAGTAACCTAACACATATGAAAGATTGTCACCTTTCATAAAATAACACAAGAGAAATATTGTAATATTTTCTATTTATACTATTCATGAATATAGTTACACATAATTTAGATTTAATCTCAGAATTTATAACTATGGTTTAGTCATACCAAGTTTACCTCTAAAGTATTATATTTTCAACCTAGCAGGGGATTGGTGAAAGTATCATTATTTCTTCAATCTTGATGTAAACCAACTTGATAAGGTTTTCCACATAATCCAACAATTAACTTCTTGTTCTCCCTCTGATTCTTAATTGTGTAGTCTTCATTTATTTTTGTAAGTAAACCATTTTCATTTTTATTTATGAGTAACATTTTCTTCATATTTCACATCCCTACTGATTTCAACAGCTCTTTGACTTGGAACATAGATTTTGTGTCCATTTTGTTGAGGATTGTATGGTATTGAATACTCCCTCTTAATCCCAACATAAATGCAGAATTCTTTAAAATTCTTTAGAATAAGGAATATTCCTCTTCTTTGACTTCAACAATGTCTACATGATTTGTCTTCCTTTCCGGACAGAACTTGTGAGTGTGTCCAAACTTATCATACATGTAGCATTGAACTTTGGAGAGATCTCTGTGGTTTCCTCTTTTCCTTTTGAAATTCTTTTCCCCTTTGTTGTTTGCTTTCACATGTAGAGCTTGAATTTCTTTAGTCTTGATGTAAACCAACTTGATAAGGTTTTCCACATAGTCCAAAAATTAACTTCATGTTCTCCCTTTGATTCTTAATTATGTAGTCTTCATTTATTTCTGTAAGTAAATCATTTTCATTTTCTTTATGACTAACATTTTCTTCAAATTTCACATCCCTACTGATTTCACAAGCTCTTTGACTTGGAACATAGATTTTGTATCCATTTTGTTGAGGATTTTATGGTACTGAATACTCCCTCTTAATCCCAAAATAAATGCAAAATCCTTTAAAATTATTTAGAATAAGGAATATTCCTCTTCTCTGACTTCAACAATGTCTGCATGATTTTTCTTCCTTTCTGGACAGAACCTGTGAGTGTGTCCAAACTTATCACACTTGTAGCATTGAACTTTGGAGAGATCTCGGTGGTTTCCTCTTTTCCTTTTGAAATTATTTTCCCCTTTTTTATTTTCTTTCGCATGTAGAGCTTGAATTTCTCCCTCTTTAGTTGGGCCTATTCCTCTTGAAATTAATCAAGATTCCTCCTGAGTGTAGTCATTCTTTAGTCATTATGCATTGAATGAATGATTCCCATGAAATAGGCAAACCTCTAAGAGCTAGAAGTGTTAGTTCCACATCGTCCACATTGTTTCCCATGGTAGAGAGTTAATCCTTTATTTTAGTGATTCTTAGGAAATAAGATGTTATAGTTTCTCCCCTATTCATCTTTATGCTCAAGAGTTGATGCTTTAGGGTCATTAGTCTACTCGTATTATTAATCCCATATGTATTTTTAATGGTGTCGAATACTTCATATGTTGTTAAATTTGTGATAGAAGGAAGAATGTGATCTTTAACAACATCCATTATAATTTTCTTGTCTTGGTTGTTTCCTCTTTTCCATGTTGTTTTCTCGGATTCACTCTCTGGTATTTTCAGATCCTTCTCAACATAAGTGTCTAGTTCAAGTTCTTGTAATAGAGATATTATTTAAATTTTCCATGAGAAGAAGTTGACAACACCTTCTAATCTATCTTCAACCTTCATGTTGTTCATTATTATAAATTATAATTCTCTTTCATAATTTTCTTTTATTCTCAAGGAATGTATTGTGATATATTTTTTATTTTTTTTAATCATTTTGAATTTATTGTGTATTCTAGAAGTGTTTGTTTGGCCAATAGTTACTATCGATGTTGAATCAGAAGTGTTTCTATACTTGTTGTTGAGTATCGTTGAATGAAGTATTGACCAAATTTTAACAATACTTGATGCTGACCAAGTTTGTCACTATCAAATACTTATCATTGTCTATAATGCTTGTTGCCATTTACAATACTTGTCACCAAGTATGGTGAGTATCAGCCAAGGTAAATGTATTTTGTTGCTGATGTCTAAAGGATCAACCACAATAAGTATTTATTATTGTGTAAGGTGTCGATATTTATTGATGTATACAATGTCAACCAAAGAAAATGATCTTATGTATATATATAAATTATGATATTCCTTCAAATATACTTATGATAATATATACACAATAATATTTTGGTCAGCGAACTTATATGTTCTACGATAACAATATTTGTATATTTAGTTCATACTCTACGATATGAATATAGTCTTCTGCAATATTAGTTCAATTGTCTTCTGAATAATGTTCCAATGGTAAACTTCACATAATATAAATACCTTCTACAATGATTGGGTGAGTTTCTAGACTAATCAATAGGCATGACTATAAGTAATTGTCTCTTTCCACTTAATAGCATTTTATTGCTGCACTTCCTTAATCGTTGTTAATAGTTTAACAAATTATACCTGATGTTTATTATCTTTGATTCTTTTCTATAGAGGCTCTGATACCATGTTAAAGAACAAGATCGTATATAGAAAGAATTTGAATGCTTACTATTGCTTGATATTGTCATTGTAATTGATATCAACCATTGAATAAGCATCCCTTATAAATACACTAATAGGTAGTCATATATGCGTAGAGGTGTGACTCTTACAATAGAGTCACAACTCTACATATATGTAATTACTAATTAGTTTGTTGATTAATTAACATTAGTTAAGCAACACTGATTCATTTAGATGGTTATGTATATTAAATACAATTATACACACACACACACACACACACCTGTGTGTGTGTGTGTGTACACATATATAGATATATATTTATAATATACATAGCATCAATCAGATCGATGCTATTCTCTAACAAAAACCATGGTGAGAATCACACTCACTATATGATAAATAGTATTACAATGATTATATTAGGCATATTACCAAGGAAGCACACTTCTTCAAAAATTGAGAAGAACTTCGTTAAATTTGGATATAAAAGTCTTACAAAAAATTAATATTATACTTTCTTCAAGTATGGATCACATTACAAATAATAGCAAGGAATAATAGTGATTGAATTGATTAGATGCACATTCTCCAAAATGTTGATTACAATTCATTGTTCATGTATCTACTACTGAATTCATCTCTATGAATCTATCCACACTTTGAAATATCTCATTCGCTACTATATACACCTTCACATAGCTATATCTTCTATATGTCAACCTTAAAACAAATCCACTAATGTGTATCCATCACAAAAAAACATTATTCATTAAGTCAACCAAATAGGTTGTACCATGTGTAACCAAAGATTGTTGCCAAAAAAATCAATCTTTGATGATGTGAAAGAAACATGATAGAAATGAAACATTATAATAGAAATATACACTCTCCTTAAGATATTGAATCTTTGTCATATACACCACACACTATTGCAAGGACCAAAAATACTTTGGGGCAGTCCAAAAAGATGAAATTGATAATAAGTTGGCTAAAAAGTAATGTGAGCCTCCAAATGTTGCAAATGTTAAAAAAAAAATTACTTGATCATCAAATAAACATTTCATCAAGTCATAACATGAAAACACCTAGTGGAGAGAAATGTAGAGAATTCTTATACATGTTACTATGTTTTCCTAAGAAACCAATCTGTATAGAACATTACAACTTCATCTATATAGCAAACCAAACCACCAAAATCGAGATATAACATCTTCTTGTATGTAGGGGTAAAATATTTGCAAGACTTAGAGAGATAAAACTAGTACCACTGAAATCAATCAAGAAAACTACTAACAATAAACCCTATAGAAAAACAAAAGATATGCATCATAATTGGAAATGAAATACTAAATATTCAAGAAAACCAAATGATACCAAGTTCTTTTGTTTCTTTTATGCACTCTGTTGAGATGTTGCTAGTTGGCTCTTAGAATTGAATTTGACAACATCTAGACTCGGGAGATTTGAGAAATTGATAAATGATCGATTGCTAAGAAATTAAACTTGCATAAGATAATTGCTATTCAAAAATCGGGATCCTTCAAATGGGTTTGAAGGGGGTTTATATAGAGATTCAGGATTGAATGGACGATTTAGATTGTTTGAGAAAAATAGATTGAACGAACAAGACAATTAGAGAGGAGAAGATTCTAGGTTATCTTCCAAAATTGAAGATTTATTTCCAATTAAACTCAAAAAGTGAAGAGTTCTTCTAGGAAATAAAGGATGAGATAAAGATTGAAGATATTTTTAATTTTAAGAAGAAATCAGTTTCCAAAAATGCAATTTTGGGAAAAGAAATGCTTTTTGATTTAAAGATGATTTTTGCATTTCGAGAAGAGTTTAGATTTTCAAAAAATATTAATTTCCAAATTTGAAGATATTATGCTTTTTAGATTTATGCATATGTTTAATTTTTAGAATTTAGAAATTTGCATATATTTTGATTTTTGATTTATTTTCATTTTTTAATTTTGGAAATTAGAAACTAGCAATTAGAGAGATTTTTTGGATATTTAAAAGATTTAAATTCAATTTATGAGAAAGATTAAATTAGATGAAATGAAATGAAATAAAATTAGTTAAAAATTGAGATGAAATTAAATTAATTTGGGAAATTAATGTAATTAGGAAGAATAATTAGATAATTTAAATAATTAAAGATAATTATTTAAACTATAGGCTATAGAAATTGAATTTAATTAACAAATAAAAGATCAATTAATTAAAGTTGATTAATTAAATAATATTAATTATTTAATTAATACTGGGAGGGTGATTAAATGATGAAAAGGTTGGGATTATAGAAGGCATAAGATAATTAATTAAATAATTAAAGAACTATTTAATTAATAGATGAAAAGTTAGTAATTAATTCAAACTTGCAAGAGTGGTGAATTTTGGGTGTCTACATTTGCCCCTCTTTGATGCAATGTGATTTTGAGCATTGTGCCAAAGAATTTCTAATTAGGTCTTGCCCCGGCTTGTCCCGATGACATCAGGTGGATTTGATGCCCCCTCAAGAGATTAATCAAACAAGTTATGGGAAGATTAATGTCTTGAAAGAAGAAGATGAATGTTAGATTATAAGATGAAATATGATGACAAAGAAGAATGGTTAGTAAGAAGTGAAGAATGTTAGTAGATAATGATGTTTACTAGATTGATATTGGACATAGAGATGGTTGATAAGAATCATGTCTAGTTTCAAGAAATACCTATCTTGTATAAGACCAGTGATAATGTTTGGTTTTAGGGAAGACATACCTTGTATAAGATAAGTGACTGCATTTTTTTTTAGGAAAGATATATCATGTATAAGACATATGATCATTTACTGATTGATAGAATGATTTGAGAAATTAGATAATTGAATAATTTGACTGATTTATTGATAGAAGAAATGTTAGTGAGAAGCATGAATTAGTGAGAGGAATGAAGTCTTAGTTAGTTGCAATAAAGATAAAATAGTGTTGAATCTGAGTCACTGCCAAATATTTTCAATAATTATCATCATTGCACTTTATATAGAAAAGAAAGAGACACAAATGCACCCATATATTGACCATCTAGATACCGCTACGATATTTATTGAAACAAGCAAAAAGAAAACAGGAAATGTTTTGACATTGTTCTAGGGTTGTCTCATATCGTGGGTGTGTGTGGCTACCAGTGTAATACCTCAAAAATGGGCTATAAGTTCATTAATCTCCTACATCTTTAATTCAAACAAAATCGACATCAAAGTCCTAATCTAAGGCACATCTAAACATCATCGAATCATAATTGATTATCTTAAATTGTACATCGGGGAATATTCCTAGTAATATTCCTAATCATCATAATTATCTTTAATTTTATAATTATTTGGCAATAAATCACATTTATCCTAAATTTTGATTAATTAAATATTTTGCATATTTAATTAATTAGATTTAATATTTGCCACTTAATTGTTTAATTAAATTTAAATATATCTATTATTAATTGTATTATTTAATTTTGACAATAAATCAAAATTCCTATGAATAATTGATTAAATTCTTATTTAATTAATTAAAGCATGTTGTCATTATTTAATAATATAATTTTTAATAAAAGTTTGGTAAAATAGTTAATTAACCCATAAATTAATTATTTTATTTCAAAAAGCAGTTAAGTTGAGAATAAATCACTTTATTTATTTATTAAATCATAATTATCCATGTGCACATTCAAGGACCAGTTAAACTCAAAATTGGAAAATCAATGCAAGTTGTTAGCTTTTTGAAACTCAACATCTTTTCGAGTTTTAAAGTTGATCTAAACTTCTAATTCAAGTTGAACTGTGCTTTTGCATAATTTTTGTGACTTAATTATCTTTATTTAAAAATAACTCAAAAATCAAGTTGAGTTATTTGAGTGATTTATGGCTTTTTCTCATGCACCTCCAAAGCCTTGGATTTCTATAAAAACAAGGCTCAGCTCTTCATAATTCATCTCATATTTTGCACAATCACGCTGGAGAATTGGAATTGAAGAATCAAAGCTCTTGCGAATTGACATCTTTGTGAGATCAATCTTATTTTTGCATTCATAGCATATCAATTTTCAATAGCATTAATAGCATATCAATTTTCAATAGCATTCATAGCATATCAATTTTCAATAGCATTCATAGCATATCAATTTCATATTAGCATAGATTCATATTAGTTTTTATCATTCTTATTGCATAGAAAATATCAAAAATATAGATCAATTGCATTCAAATCCTTCATTTAGGTGTCATCTAGGTCACTGATCTCGATTACAATCTGAGAACATCAATCTCGCACCTATTAGAAGGCAGTAAATCGCTTGGTTAGATTAGATTTCAATTTTGCACGATTTTGATTATAGCTAACCTCTAATGTTTTACTGAAGTGTTGTGTCTACAGATCAGGTACAATTTTCACACACACAACCAGATGCATGAAAGTACTTATCACATTCACCATAAATCATCCTTGCCCCATAACTTTTTTGAAACACTTCATAAACAACAAACAAAGAAAATAGGATTGTGAACCATCATATCCACTCTCGCCACTCAGTGGTTTCCTCGAGGAGCATAGGGACACAATCATGAAAGATAAATCGATAATGGACTGACTTGACTAACTTTTTCAATAGCCTTACTAATCATTGTTTGGTTTGATTTTTTTGTTTGATTGGATGTGGATATATCTAGTTTCAGAAAGGGACAACCCGTATAAGACTGATCTATTTGGTTTCTTGTGTATTTGTCTCTGTATAAGACTATTAATTGATTATTTGATTGATTGATGATAGATTAGATTGTTGATGAAGATGAGTCTCATGAGTTCATTGCCAATTTATGAAACTCATTGTTTTGATATGAAATTTTATGTTTGATCATCTCTTTTTGCTTGTTGTGATAGAGATGAGTTTATTTCAAGGATTTTTTATGTGTTTTCATTTTTTTGGTTGATTGATTTATTTAGGACATTATCTGATGTTTTTGGTCCATCAAAGATTTGATATATTTGGAGTCGAGGTATGTGTAGTGTATCACATAGGTGAAGGCTCTTTTCACAGACACCCCTAACATTGATTCTTTAGATGACTTGTTTTTAAATTTTCAATTTTTTTTGGATTATTTCAAGATCATATATGATGTTTTTTTATCATTTTTCGGGATATTTTATGATGTTTTCAGATTTTTTTCAAGAATTTTTATGATGTTGTTGGAATTTTTTTTCAAGACTTTTTATGATGTTTTTGGATTTTTTTCAAGACATTAATACTTTCCCTAGTGTCTAGCAAAGAAAGGAAATTATTGATTAATAGATGAAATGGTAGAAGGATGAAGCCCAAAGGTCTCTTGGTATATCTTGAAGCTATTTGGATGGCAAGTACTATCCACAAGATTGGATAATTTTTCTTTTACCAAGTTTAGGGATTGGATATGACAAGATAGGGTAATGAAATGGTGCACTGGATGACATGTGATTTATAGGAGTAGACATGTCAAGAGGATGTTGAAAACATGTTTTTCATTTTATGTCTTTATTTTCTATCAAATACCAAGAGAGGTATTTGGACAGGATAATGATAGAAAAAACAAGATCAAGAATGGACAAGATGAGGGATATGGACTAAAGGTTGCAATAAGATAAGCAATATGGACTAAAGTGATGTGGATAGGATAATTGATACAGACCAAATAGATGTGGATAGGATAAGGAAGATGGACCAAAGGGATGTGAATAGGATAAGGAAGATGGACCAAAGATATGTGGACAACATGAAGCAGATAGGACATGTGATACTTCTAGAGAGATCGCTAGCCTTGTCAAGATCAAAGTTCAGAAAAAGGAAATATAAATACTGATAAGGGCCATGAGGGGCATAGGATAATGGAGTAAATGAAAGGGATATGATATGATGGGATATCATGGATGAAACCTGCCCCTAAGTATGGAATGCAAGAATTTCATAACTTACACATGATGCCTGTTTGCCAGGTTTTCATCACGCTACTTTCCCAAAGTGCCTGTTTGTCAAGTTTTCACTATTTAACAAAAATATTTCTTTTAAATTTATTTTTATATTACCAAGATGCTTGTTTTCCAAGTTTTCATCAAGGCAACAATGTTTTTGACTTTTTTGGGAAGGTGATGGACTCATGATAGGAAATAGAGCAATGACTCAAGTATCTTTCTCTTTGTATGGTGCTCTTTATGGACACATAATAATGGATCATATCTTTTTACAGTATGCTCAAAGATGTTGGTAGGGTAATGACAAAGGGAGATAAAATGGATGTTTGGATGAAGTGGGATAAGGGTTTATGCAAAGGATTTTATAAGGGGTATGGAAGGATGGAAAATATCTATTGGATATTAGAGGGATTGCGAGAAGACTTGTTTAGGATAATGTGAAAAGGATGAAAAGGTCAACATTGGCACACACCTTAAAGGGAGGTAGAGTAGGGGAGGAAAATTAGATTTTGAAGGTTTAGATTTTGATGGAGAAGTGAATGTGGATTTTAAATTTGGGAGATGGGGATTCAAAATGGATTTGAAAGTGGGTGGAGGGATAGAAACTTTGGATGACAACTTGGATTTCTCTTTGGGACACTATGCTTCAAGAAGCTTTTTGGGAATCCATGTGGATTTTGATTTATTCTTTTGTGGGTCCTTCAAACGTATAGTTTCTACAATAGATTTAGGAACACATATATCTTTTGACTTTATTTTTTTCTCAAGGGGATTTTGTGGCCTTTTGGACATTTACTTTTCTTTTTGGATCATATTTTTCTTTGTGTTTACATGTCGATTAGATTGGACATGTTGTTCCTTGATTGCATGTGGATTTCTTGAATTATGGGCCTTATAGTTGGCATCCAAATTATTTGAAAGGTGACTACAATTCATGGGTTGATAGGAATTGTATGGAGGCTTTTTGGATGGGTGTAAGGTTCTCCAAGGTGCTTTCCTTTGTTAACCTTGATTTAGGGTAGGATAGGTGGATGGTGAGAAAGAAGTGATAGGAATAGGTGATGGAGGGATATAAGGACCGAAGATGGATTTAAGGTTCAAAGGATTTAATGTATTCTTGGGTTTAGACAGAGGAATTTAGGATCTATGAATGGTGCCAACATCTTGAATGTGAGCCATGTAGCCTAGGCCATGATTTTTGGAGTTTTCTATTATATAAGTGTTGGCAGTGGGCTAGAATCCCTCGTAGGGTTCATGACATGGTTTAACCGCCTCCTGTGTCTTCTATAAGTATAGTGGTTATATTGAGCATTAACAAGTCAATGTTTTGGTGCAACGACAATCACTACTTGTAACAAGTGGTATCAGAGCCTGGTCACAGGTTTGAATCCATGTAGGCCACAACGAGTGATGTTGGGAGGGGGGTTGTTGGTAGTGGGCCACCATCCCTTGTAGGGTTTGTGACATGGTTTAAATGCCTCTTGTTTCTTCTATAAGTATAGCGGTTGTATCGAGCATTAATAGGTGGATCTTTTGGTGCAACGACAACTACTACTTGTAACAATAAGGGGGTTCAAATATTCCTTGTTCATGGATTCCCAACCATTTTCCTTGATAACACATGATTTGGAAGAACTTCTTAGCAAAGGGATACTTGTTACTTTGATAGAAAGATGCAAGTCCATTTTGAGGTGGAGGAAGTATGTAAGTCATGATAGAATCATGAGGTATACTAGCCTAAATGAAAGTGTATGAACTGAGTTTATATGTCAGAGGATCATTATTAGCTTTTGTAGGGGTGATGGGATATTTTGGAGGACAATTAAGATCATGGAGTTGACTAGATTGGATGGAAGTGGAGGAACCCATTTGGCATGCATGGGGTTCATGAACAACTTGCGTAGATGTGCTTGGAACATGAGGGGGATCAAGAGGAATAAGAGGACCCTGTGATTGAATAAGAGTAATGACATGATCATTTGGTAGGATAGGATCTTGTGGAGGATATCAAGGATTAGGAAATGGAGGTGAAGGAATGGTAGGCTCATGCAGAGGATCTAGAGGGATGATGGGATTTTGTGGTTGACATGAAGGTGAATGGATACTTTGATCTTGACTTGGAAGGGGATCGTTGGGCTCCATTTTAAAAGTGGTTTTCTCTTTACTATGAATGGAATCATTTGGAAGAATGGGTAGAATGTCATGATCTATCTTAGGAATAGGAAGTGGAAGGTCAATAAGACTTTGAAGAATATTTTTTTCTTGGGATAGATGGGAATCATCATTGATAGGATGGACATGGATGGTAGGATCATTATTAAATTCTAAGAAGATAGGATCTTGATAAAAAAAAATGGATAGGTTTGGTGATTGTTGGGATCTTGATCTTGATCTATTTCATGACTTGTTTCTTCATGCTCCACATCACCCTCTTGACATGGGGTATGAGTTTGGACATTTATGGAGGATTCTTGGAGGGTTTCATTGATTTGACATGGGGAAGAAGGACTTTGAATGGGATTGACTAGATTAGGTTTTTTTGAGAATGGAGCATATGATGACATTGGATCTAGGATAGTTGAGTTGTAGAAGGGAACAGTATAATGAAAGGGATTATCTTGGAGTTCCATTATGGATATACCTTGGAAGGTCTCATCACTGGATATATATTTTGATGGAAATGGAAAAGATTTCTCTTGTGACACTTTAGGAGATGAAGGACTGGTGGGAAATATGGAGGCTTCTTGAGGGGAAACTTCTTCATGGGGTAGATGTATCATTGGTGTGGTTATTTTGGAACATGTCATTGGTAGACATGGGAAGATGATTTGATCTTGTTCAACAATAAGATGATTTCCATGAACTAGTTTTTGATGAAAATGATTGAAAAGATTAGATTGGAATTTTTCTTTCTTGAGCATTGTTGTTGGTGATACAACATTGAGATTTGCATGTTCAAAGTATGACATATTTTCATTATGATTGTTTTAGAGATCCTTGGTTGTAGATTTGAGGAAATAAGATGTTCATTGACATGCGATGTGATTAGAGGCATATAGGTTGATTGATTAACAGGGTAAGGATATAATTCATCTATGGTGTAAGACTTTAGTTGACTTTGATTTTGAAGATCATTTAGCTAAGTTTGTATGTCTTGCATTTTTTGTATGAGGATATCAGTTTGCAATTGTTTTTGTGCCAACTCAGGGAAACTTTCTGAATAGAAAAAAGGTTATATATCACCATAGTAGTTGGGTTCTTATTCTTCTTTGTATGGGGGAAATGGATTGGCGTAAAAGTCATTTGAATTAATTTATTATTTGATATTGGGTTATTGGTCTCCAACCAAAAGGGTATGGAAGAGGCATCTTACTATTGATTTGAAGTGTTTGGAGTGCGATTCAAATTATTGTAGCAATGATTCCAAGATTAAAGGGATTCTTTTGAAAAAGAAAGTCTGATAGAGATTAAGACTTGTTGATGTTTGATTGTGATCTCTTGGTTCTAAGGACCTGGGATTCTTGATGGTGAAATTTCAAATCTTGATCATAAGGATTTTTTGATGACACTTGTAACATGAAACTTCAATGCAAAAAACAAAATGACAAGTATAACACTCCAATCAATAGTCCTAGTAACTAAACACTAAGTGTATGTTCCTAAATATTTTGAAAAATCTTGCACAAGAAGAGATTCCAAATAATCTACCTAAGGTCAATTTGGTTTTACATGGCTGAAAAAGGTGGCTTCTAATTAACCAATATTGATTTTATCATCCATTACAGAGGCTTTCCACACACATAAAAACATGATTTTATGCAATATCGAAAGACTACCAAAGGAGATTTCATTACCAAACTCTTTATGTCTCCCACCCCATTAAGGATTAAAGTGTTTTGTTTTATAGTGGGTCAGATTACCACAACTACAACAGTTGTATCCCACTTTGGGTTGTCCCTCTCACCGACCTTGCTAAGACATGTTCTTAGGAGTCGATCCCTCTAAGGTTAAAATTTAATCTAGAAAGTAATGAAATTAAAATGAACAGTATCTCTAGGAGTTTGATTACCATAAGAAGGGTAAGAGCATATCCCTATTACTTTCCACTCCCAAACACAATGAACAAGGTTATTTCCCAAGCCTTTAACCTAGGGAGATTTGAGAATGTTTGGCATTTTTATTCACTATGAAAGTGAAGAGCATAGGCCTAATGCTTTTATCCACAAATAAAGTGGCTTAAACTTTACTGTTTGTTCATTTTCTTAGCCTTTCTTTCTATTGATTAATTTTGGCATGTTTGGCATTCTGATTCACTATAAAAGTGAGGAGCATAGGCCTAATACCAAAATTTATCAAACAATCATAGAATTTCTAATTAAGATATATTTGAATTTAAAATGACACAATTTAAGAAAAATGCAAAAGGATTAGGCTTGCCTTTTTCGAAGCTAGCTAAAGGCTAGGCACATTTTTGAATTATCATTTTGCATTTTTTGATACTCACCTAGTGGTGATCAATCTAGCTCCTAAGCATCCACAACAATTGTCATAAACATTAGTCCAACACACACCAGCCAAAGAGAAGGAAAACAAGATGCTATTAAAACCAATGAACTTTAGAAAAGACAAGCAATTAGATTGATTTTTACTCCATATTTAGCTTGATTTTTTTTTGTGCTTTTGACCTAGTCATTAAGATCCCATTTTTAGATATATTTATGGCCATAAAAAATAGAAATGAAAATCAATAACCCCTGCTAAAAATTGGTAAGGTTTCCAAAAGTGTAAGAATTTTTAAAAAAATCCTTAATTTGTGCTCTAGGGACCCAATTTATCAAAACATACCAATTTTTAAAGATCTAAATTTTTGGAAATTATTTCTTATCAAAGTTAAAAACACAAAAAAATACCCCCTCTATAATTTCATGATATTTCCAAAACTGTAAATTGTTTAGAGAAATTCTTTGATTCGCACCTAGAATTATTTTTTTATGGAAAACCATTAAAAAAATTTATAAATCGCACAAAAATGATAAAAGAAATCTGATTTCTAGACTGTAGGCTCTTGATATCGGCCCCAACCTAAAAAAAATTATGGAAAAATTGGAAACCATTTGGAAGATATGACCAAATCTTTGAAAACCTTGCATGCAACAATAAATCATCAAAGATAACTTGCATGCAAATATAAAAGATAGATTCATCAAATTTTTAGCATGTTCACATGGGGTTCACAAAAATGTATGTAGGGGTAAAATAGATGCAAGACTTAGAGAGATAAAATTAGTAGCACTGAAATGAATCAAGAAAACTACTAACAATAAACCCTACAAAACAACAGAAAATATGGATCATAATTGGAAATGAAATACTAAATATTCAAGCAAACCAAATGATGCCAAGTGCTTTTGTTTCTTCTCTGCACTCCGTTGAGATGTTGCTAGTTGGCACTCAGAGTTGAATTTGACAACATCTAGACTCAGGAGATTCAAGGAATTGATAAATGATTGATTGCTAAGAAATAAAACCTGCATAAGATACTTGCTATTCAGAAATCAGGATCCTTCAAATGGGTTTGAAGGGGGTTTATATAGAGATTCATGATTGAATGGATGATTGAGATTGATTGAGAAAAATAGATTGAATGAACAAGATAATTAAAGAGGATAAGATTCTAGGTTATCTTCCAAAATTGAAGATTTATTTCCAATTAAACTCAAAAAGAAAAGAGTTCTAGGAAACAAAGAATGAGAAAAAGATTGAAGAGATTTTTATTTTAAGAAGATATTAGTTTCCAAAAATGCAATTTTGGGAAAAGAAATGATTTTTTATTTAAAGATGATTTTTGCATTTTGAGAAGATTTTTTATTTTTAAAAAATATTCGTTTCCAAATTTGAAGATATTATGCTTTTTAGATTAATGCATATTTTTAATTTTTAGAATTTAGAAATTTGGAGATATTTTAATTTTTGATTTATTGTCATTTTTGAATTTTGGAAATTAGAAATTAGCAATTAGAGAGATTTTTTTGGATATTTAAAAGATTTCAAGGATTTAAATTGAATTAAAAATTTAATTTATGAGAAACATAAAATTAGATGAAATGAAATAAAATAAAACTAGTTAAAAATTGAGATGAAATTAAATTAATTTGGGAAATAAATTTAATTAGGAAGAATAATTAGATAATTTAAATAATTAAAGATAATTATTTAAACTATAGGCTATAGAAATTGAATTTAATTAACCAATAAAAGATCAATTAATTAAAGTTAATAAATTAAATAATATTAATTATTTAATTAATATTGGGAGGGTGATTAAATGATGAAAAGATTGGGATTATAGACGACATAAGATAATTAATTAAATAATTGAAGAACTAATTAATTAATAGAAGAAAAGTTAGTAATTAATTCGAACTCGCAAGAGTTGTCATTTTGGGTGCCTATACTTCTATCATCCATATACAACATTTCTCAATCTTAATCCAAAATATGTGGATGTACCAGGATGCAAACCAAAAATCTAGATTACAATTTATCAGACTATTCATCAAAACACTCATACTTAGCTATTCATGTGAGCAAACAACAAAACCAACACCATGTTGAATAGTTCAAGTAACTGAGAGAGGGGGTGGGGGGGTGAATCATTTTTTTCCCACACACTTTATAAAAAAATTTCTTTGTTAGTAAATGATTAAACAAAAACAATAACAAAATCTAATCTATCGGTTAAGCACATTAAACATTCACAAAAAATGTAAACATGAAACATAGAAACACTTACTCAGAGAACGCCAAGATTTGTGTGGAAACTCCTACTAGGAAAAACCACAAAAGCTAATTCTCATGAAATGAAATACCTGTTAGGGTGACACTAGTTAAGGTAATTTTTACAAAGGTTCATTTTCAGTTGTGCTCATTACAAGTTGGCTTACTGTAGGTTGGATCACTGTAGGTTGTTTCACTGCCAGTCAAGCTAACTACCCTTATACAATAGAGATATCAAAATAGATACAACAAAACATGAAATAATATAATTGCATCTAAATATGCATGAATAGTTCAATAATTAAGCTCTATTACCACAACTACCAGTAGATCTAAATAAGATCTTCTCTGTATGAAATTGTTTGATCCACTTCTATCAATATGTAAGCCTCTCCTTATATTGCTTCACCAAGAATTTTTCTAACATACACCAATAAAACTAATTTGCACTATCCTTTTCACACACACACACACACACATACACTACTTTGGATACAAAAGATCTCCTTTCTTTATATAGGTATATGTTCATACATTTTTCAGCCTGCACCAAATGTGTGTGATGGACCCAAAGAAAAAGATATTACATTTAAATTTAATACATAACATTGATCCTAAATCTAGGGCACACTTAAGAACATTTATCCAAACACTACAACACGGCCCATAGATAGGTCATACTTAAGATATTATAATGCATATTATAGTTACTGAGAACATTTGAACACCACAACCAAGTCCAAAAGATGAACCAAGATAATAGATGAATCCACTGATAGATAAAACCTATCCTAAATATAATGTAACCAATAAAGAAAAAACATCTGATGAGCGCACCACTAACTATATAACAGAAACACCAGCAATTGATAGAATAATCTAAGTAATGTTGATCATCGGAACCATAAAAGTGCACCAAAATAAATAGACCATGAGTAGAATAATGTACACTTTCCAAGGGATACTAGGAACACCAAAAAGTTCATATTGAACCTATTCTGTGTATAATTGAAACTCTTGTTGCATAACCAACACCCAATAGGTACATAGCCAAAATTGTCAACAACCAACTGATACTACTAGAGTGTCAGTATAGAGGTCTTGATATCAATGACAATCAATGCTAGCAACAAATAAATAATTCTAACAATATCCCCCTTTACCATTGATGGAAAAACAAAAAAAAAAGTCCAAAAACTCTAAGATCTTCAAAAACTCCCTCTTAGTAATGCAACTTGTATTTTCTCCTTTTCTCTCCCCTTTTTCCCACAATGGCAAAAGGCTAAAAAAATAAAGTAAACTCAAATTAATACAACAATCTTAACTGAAAAGACTTGCTTATACCTCTTTTTCAGAGTAGTAAGCTCCTTCTTCCACTCAACAATTGTTGCTTCCATATGAGCACATAAATTGTCACATTCCACCAAAATGTTGATGCATAGGGTATACCAATGGCAACAAACACTCAACTCTTTTATCTAACACTTGAACATATTTTCCCCTAAAGACCATTCACCTTTAGTAGGACTCACAAACCCTTGACAATAACAAGTACATGATTTGAACAACTCATATGATCCCTTTCAAGGACACATTCTACCAACCTTGGATGATATAACTTCACATGTCAATACCCCATCTTTGACATGAAGCATGTTTTCCTTCAATCTTGCTACATTGAATAAATACCAATTGGTTCATGTGGGATTTTTACAAGTGACTTCTTAGTCTCAAAAGTGCATCTATAGATTGAAAACATCATAATTGATGACTTTGAACAGACCCACAACACTACTTGGAGCTACTTGCTTTGTAATGGTGACCTATTACTTGTAGCCCTACCTCTAGACTAATCAAGTCTTAACTTAAAAAATCTTCACACAAGGGAAAAATCAAATTAGCTTTTTAGATACCCCTTTCTTAGATACAAAACATACTTCAATTTTGGATTTGGGTTCACTCGTTGACCAGTCAAACAATTTATGATCACCTAGGCCTAAAAGGGGTAATTAGGCCTGAATTACAAAGATAGTCCTATATTAATGACTCTCTCTAAACAAAAATTTCTTGGAACAATTTTATCATGTCTATTAAACATCAAATCCACCACCTCTTGGGGTCTTTTTAGTCATTTATTATCATTGTCAACCAGATCTTGGTTTCTTCATGCCTACCACATAAGGAATGGCATGCCTAGGGCTTGGAATTTATCCCAATTCCCTCCATCTCCCAGTTTGAGAACTTTTTCATCTTAAAATACATATAGATTCCTAAATTTCCACCAAAGGCCATAATTTTCCTACAATGGAAAGTCAAGATATTAGCATTTTAATGTCAAACCCTACGTTGGTGAGGTTTTACTTTTACCAAAAATCCAATAAATTCCACCAAAATTAATAGATATACTTCAAACCAAGTAAATGGGAAATTTAATTCAATTATTAAAACATCCATATGGATTATACCATTCATCCAATCCATACATAACCGTACAATGCCAGAAAATAGTAAAAATTGTAGGAAAATAGAACAGTTTTATTGATTCAAAAGTCAAATCTTCAATAGATTTGGATGCCTTGACCTCATAAGGCATAAATATACATTTTAAAACTTACTCAAATAACTCCAACTAAAACTTGAATCATATGACTTTTGGAGAGGTGAGTTGTGTTAGGAATGGGAACACTAAGAGGGGGGGTGAATCAGTGTTCACTGTATTTAATCTTTTTACTTTACTCTTGAAACTTAACTCGAATGCTTAAGTATTGAAATGAACATCACATAGAAAAGATACATAAACACAAAATATAACACCAATATGGTTATGGGGAAACCCAAATAGGTAAAAACCCTAGTGGGAATTGACACCCACTAAGAACTACACTAGTGTCTTATGATCCTTGTTAGAAGATCTGCAATCCTGTTAGGAGTTGTTCATTACAATTCTTTTAGTACAGTGACCTTGTCAAGGGTCGGACCTTGTTAGGATTCTTTTACAATAACCCTATTAGGGGTGGGGACACACTATCCTAGAGCTCATTGCTTAAGTGGTGAAGGCTACAACCTTCTGATCTCAAATACACACTATATCTGTTAGATGAACTGATACTGTGAAACTGCTTGTTTGATCAATTCCTTTGATGCACTGATGATTTGACCTCTTTCAAAGCTCTAATACATTCTTATTTCTCTTTGCACACTTTTTCTCTGCTTATCTTGTCTCTATTTCCACTTCCATACTTTATTACGAAGGCGCATCTAATATTTATATGTGCTACCAAAACAATTAACAAGGTCAGCCTATAACTGATTACATACAATGCTTCCAAGTGAATTGGCTCAAGAATGCTTACAAAAAAACATAATTACATGTCTACAACTTAATTAAAATAGGTTCATAGCCTTTACAAAATAATAATATCATCGCTAATCAAATTACCAACAGTCGGCTGCATACTCTATTCTATTCTGGCATTCACTGTCTGTGCTACTTCAACTATCTATATCTTCGCCATACTGCATCTTCTGATCATGCACTCTTACAATTAGCATGAATACACTCTTACCAACTTATCTTCTAGGGTGCATACCATAACTCTATTGTACACACGTGTGCTGATGCTCTGATCTACTGCTGCTCTATTAACTGTCCATTCTTTTGTACTTAACCAAATTTTGATCTTCTAATAATGTGCGGTGACTCCAAAACATTATATGACTTTGTTGCCATAATGCCAACACTAAATATAGTCATAGACAACAATGTAGTCAACTTTCCAATAATCTCCCCCTTTTTCATTAATGGCAACAAAGGAATATGACAAAGTTATTAATTGTACCCTTATACAAAAACTCTTTAACATACTCTAACTTATATCTCCCTTATACTCTTTACTATGCATCCTCTTTACATATATATAAGACTCCATATTCTATACAATACTCCCCCTTTGAAATTAATGACAAAGGTGTTCCAAAAATGTATCTATAAGTACTTACAAAGTTAGGACATCCGGATATGCCATCTGCAAATTTTGGATCTCGTGTTTCCAAAATGCAATCAGTGCATTAACAATCTATAGATGGGTGCATAAGGCATATTTTAGCTTCTCCATCTTCTCCAAGTCTGTACTAGGACCTTGATCATATGTCACCATAGTGGCATCGATCTCCTTGATGTTCTGATTTAGAATATCTAGAGAGGGCGCAAGAGCATTCCTAAGTTGTGTCTGCCTTGCCCTTATCTTAGACATCTCTTTCTCTTCCTTTTCTATCTTGTCTATCTACCCCTGGTATACATTGTTGCACATGTTCACATCAATCGATGGGTCTTCTACTGATTTCCTTACATTGTCAATCATTTCTTTCACCTCTTGGATTCTCTTGTAGTGATCAACAGCTAGCTTATCTTGATCCATACAATCTGCAATGATCTTTCTTCCCTTTGTAGAAAACACCTTCAAAGATGCTTTACCAAGCTTTAATGAACTTAGGTCAAGTGGAAAGTTACTAACCAATTCACTCAATCTCTTTTTCATGTATTTCTCTTCTGCTACTTGTGATGCAGATTCTTCCAAGCTAGAGAAGTTAGTCTTGAAGGTTGTAAGGATGGTGCTAACATCATCAACTGTATGGACCTTAGACACTTTCTTGTATAAAGGTAATAGTTTGTTCAAAATGTTGACTAATTCAACAAACAAAGGGTTCCTCATTACCTATTTCTCTTTTTCTTTTTCCATAGCTAAGACACTGATCTTGATCAGGTCTTCTTCTCCCCAAGAGTCTAAGTTTGAGGTTTCTGGTGTCAACCTTGTCAACAATGATGCTGAGGGTAATGGAGTGATAGGAGTGTTGTCCATCACTTCTTTCTTTACTTTAATTGTCATTTCAATAGATGGTTCATATGTTGGCTCGCTTCCTTTTACCTCTTCTACCCTTTCTTCCTATTTTTTTGTCTCCTTCTCTTCTTCTTCACCTGTTAGATCTTCTATTAGTACTTATTCTTGTAGCTTAGGTGAATTATCACCACATAGAGTTTCAACCTCTTGTGTGCTCACAAAGGCTTCCTCAAACTTATCTAAGTCAGTTTCTATGGCCACCATTGCAATCTCTACATTATCAATAAAGATTGTATCATCTTTTTGTGTATCTATCATGGGCACAGAATTTACTGCCTCTGTAGGTGTTATCATTGTTAGTGTTGGATCTTGAGGACCTGTTACTGGTATATTTATGGTCTCTGTCATCTTGTCTTCCTTAGAGGGCACCTGTGTTGTGGACGCAGTAGGTGGATACATGTGCATGTTCAAGAAAACTTTCTCAAAAGCTTTCTCTATTTCTTTGGTTGTCAACTCAAAGTTCTTGTCTGTTATGTGTAGTATTCTTAGCTTTGTTCTTAGATGTGGCTTCACCAAATCTAACAAAAGTGTTTTCTCTTCTAAGGAACACACTAGTAGGCTTTCATCTAGAATCTTTTCCCTTCTTCTAAGATCTTCTTCAATAGCTTTTTTCTTCAAAGATTCCAGGATATTCCAAACACTGTCCGAGATGACTGTCTTAAGTTCCAAGATTGTCTTCTTGAACTTAATCATATGTTTTATGATCATGCCATGAATCTCTAATTTGTCAATTTCATTGTACATCTCATAAAACTTTCCTATCTGATCTAATCTACCTTCATCAACAATCCTAGTTCTCAAGACTTGAAGACTAGGTCTGAAACCTACCTCTGGAGGTGCTTGAGCATTTTTCTTACTTCTAGTTTCCTGCAAGGATGGATGACTTGTTCTAGTTTCCTTCTTCCTCTTGGCCATTGCCTTATACTCAGGAGGTGATGTTAGATCAATTGTTACTTTGGGCATAGGAGAGATAACATATGTTTTGCCTTGTTTATCTTTTGGATCATCTATATTTTCAATCTTGATCTTCTTCAACTTAGGATCATATTCCTTATCTTCTGCTATAGATGCACTCTCAATCTCCAAGACAGTCTTTTCTTCTCTTGCTTTGTCAAGATCTACCTATGTTACACCATGAATTTTGAGTATCTTAGAATTAATCTTTGATGCTTTCCTTTTTGTTGCTGCACTGTTAAGAATTGCATCAACTTCTCTTATCTTCTCTTCATAAGTCCCCCATCTAGGTTCATTAGGGTCCTTAGGCAATGATAGTAGCACTTGTGCATAGGCTTCCAAGATTGGTTCCTCAACTTCATACCCAAGTGGATGGATCCACTTTTTTCTTGGCTCAACTGATTCCATACAAGTTATATCAGTTTCTACCATAAAACAAATGTTGTCTTTGTATTTCTCAATAATACTTTCTGGTATCCTGTACCTCATCTACATTTTGACCCTAAATGTCTTCAATTTTAGCATTATGTAATCCTTCAATGTGCTCTTAGTAGATGCCTTGAGAGATATTTGAGGAATTGTAGGCATACTATTGTCTAAGTAAAAATCTAAGACCTTTCCAACTATATGGAGGTACATGTAGATGATTAAAGACCCAAACTTGAATATTTTGGTCTTATCATGTTTGATGGATCTAATGTTATCAATTAGTTGTGCTCACAAGATCTCACATAGATTGAACTCACCATTTTCTCTCACAATTCTGATTGCTACTAAAATAGTGGTCACAGACACACTATTCACCCTGTTGGTGTACTAAAACTGATAACCTAATATCATGGACATCAATTTGATGTCTTTCTCCTCTATAGGCTCAATTGTCATTCCACACCTATCACTTCTTGACTTACATGCTTGTTCTACTAGTTTTCTCACATCCTTTCCTGTTGGAAGAATGACACCTTTCTTAGAGAGGTCTGTCATCTCATGATTGAGATCTCCTTTGATTCTTACTAGGACTTCACCTATCCAAAATAGGTCATCATGAATTCTGCTTAATAGGATCTTGATCCACTCCGATTCATAGAATTCATATGCCATAGCATACTCAACAATGGGATGGTCTTCTAGATGTGTGAACTCATCTAGGAAGGTTTTCTCTGGCTTTATTATAGTTTCAATGTGTGCTCTAATCCTATCAAGTCCAACTAGTTCTTTCTTGCAGTAAATGTATGCACGGATGTCTTCAACATGCATGACACCCATAGGGGTTCTGGATAATGCACCTTCAAAGTCATCTAGGCTAGACTTAAAGAGGTTCCTCTTGAAAACATATCTTTTCCTCTCCACAATATCAAACATAATAGGTGTAGCCATAACTTACTTGTTTATCACTTGAAATAGGTTTCCAAGAACTTCTGAATCATCACGATAGATTAGGGCTTCACCATCAATCAAACACACTCTTTCACTGGTGAATCAAGATTAAATACTTCACAAACAACTACTAGGGCTTCTATGATCTCTAATTGCTCTAATTCGAATGCAATGAGTGATCCACAAGTCTCTGTGTACTTAAAGTGAAAATTCCACCATTAATGCTTGCCACATAAACCAGAATTTGACTTAGATTTTCCAACTTCCATCCTGCAATCAATCAAGCAGTGCACTCTTGCACATAGAATCATATTGTCTCTGAGATGTTAAATCCATATGCACCTACTCTAAGGGTGAGTATACCAGCCGCACAGGGGTCTAGAGCTAAATTAGCTCCCCCTATGACCCTAAGGGTCATTCATCCAGATGTAGAGGGTGCATCCACTGTGGATGCATCCAATACATACTCATCAACCTTATCCTTCTTTGTCTCTAACTAAATCAAGCTCACATCTTCTGAGGCTTTCACAAACTTGACTTCTCCTTCGGTATCCAATATTGATTCTTCTAGATTTTTAGGGTTTTCCTGACTTTGTGTTCTTGATCTACAAAACTTTAAGATGTGTCTAGCCTTGTTACAAGAGTGAAAAATAATTGGAGGCCTTAAATTCCTCGACGCATTGATATGGGTTACCATTTTACACTTTCTAGCTGAGTGACCATTATAATTACATATCTAACATGTAATACTATGAGAACTTCTTGCATTTGTTTGATTTTGTTTTCTCTGATTATGCTGATCTTGTTCTTATGACTTGTTCTACAATTCATAGCTCTATGACCAAATTTATTGCATGAATAACAGTAACCATTGAAAGGTCTTACATGTTTACAATTCCTTGCTATATGCCCATGCTTGTTACATGCATAACAAGTTCAATCTACTGGCTTGCGCTCATCTTTAGATGGTTCAGTATTGTCTTTAGCCAGATTTTCAATCTTCTTGGCATCTGTGGTGTCTTCTGGTGCTTTCATTCTTACTCGCATGTTGTCAATATGATTTTGTGCTTCATTGAATCCAATTTTGTTGGTATCTCCTTTAAGCTTCTGAGCATATAACTAAGATTCTATCAAATCCTTGCTTGTGTGTAATTTATCAATGTTATTCTTTGCTTCAATCAATTCAGATTCTAACTTTTCTTTGTTGTTTCTTAGCTCCAAGATTTCTATGTTTGCTTGCCTCAATTCTTCATTCAATTGAAGGTTCTCTTTGCTATGTTCATCATAAACTTCTTGATTGTTAGTTAGCTTTTCATCCAGCTCTTCAATCTGATCTTTCAGAGATGTGTTCTCTTCATTTAGATTTTTGACTATCTTCCCTAAATCACTATTTGAACAATCTTTCAAATCTTTTCTTAGTCTTTTGATGACTACTTGAGAATCACTAACTTTTTCTTTTAGTTCTTCAATTTCTTTTTCAGACCTGTCAAGGTCTTCAAGAGCAGCTTCAAGATCCTTTTTTAGATGTTTCATTTCTCCCTTATCCATGATCACCTCAAGTGGTTAAACTTATTTGCTAAGGACTAGAGCTCTGATACCAATTGTTAGGAATGGGAACACTGAGAGGGGGGTGAATCAGCATTCACTGTATTTAATCTTTTTACTTTACTCTTGAAACTTAACTTGAATGCTTAAGTACTGAAATGAACATCACATAGACAAGATACATAAACACAACACATAACACCAATATGGTTACGGGGAAACCCAAATAGGTAAAAACCCCAATGGGAATTGACACCCACTAAGAACTGCACTAGTATCTTATGATCCTTGTTAGAAGATCTGCAACCCTGTTAGGAGTTTTTCTTTACAATGCTTTTAGTACAGTGACCTTGTCAAGGGTCAGACCCTATTAGGATTCTTTTATAATAACCCTATTAGGGGTGGGGACACACTGTCCTAGAGCTTAGTACTCAAGTGGTGAAGGCTACAACCTTCTGATCTTAGATACACAATATATCTGTTGGATGAACTGGTACTGTGCCACTACTTGTCTGATCAGTTCCTTTGATACGTTGATGCTTTGACCTCTTGCAAAGCTCTAATACATTCTTACTACTCTTTGCACACTTCTTCTCTTCTTCTCTTGTCTCTATTTCCACTTCCATACTTTATTACAATGGTGCATCTAATATTTATATGTGCTACCAAAACAATTAACTAGGTCGGTCTATAATTGATTACATACAATGCTTCCAAGTGAATTGGCTCAAGTGTGTTTACAAAAAAACATAATTACATGTCTACAACTTAATTACAATAGGCACATAGCCTTTACAAAATAATAATATCATCGCTAATCAAATTACCAACAGTTGGCTGCATACTCTGTTATGTTTTAGCATTCACTATTTGTGCTACTTCAATTGTTTGTATCTTCACCATACTGTATCTTCTGATCATGTGCTCTTAGACTTAGCATGAATACACTCTTACCAACTTATCTTCTAGGGTGCATACCATAACTTTGTCATACACACGTGCGATGATGCTCTGATCTACTGGTGCTTTGTTAACTATCCAGTATTCTGTACTTAACCAAATTTTGATCTTTTGATAATGTGCGCTGACTCCAAAACATTATATGACTTTGTTTCCATAATGAAAACACTAAATTTAGTCATATACAACAGTGTAGTCAACTTTCCAACAAGTTGTACAATTCTCTTTAAAACTGCTCATAGCAACTTCTCACAATTTGGCAATTTTCTACCTTACCCTATGGCTATTTATCCTACCATTAAAATTACATTGAATATAGGTTAAAAATGACCCCTTAACATTATAAATTATTTATCATTTTCATACTCATCTAAGAACTTTGACCAAATTTGACGCAAGGTAGGGCAGGATGAAGGGTCAAAGGCACACCTTGATCACAACCCTCCTTGCAGAGATCACACGCAGAAGAAAATACACAAGAAAGAGAGGGAAAATTTAGAAAATATCTTTTCATTATTCATCAAATCACCTCATACATGTCAGGTTGTAAGGCCTTCCTTGTTATGGCCAGATACATTTAATTACAACAATTCTCCAACATGCGAGGATTTTCTTTCAAAAACTATCTTCTAACTCCTAAACTAATACCTCTAACTCCTACTTTTGATCTACTATCTAAAACTATGAACAACAACTACATTTATACAAGAGGCTACCAAAACAAGTCAGCCTTAAGATCCATCATTAGCAGAAGGAATGATTGGATCTAGGTCCACACACTTCCCAATGATCGATACCAATATTAACTCCATGACCAAAATTACATGCACAAGTCGGCGTCAACAAGAAATCAAAATAAACTACTCGATAAGAAAGGTTAATCGAGCACCAAAAAATAATTGACCAACTTGGTCAATGAAGAACCGAGCAACTACCAAGCCAACTCGGTTAAAGAAGGAACCGAGAAACAAAGAAAACTCAAACTTGTTTTTGGTGACACGGGATTGCCAAGGACCTGAGATGCTCATGCATCAAACACCTGGGGTTGTTTGAAATGATTCTCCAAATCATGTAGCAGGTAAAACCCAAGCTAAATCAAACTTAGATTGTGAAATCCATGAACTATCTTCAATTGGTATGTTCTTTCACTTTACTAGATATTCCATATATTGTTTTCCTCTTGTGCTTCTGCCAACTCTTTGCTCCAAAATCTTCTCAACTTCTTATGTCTATTTCTTAGGATAATCATTTGGTATTGTCATGTCTTCATCAAGTTCCTGATACTCAAACAAATCTGAAATGTTGAATATAGGTGATATATCCATGTCATCAAGTAACTCAATCTCATAAGCATTTCCACTGTCAAATCTTCTCAATATCTTGCAAGGAACAAATTTATTCATTTTCAACTTCCCATATGTTCCAACAGGGAATCTACCTTTCTTCAAATGAACCATAACTTCATCACCAACTGCAAAAGTCTTATGTGTTCTTGATCTATCTTCTCTATCTTTGTATTTCTGATTACTATTCTCCAACTTATGTTTCACTTCATCATGCAATGTCTTCATGAACTCAACAAATTTCACTCCTTCATCACTTCTCTTTTCTACACCAGTAATATCCTTTGAATTTGATATACCTCTCAGTTGTATGCCATTAACAATCTCAAAAGGTGTTTTTCCAGTACTCCTATTTACTAAATTATTGTATGTAAACTATGCTTGTACCAACATAGAATACCAATTACTTGGTTTATCTCCAACTAAGCATCTCAAAAGATTACCCAAACTTCTATTCAGAACCTCTATCTGTCCATCAGTCTGTGGGTGAAATCTAGAACTATATCTCAACTCGGTGCCCAACTTTTTCCAAAGGGTCTTCCAAATGTATCCAACAAATCTACTATCTTGGTTAGACATGATACTTCTTGGTAATCCATGTAATCTGACAATTTACTTAAAGAAAATATTTTCTATATGCACTGCATCTAATGTCTTTCTACAGGGTATAAAATGTGGCATTTTAGAAAATCTATCCACAACAACAAATATAGAATCGTTACCTCTTAGTGTCTTTAGTAAGCCAAGAATAAAATCCATATTGATGTCAATCCAATGTTTCTAAGGAATATAAATTGGTATGTACGATCTAATATTCAGACTTACTCCCTTTGAAACTTGACAAATTCCACAACTTTTCTCAAATTTTTGAACATCCTTATACAACTGTGGCCAAAAGTATCTCTCCTTAAGAAAATTCAATGTCTTGTCAATTCCAAAATGTCCAACCAAACTACTACTATGTTTCTCCTTTATCAAATTAGTTCTCATGTATCCTCTCAGTATACACAACTCAATACCTTTAAACAAAATACCTTCTTGAATGAAATATTCTTCCCATTTAGTACTCGGTTAATCTTGAATAGGTGCTTTGTACTTCCTCCATGGCTCAAAAAAATTAGGATTAGTTTCATACAAATCTTTCATGTCATCAAAACCAAGAACTTCAATTCTTATTTTGGTCATCAAAGATCTTCTACTCAATGCATCAGCAACTCGGTTAGTGACTCCACACTTATATTTTATCACAAATCTATAACTCTACAAATATTCAACCCATTTCATATGTCTCTGATTCAACTTATTTTGACTACCCAAATACTGTAAAGCCTTATAATCAGTATACAACACAAATTTACTCGATATCAAATAGTGTCTCCATTTCTTTAGGGCTTGAAAAATAGCATAGAACTCTTGATCATACACAGAATATTTCCTTTTTGCATCATTCAACTTCTCACTAAAGAAAGAAATAGGTTTACCTTCTTGACTCAACACACCTCCTATTGCACTACCACTTGCATCACATTCAACTTGAAATACCTTATTGAAATCAAGTAAATCCAACACGGGTAATTCAACAACCCTCTACTTCAAAGTCTCAAAACTTTTATCAGCTCCATGTGTCCACTTAAATTCTCTTTTATCTCCTCTCATAGTCTTAGTCATAGCATTACAAATTGAACTAAAATTCCTAATGTACTTTTAGTAAAAACTTGCTAAACCATGAAATAATCTTACCTCATTAGCATTTTTGGGTGTAGGCCAATTCAAAAAAGCTTCAACCTTTTTCAGGATCCATCCTCAAACCATCAACTGAAATCACAAATCCCAAATACACAATCTCCTCTTTCATGAAGGAACACTTTTTTCAAATTAATCAGCAACTTTTCTTCTTTCAACTTCTGCAATACTTATTCAACATGAAACAAATGCTCTTCTCTGGTCTTATTGAATATCATAATGTCATCAAGATACACAATCACAAATTTACCCAAAACTATCTTCAAAACCTCATTCATTAATCTCATAAAAGTACTCGATGCATTAATTAAACCAAAAGGCATAACCAACCACTCATACAATCTTTCTCTTATTTTAAAAGTAGTCTTCCACTCATCACCTTCTCTGATTCTGATATGATTATATCCACTTTTCAAATCAATTTTGGTAAAATACTTTGCTCCAGTCAAACTATCCATTATGCCATCCATTCTCGGTATAGGAAACCTATATTTCATTGTTATCTTGTTGATTGCTCTGGAATCAGTACACATTCACCATTCTCGATTCTTCTTAGGTTCAAATACAACTGGTATTGCACAAGGACTCAAAATATCTTGGATCAAACATTTCTGAAATAATTCTTGGATTTGTTGGTTTAATTCATGATTCTCGGTAGGTGTTAACTGATGTGGTGCCTTATTTGGTAAACTATCTCCAAGGATTAGATCCATGCAATGATCAATGCTTCTCTTCAATGGAAAACCATCAGGTACATTATTAGAAATGATCTTTCTATGCTTAGTGAGTATCTTATCAATCTCTTTAGGGATGTTATCCACTATCTTCTCACTCAGTTTGTTAGGAATCACAACAAAACATACATCATTCTTCGTTAAATCCCTAACAAACTTTACTCCTTCCATCAAACAAACTTTCACCGATGTACAAACACTACCAATAGGTTCTTCAATCAAAGGTAACAAGATTTGCTTTCTCCAATCAGCCCAAATAGTATATTTATGCAATCTTCCATCATATATAGCATGTCTATCATATTGCCAAGGCCTACCCAACAAAATATGACAACAATCCATAGGTATGATATCACATAACACCTTATCATAGTACTTTCCAATTTTCAAATTCACATAACATTTTTCACTTACCAAGAGTGTATGCTCATCCTTGATCCATGAAATCTAATAGGGTCTTGGGTGTTTCAACTTTTCCAACTAGAAATTTGCAACCATTTTCTCCGATGCCAAATTCTCTGAGCTTCCACTATCAATGATTACCTTCCATACTTCATCAAAAACTCTACATCTAGTCTTGAACAAACTTTTCCTTACTAGATCTTCCTTATTACTTTCACTCCAAAGTTCTCTCCTGACCATCAAGTTCTTTTCTTTCTCAGGTTCATTCAGTGAGTCTTCTTGCACCAAAGCATTTCTACTGCTACTGACCTTCTTACTTGCATGTGTGCCCTCAAATGACCTATTTCCTTCTTCTTCACAATTGTAACAAGTTCCTCATAATACACCTCTATTATAACCACCTCAGTAGTTATTGCCTCTTCCTCTTTGTCTTTTCTCATTTCTTTTGTTCAATTTCTCCTCAGCTTTCAAGGAAAAATAATAAGCTTCCTCAATGTTTTCCAACTTAACCAGACTGATTTCTTCTCGGATAGAAACTCTTAACGCATTCAGGTACCTAGCAATTCTTTTCACTTCATCCTCATCATGTCCAGATCTGATATCTAATCTATAGAATTTTTTAGTATAATATTTTACTAAGCTATCTTTCTACCTCAAACTTTGCATTCACCTAACTAGGTTAATCTGATAATCACAAGGTAAGAACTTGCCTTTCAACTTATTTACCATCTTATTCCATACCTTGATTTTGTCTTTGCCTTTCCTTTTTTTGTCTAATTGCAAGTACTCCCACCACAAGGATGCATGACTTTTCAACTTTGTGCTTGTAATCTTGACCTTCTTTTCCTCAGGGACATTTTCATACTCAAAATACTTCTCCATCTCAATGATCCAATCTGTCAATTCATTCGAATCTAGCTTTCCACTATACTCAAGAGGATTGAAATGTGGTGTAGATTTCAGATTTGTCAAAGACTTCAACAATCTTTCATCACCCTAATCCATCACAGGTCCAGGTTCTACATCACCTTGTTCCTCTTCAATTTCTTCATCACTAACATCTTCAAGATGTCTTCCTCTGCACTGAATTTTCTCAACAGCTTCTAACCTAGCAGCAATTTGTCTCAACATTTCTACCAATCCTAGATCTACATCTCACCTCCCAGGAACCATCTTGAAAACCCTTTGCAATTGTAGGTCAAATCACAATCTGCTACCCCACAACAATTATCAACTAGGGTTTAACAAGAAGGAACCCTCAACCTAAACTTGCAAGTTCAGATCTAGAACTCAACCTAGCTTTGATACCACCTGACGCAAGGCAAGGCAGGATGAAGGGCCAAAGGCACACCTTGATCACAACCATCCTTCCAAAGATCACACGCGGAAGAAAATATACAACAAAGAGAGGGAAAATGCAGAGCAGATCTTTTAATTATTCATCAAATCACCTCATACATGTCGGGTTGTAAGGCCTTCTTAATTATGGCCAAAAACATTCAATTACAACTATCCTCCAACTTGTGAGGATTCTCTTTTAGAAACTATCTCTAACTCCTAAACAGATACCTCTAACTCCTACTTCTGATCTGCTATCTAAAACTATGAACAACAACTACATTTATAAAAGAGGCTACTAAAATAAGTCAGCCTTCAGATCCATCATTAGTGGAAGGAACAACTAGATCTAGGTCCACACGCTTCCCAATGATCAATACCAACATTAACTCCACAACCAAAATTTCATGCACAAGTCGGCCTCAACAAGAAATCAAAATAAACTACTCAGTAAGAAAGTTTGACTAAGTGCCAGGAAATAACCGACCAACTCAGTCAAAGAAGAACCGAGCAACTACCAAGCCAACTCAGTTAAAGAAGGAACTAGGCAACACAAAAAAATCAAACTTGTTTTTGGTGACATAGGATTGCCAAGGACCCGAGATGCTCCTGCATCAGACACCTGGGGTTGTTTGAAATGATTCTCTGAATCATGTAGCAAGTACAACCTGAGCTGAATCCAACTCAAATTGTGAAATCTATGAACTATCTTCAATCGGTTTGTTCTTAAACTTTACTAGATATTGTATGCACCCAAAAATGGTCACCTAGACCTTGGGCCCCATTTATTTGATTTATCAATCCTGAATCAATTTTATCAATAATCAATATTTTCAACATTATCAATTTCTTGATCAAATCTTAGTTTCGATCATATATTGGATTTTTATCCTATGGGCTAACCATTTATCCTAAGCCTTTATTTAATTAAAAAGAATTTCCTCCCCTTTTATTAAATAAAAATCCCCCACCTTCCTCTTATCCTAAGTTGCACAAATAAAGCACTATTCTCATTTTATAAAAAAGGAAAAAAGCACTTTTGTCTCACATGGACACAAAGTCAATTCCTATTGGAGGATACTTATGCACACGGATTGCTCCTCTTTTAAGCTCCACCGCCGATTAAGACTTTTGCCTCTTAATCTCCATGGTCCATTCCTTTTCATTTCTTATAAAAGGAGAGCTCTCTCCCTCATTCTAAGTCACTCATTTTCATACTAACTCTATGCTGCAGGAATTTTTGAAGACTTTGGAACTTTTTAGAGATCATTGTTGCATTACATCTTAGAGTTCTTCATTTGCTCCATAGTTTAGTTTTCATTCTTGCATAGTAGCTCATGTTTATGCTTTCATAGCTTAGATTTCACTTTCAAGCTTTAGAATAACTCATCTAGCTTAATAGGAAGGATTGTAACACATTGCTATTTCCATTTCATAGCTTAGTTTGTACTTCCATTTTCATAGCACAACTTGCACATTTGCATTCTCATTCTTAGCTTGCATTGCATTGCATTTCCATTTGATTCTTTGGGGATATTGGCACTCTTTCCCTTGTCCTCATTTGAATCTCTCATTGTATGGTTGACTAGCAAGGTCACAAGCTCAATAGCTCTAGCTGAGAGCAAATCCATAATCTTGCAACTCCATGCATAGAGAGCTATGGATTGATTTTTGAGGGCTCATTTTTTAGTTTCCTTGCATGTAAGGATCCATAGAAGTGCACTACTTTTGTGTGTACATTTTTGGTGCCCACCGTGGGGTAGAGTAGATTAGCTTTGTCCCTTTAATTCTGCATTTTCCATCAAAATTTTTGTCAATTTTCGGCTTCATTTTCGTTCTCTGGTTTTCTGTCTCAGAATATCGCGCGATACTTCTCAGGTATATCATGCGATATACCTCATAATACTAGTGTGACACTTCATGTCACAGAAGAATCGCACGACGGTATTGAGGTTTATCGCCTAGTGTTGTGCGAAGTATCACCCAAATATCATGTCGTATATCGCTCAGACTGAGGTATATCGCGCAGATATAGGAAACTGTATCGCGCGATACTGGTGAAGTCTGAGGTGTATCACCTAACACAGCAGAGAGCTAGATTTTGAGTTTTATCAGCCGGATTTGATCACATTTAGTTTGCTGGCTTACTTTGCTGCATTTAAACAGAGTTAATTTACATTTCTCAGTCTAAATTGATCAATTTTTTACATTGCTTTCACTTAGATTTTGGTTTTCCTAACCCTAGTTGTCTAACAAGTTGTGATTGTAGGAGCTTTGTTTGAAAGGAAATCGCTATAAATCACATGTCAAAGAGGGCTACTAACATTTTTGTAGGGCTGCCCAAAGCATAAACAAAAAAAAAGAGAAATTTTTTTAAAGTGTTTGTGATTTATTTCCTTTCAAGTGTGACATTTACTAATTGTATTAGGAACCGTAATACCTTGTTGTAGGAATTTTGAGGTGGTAGGAGATTATGCTCTTCACCCTTGTGGTGAAACAAAAATCTTGACCCATCTTGGGATTTTGAAAGCAAGGGGGTAATTAAATTTTGCTTGGTGTGTTTGGGAGAAGTTTTTGAGATAGGGGAGAATGCTGTTCACCCTTGTGGTGAACCAAAAACCTTGAACCTCAAAAATCATCCATTCTTTGTTTAGTTTAGGATCCTTTAGCGGGCCTACTCTTGAGCAATCAAGAGGAACGACCCAAGTGGGGACAACCTTGTCATCATTTTCCTTGGTGGCGAGTGATTCCAACTCACTCTAATCTCAAGGCTATCAAGGACACAAAACCTTGGTAGACATAACACTTGTCTTCGCTTGATGTGAGTAACTCGTGGGATTGTGACCATGGGGAAAGCATTGAGCAAGAATGCTTAAGGTACTCTTGAGGCCGCGAGGTCACAGTCCTCTATGAGGAGTAAGAGGGGTGTTATGAACGGAAGCCCTTATTAAGAATCTTTAGATAGAAGCCACCTTATTTAGCCGCTTATCTTCTTAGTGCAAGGATCGATCCAAGTGGAACAACCTGGATCACCTTAAGATACTCACCATATGTGTTCCTTTGGTTGTGTCTTTGACACTTCCATGACAAAGCCAACATCTATCGTGGGTAACCACTTTGTGTGAGGCAAGGGGACACCAAGTTGTGGGCTAAGTTGGTAAGTATTGAGCCTTGACTTTTTAGGATAGATTTGCTTGAATTGTCTTCGATTGTGTGATACCAATGTAAACATTCTCAATATACAAACAATTGGTAGCATTCATAGGGTGCAATTTTATTTTGATATCACAAGTGTTTGTCTTGGAAAGGTTGCTTTTGCCCTTGTTTCAAGTGTTTTGAGACATGTTTGATCCCTCACTGTTTGCAAACTTGCCAAAATTTTGTTGATATTGTGATTGAGATAAAAAATGTCAACCCTCAGACTGAAAATTTTGACCAAACAGACCCAAAAATGCAAATTTTACACAGTTTTGGTCAAGAGTTAAACAATTTTGCAACAGTATTGCCTGCTTTGAGAAGAAATATCACGCGATAGTTCGCCCATGATAGACTATCACCTGACCTGCCTAGTGTTTATCGCCTGGGTATTGTGGGGTATATCACCTAGTGTCATGCGAAGTATCACCCAGTTATAGGTGTATCACCTTGTTAGCCTGGGGTATATCGCCTGGATAGTTTCTGTCATGCTCTCAGTTTGGTTAGTTTCAGTTGTTGTTGGTCAAGTTAGGTCTTTGAGTAGGTTTCTTACTCTGTCGTTAGAAACCTGTCTTAGCTCTAAATTTATGGTTTTAGTCCTCTAGGATAGCATCATCTAATTTACGAGGTCACTCTGGGAATAATTGTCAAGTTAGAAGGCCATTCTTGGTGACAAAGTTTATCTCTAGGATTGTTAGCTACATTCTTGGAAAATTTTAGTCCTCTTATTGTCCAAATCACTTTCATTTAAATCTCAATTTCAATTATATTTTGGCCTAGTCCAACCTCCTGATTCAAAAGTGCAAGGGTAGTCACCCTTTGATTTGAAGCACCTCTTTGATAATGTTGGTAAAGCCCCTTTGATATTTCTATCTTTTCATTTCTCTTTGGACAATAGAGAACTTTGATTATCCTAGTTTGGTGTTAACACTTTGAGAGGTCATCTTATCATTAAGAGTCTCTTTCTTTCATGTCAGTTACAACAAGGTACCAAGTCAATCAAGGGAAGCGACCCCCTATTGTCTTTAGCAAGTTACCACCAGTTAAGACTCATCAACAGCACAAGGGAAAAGAACCCCTTTTTGACCAATCTCCTAAAAGTGAATCTGAGGTTTGTTTTAATCCAAAAGGCAATCCTAGTGAAGTGAGCACCTCTTTAGCACCACTGTCATCAAGTATGGACATGAGTTACACTTTCACATGACAACAAAGAGAAGCCATGAATAAAACTCTTGAGGATATCTTCCAATGGCATAGGAGAGAGTACGGTGGTTCTTCTCATGCTAGTCCACCTGGGTCACCTCCCAACAACACAAGATATTTAGATGCTCACCAATGAGCTGAGAGACATTATAGGCAAACTCACTCAGATTCAGGGTCACAACATGAGGACTGGAACAATGAATCTAGTGACCATCACATCAACGCGGCCAATGCAATAAGGCATTCAAGACAATCTTCTCCACTTAAAGATACCTCTCGATATGCGAATACAACATTGAAAAGCATTGAAAGGGAGAAGCAAGCCTATCTAGATGAACAAGCTACCAAAAAGGAGAAATTCAGACAACTAGAAGAAGAGGAACATGCATTATTGGACATAAGCAAAAGAGCCACCCAAGAAGAAGAAGATAGGCTCTATGCACAACAACTCCAAAATCGATTCAATGGGAGGGGTGCCAATAGTGGGACCAACTCACCCCCATCTACCCCCTCACCAAGTCCTAGAAGAAGGTCAAGGATGCCCTCATGATCCCCAAGTCCTAGAGGAAGAAGGACTTCAAGATATGATCATCATAGGAGACAATCACCTCATAGACATTCAAAGCAACCCTCCCAACAAGCACATCATGGCTCACAACATGGAGGAAGCTATACCAACTTTGATAAAATGGATTTTATGACTATGCAACAAGAACCATCCATTCAAGCATATGTAGAAAGGTATGTGGAACAAAACAAGGATCAGTTCCTAGAAAGTCTCATCAACAAAGGTGCTAAGGTTCCATACAATTTTGATGTGGACCGAAAGGTAAAGAAGCAAGATCCATCAACTAATGAGGTGATCAAACAACTTCAAAGGGATATAGAAAGGATGAGGGCACCTAAGAGCACCTTTAATTTGGATTCCATATGTCCCAACCCAATCGACAAGAGTGTGGTGTTGGTTGAGTTTCCTAAGAAGGTGGAGTTTCCTACCTATGCCAAATATGATGGCATTGGTGATCCTCATGACCATGTTAGACAATTTTATATAATGAGTTTTTCTTTTCACCATGAAGACTCCTATTTAATGAGATTATTTCCAAGGAGCCTCAAGGGTCAAGCCATGGAGTGGTTTACTAACCTTACTCCTCTAGTTAAGACATTTAAAGAGCTTGTGGAAAGATTTGTTCAACATTTTTCTTATAACCTATCAAGGTCGGTCACAATGCTTGATTTGTGCAAGCTCAAACAAAATCAAGGGGAATCTTTTGTCACCTTCCTACAAATATGGAGATGTTTGTGCTCAAAATACCCAAGGACAATTCCTAAGGAGGAAAGAATAGACATCATTGTGAGCAACTTGATACTGGAATTAAGATATGAAGTAAGGAAGATCCTATTTAATTCTTTTGATACCATGGTAGAGGTGGCCTGTCGCATAGAGGATGTCCTAAAAGAACAAGGAATTTTCGCTAAATTGACTAATAACAACAATAGCCACAACAACAACAATAATGGTAATAAGGACAAAAAGAACTCTTATTGGAATAAGAATAAGCAGGTGGTCAATGACGGGGTTGTTGACTCATCACAACCTAAGAATGAAGGAGTTCTTAATCTCTCTCATGCAGTTCAAGCTATGAAGCTGCAAACATCTTCAGGACAACCAAAGAATAAACCCAAGTATCAAGGGAGACCTAAAAAGGAAAAGAGACAATTTACTAAACTTGGGGACTCCTATGCAGACATTTTCAAGACATTAATTGCTCACAATTTGGCACACCCTCAGGACTTGCCAAACACCGCATACCAGATCCTAAACCTCATTGGTGGGATGAGAAGGCCTTTTGTGTCTTTCACAATGGAATTGGACATGATATAGAAAATTGTTTTAGACTTAAACACCTTGTTCAAGACCTTATTGAGAGCAACAAATTACAAGTTGATGGTTTAACCACTAATGTGGATCACAAAGCTTTTAAAGAACCCTTGCCCAAATATGAGAAAGGAGATAATTCTAACAACAAGAATGGCAAGGCTGCTATCAACTACACTTACACAAATGCTGAAAATGTTATTAACATGCTTGAAGTGGCTAATGATAATGTCAACATGATGAGAGGGAAAGACCCTTATGGATATGATGTGGATTCAACTCCTATGCCTGATGAAGGACCCGTTGTGGTACTAAGAGGTCCTCACTCACGAAGGATGTCCCAACCCCTCAACGCTGTCACTAGAAGCCAGTCTCAAGCTCCCATTGTTATTAGAGGTCTAACTCTAGTAAGTCTAAGCAACTAGTGTCAAAGGGTGTTCTTCCAAAAAAATTTGTTGGTCCTGAGTTGAATTATAATCTTGTTGACCAATTACAATGTACACCAGTGTAGATTTCAATCTTTGAGCTTTTGGAACTATCCCCTAAGCACAAGCGTGTCCTTGAGGATGCCTTGTGAATGGCTAATGTCCCTAATGATATAGATGTAGATCAATTCCAGAATATGGTCAAGCACTTGGCTAGCCCTCACTACCTCACATTCTCAGAGGAAGATGACAAGTCATTAAGCCACCCACACAATTTGGCCCTTCATATAGAGATTATGATCCACAAGACCCATCTCAGGCGTGTGTTGATAGATCGGGGTGCTGGGCTTAATATTTGTTCTTTGAGCTTATTGAAGGCCTTGGGTTATTCAGAAGAAGTCATTGACATGAGAAAGAAAATAACTATCAAGGCTTATGATGAAGCAGAACATAGTTCTAAAGGATTGGTCATTCTTCCTATTCGAATTGGTCTTGTAGAGAAAGACATTTTGTTCCAGATTGTTGATGCCGGTCCTTTGGCTTACAATATTTTGTTAGGTAGGCCATGGATACATGAGATGCAAGCGGTCCCATCTACCTATCATTAGTGTGTAAAATTCCCTTACAATGGAATAGAAGTTTGCATACCTAGAGACAGTACACTGTTAGTCAACACAATTTCAGCGGGGTCTCACATTCCTTTGAATAGGGAGGCTAACACTTTTGATACCACATTTGAACAATGCAAGAATAAATTTAAGACCATAGATCTTGGTATGGGGGATTACAAATTGGATTCATTTACAAAATTGCCAATTTCCCCTAGGTCTTATGGTAGACCTTCTCAAGAAATGAAGCCCTCATCTTCGGCCATGGCATTGTTCGATAAGTTTGTGGAATCCTTAGTTCTGATTCAAGAAGAAAAAGAAGAGGTTGTTGTTAGAGACTGGATTTACCGAGAAGAGAAGTACCTACATAATGAGAATTTTGCACCTTCCCCTAGAACTTATGGGAGAGGGTATACATTGGTCAAGAATATGGGTTATCCAGGATAGGGTCCCCTTAGTCATAGGCTAGATGCTAGGGCTGAACCTCTTAACCATATCCTTTTTGGATGAAGGAATAAGTCAACAATTGGCTTAGGTTTTGAAAATAAGAAACAAAAAAGTGTCTCTGTCTCAGCTGCGACAGACAGTGACAATGACTCAGACTACACCCCTAATCTCTCTAATCAGCAAGACATGTCTAATGATTGGGTGCCTTCAATGAGTCTCCTTTGGGGAGATTCACAAGATTTGACAACTGATAGTATGAATGCTAGATTGACAATGGAAAGTGTTGCTATCCTAGCTGTGACAGATAGTAACAATGCTAGTATTAGAGAAGGGGAAACCTTTCCTAACCTTGAGGCTTCTACATCATGAGGCCCAAATAATGATTCAGAGACAAACTCACATGAGTTTGAATGGGACTCACTTTCAGATGCAACAGTTGATTTGGACATGGATGTTGTCCATGCTTATAGTACTCAACCTGATGTGACCAATGAGCCTAGTGTAGGACTGGAGGATTGGACTCCTCGAATTGCCTTATTGGACGACACTTCGTTTGATAGGACAAATCCTGACTCGGGTATCTTAGGAGAGGACTGGATGAATCCTGATCGTATGGTCACCAGAGATAACACCTTCCATATAAACAATGTTGAACCCATCATTGACCTACCCCTTGTTCACTATGACCTAATCGATTGGTCTCAGTGCCACCAAGAGCCTAGACTCCTCACTTTTTAGAATGATTACAAAATTGCCAGCTATCTGAATGCTCTTGAACCTATGGCTTCTTCCACCAGTGAACCAACAACAAGTATGACAGAGCCTGATATTAAGTACCTCAGTCTAAAAATAAAAGAAAAAGAAAAATAGGTCTGATGGCGAAAACCACCTTGTGGTGGTATCAAAACCAAAAATAGTAAAAATAAATGACGTATCTAAGGGTGAAAATCTCTTTGAGGCGCCTAAGGATGGGGTACTTAATAACTTGCCAAGTTACTTCCAAGACAGGTCATCAGTTCTTATTGAGCCGACGCAACCAGTGAATTTAAATACAGAAGAGGTCCCCCAAATAGTGCACCTTGCTCAGTCTCTATCAATTGAAGAAAAAAGGCATATACAAAGTTTTTGCAAAAGAAGAAAGTCAACTTTGCTTGGACATATTCTGATATGCTAGGGCTTGACATTGATCTTATTATGCATCATCTATCTATAGCTCCAGGAATAAAACCAGTCAAACAAAAGTTGAGGAAAATGCATCCTCATATAGCTCTTCTTGTTAAGGCTGAATTAGAAAAGCTCTTACACGTAGGATTCATTCGAGCTATCGACTATGCTGAGTGGATCTCCAATATTTTTCTAGTTTCAAAACATGATGGGTCCATTCACATTTGCACAAACTTCAGAGACCTCAACAAAGCATGCCTAAAGGATGACTTTCCACTCCCAAACATAGACGTGATAGTGGATATGACGGTAGGTTATGACATATATTCCTTAATGGATGGGTTTTTCGGATATAACTAGATAAAAATAGCTCCCAAAGATCAAGAGAAAATAGATTTCACATGTGCATGGGGAACCTATTGTTGGAACATCATGCCATTTGGCCTAAAGAATGCAGGAGCAACATACCAGCGAGCTATGACCACAATTTTTCATGATATGATGCATAAGAACATGGAAGATTATGTGGATGATACCTTGGCTAAATCTAGAAAATGGGACACACACCTCGATGATCTGGAAGTGATTCTAGATCACATGGCACAGTTTCAGCTTAGATTGAATCTGAAAAAGTGTGCATTTGGAGTTGCCTCAAGTAAACTCCTAGGATTCATAATTTTAGCAAAAGGAATAGAAGTTGATCCCGAAAAGGTCCAAGCTATATTAGTTATGCCACCTCTGTGAGACCTATCAGACAGTCATACCTTTACTATTATGTTTTCATGCTTTCAGTACTTATTTCATAGACATACTAGACTATTTGGGACACTTATGTATTTGAGGATATGATTGAATCCTACTTTATATGTTCGGTACCTGATTATGTAATCAGGGTACACTTGGGATACTACATGTTATGTTTCAGTTTTAGTTATGATTATATACATATGATGTTTTATGATGTTTTGAAACTATTGTGATGTAAAGACAGTTTAGGAAACTGAAGTTATGCTTAGTTGAGTGATTTACAGACATAGTTTTAAACCATGTAGTTATGATGTATTATGTTTATATCATGTTTATTGGACCTACTGATGTGTGCAATGAGTGTGCAAGATAAGTTGACCATGGATCTAAATTCGGGGATCTAGTATTGAAACCTATGTTTATACCGTGCATACCAAGGTCCTCTTTGAATAAAGAGACGTGGACCTCGTTGTATTTTTTTTCATTCGTAAATATGGTTTGCATGTGTGTAATTAAATTAGATTGTGTATGTGATCTAACCATGTCAATTGTTTTATTAATGTGCCAAATTTGGCAAATTGTGGCTTATGTGTTGGCATGGTTAAATATCTTAGTAATTGATTGGGTCAAGTGCCTAACTAGGGTGTTACCTTAGGGCTTGGTCAACTAACCTTGGGTTGGGAAGTTTCTAGAAGTCAACCAAGACTAGAAATCCGTGCACAAACTTTAGGGGTAGTTTAGGAGGGTCTTTTGGGCTCCTAGAAAGTAACCGGGGTCAATTTTAGCTACCCAACTTGGTACCCTAGGGGTTAGGGGTCATTTTCAGCCATTAATAAGCCTCTAAACTCATTTATTGCTCCCCTAAAGTCTCCATTTCAAAGTTGGACGGATTTGAAGAGTTGTGAGGTTTTGGTTAACCTCTCTCTTCTTCCCAAACTTGCATTCAACTCCATTTATGGAGAAGGAAGGCAAGTGGGAAGAAGGGAATAGAAGTTTCCCTTCTCTCTTCTCATTGGCTCCTAGGTTTAGGAGGTTTGCCTATTTAGGTAAGGTTTTAGGATGAGTTGAGTGTTCACCCACTCTCTACTCTTAGAGACAGATTCAGATTTGAGGAAGCCTTTTGAGAAAGAACTTGGAAGGAAAAGCTCTTCTCAATTTTCATTTCACCTTTAGCTTGGGAGTAAGGTTGGTTTCCTTATTTGAATTAGCTTTTGTAAATTTATGTGTTCTTGAGCTTGAAACTCCATTAATGGAGTCCCTTGTAATTTTTTTTTAGTTATTTTCATGTTGAGTGTATGAAGTTTTATTATGTTGTGTTTACCTTTGTGCTATATTTTGTATGGGTATTTCAAGGCACACTCACCCTTGGGAGGGCAGAGTAACCTTGAAAGGGGTGGTGGAAATGACTTCGGTTTAGTGTAGAGTCTCCCATGTGTGGAGGGAAAGACATGGGGTTTCATGATACCCATGATGTCAAGTATGGTCTAAGGGCTTTTGCGAGGGCATAAGGAGGTGTATTTTATGATGGCATCTTGTGAAGATGGCCATTTCAAGTCCATGTGTGGCTTGAGTTTCTTTGTTTTATATACTTGACTTTCTCCTACTGTGAGGTCTACCACTACCCCTATTTTTAGGAAGGCCTCTTGGAGACCTTCCATTTGTTTACCACGTGATAGGAAGCTTTAATTGTGGGTTCTATATATGTTTGTTTTATGTGAGTGTTGTTTGTTCCTGGTTGTATCCTATTTCAATTTAGATCCCCTAGCTCGGGGGTGGTCTTGTAAAGGCCTAGGTTGGGAGGTGAGCCTCCATGGTCAACCTGGCACCTACAGGAAACCAGTGATGCAGGACTTGTAGAAGATGGACTTAGTGAAAAGATTCAGTTGCAAACTTGTAAAGAAATTTCCTTTTGTATATGATGGAATACACTTGTATGTAAGGATTCGAAGTAGAATCCGGTTTTCCATGTATAATGGTTCAGATTTAGTTGTTATTTGAAAGCTTTGTAATAATAGTTATGTTGAAATTCAGAAATCAAGTATTCCATGTGATTTTTATACATAAGTTTTATAGAATCCTTGATATTGTATATGATAAATTTTGTTTATGGAAAGTATGATGTTTAAAATGCTTCTCGAATATATATATATCATTATCAAATTTAGTATGTGTATCATATGAAATTTAGATTAATTAAGTTTTATGTAAAAAAAATTGCTTTATTAAATCATTCCCAATTTGATTTATGATACACAAATATATATATATATATATATATATATATATATATATATATATATATATATATATATATATATATATATATATATATATACATAGAAGAAAGAAATTTATACTTAGAGCATATGGGTGGAAATATTATACACTTAGTAAAATTGTTTCAAAAATATACATGTATATCATTGTTATGTAAATGAATATTTCATATTACATTTAGTGAAATTATAAAAATTTCAAAATATATATATATACTTAAATGCAAAATTTATTAATGCATCTTGCATGTCTTTAATTATTGGATCCAAATAGGAACTTTATTTTCAAAAAAATAATCACCTGGTAGCTACTGTTTTCGATTACAGGAAATTCTTTTTTCACCAGTTTTTAAAAAAAAATTATGCACAGTATATAATAATAATATTATTTTATTTTTTAACAGCGAAGTTAAAGGATATTTATATATTAATATTTTAATAAGATGAGGGGAATCGATTTATTATCAGCGCTGGGCGCTGTTCAAATTAGAAAGTTTTCAAAAAAAAAAAAATTAATTGAATGGGGGGCAGGCCGAGCCCAAACCCCCCCGCTCCTCATGCTTACGATGGAGACGGGCGGTGCCTCCCCGTCCACCCGTTATCCTCCAGTGCGGGCACCGCTTCGGCGGTCCCGCGGGTGTGGCACCACAGGCGGCGGTGTCGCGGGCTGGGCGGCGCTCGCCACATCCGCTCCCTCCGCTCTCCTCTTCCATGTCGTGTTGCCTCCCACGGCCGTCTTCTGCAACCCACCGCCATCGAACGGTGTTGTTAACCGCCTTCTCCACCTGGAAACCCCATCTCTGCCTTTGTTCCTCTGCCTTCGTAGCTGCGATTTATTTTATATCTCGGTTCTACATTTTCGATGGGCCGTAGATTTAATTTTAGGTTGAATCGCTTTTTTTTTTGAGGTGTTAAAATATATATAAAGTGATTTATCGATATAAATAGATTTCATTTTAAATTGTTATGTATCATTTTTTTTATATATATTCGACTTTTCATATATAACATTTTTACGTTAAATTAATATTTGTAGTTGGTTGTTTAAAGATATGAATCGCATGATGGTAATAAAACTATTTACATATGCGATAGTTGTTTATATATTTAAAATTTTAGTTTATAGGAAATTCTTTTTTTGTTTTCTTTAGATATATAATCATTAGAAGTTTAAATTATAATTGGATTAAGTTTAGATAAATGACTTTAATTTAAATATTATTAGATTAGTTTTTTTAAAGTAATATAGTTTATTATTTATTTTCATTTAGGGCTTGGATTTTCTTATTTATAACCTAGATAACGTTTTATCGTTAAGGAGGCCATATTTATTTCTTCTCTTCGCTATAACTACCTTTTTAGGGTATCAACATCATCTTTGACCAACACCATACTCAGTTGACTTTTAGTCAACATTGGTCAAAAGTTCTCCATTCACCTTGGTTTTTGAACCAGTGGTTCTCCTTGTACCCTAGAGCATAGGATTCCGTTTTCATACCTTTCTGTGATGGTTGACTTTTTGGTCAACTATCGCGATTGTGAGTGCAACCATTACCAGGTGTATCAACAACCTTAGGTTACTCTTTTTAGCTGAACTTTGGCACAGTTGACTTTTTAAGTTGACTTAGTCAAACCTTGGACATCACCTCAGTTTGTGTGCCCAAGTTGTCCTTGGTACTTTTTGTTTTATTCTAGGTCAATCACACGTACTCCAGTGTGCTGTTGACTTAGGTTGACTTTTAGTCAATTGTCTCGATTTGCATGCCGGTCAAAGTTAGTAGCTTAGGAATCTGGGTAGCGTGTTTAGTGACTCGTACCAGGATAGGGTTACTTCTTAGTTGTGCTAGTGTGTTTAGTATGATGGTTAGTATGCTTAGAAAAAAAATTTGTAACTGTGTTTTGCTCAACTTTTGGGCATGACAACCTCCAAGAAATATCAGTCAAATGAGAAGTCTTCAGGGACGTCTTCAGTCGATCAGGAGGTTTATTTCTCAGCTTGCAAACAGAGCACAACCTTTTAATAAGACATTGCATAAGGGTGCTTCTTGCGTGTGGAATGAGGAATGCCAAAAGAGCCTAGATCAAATTAAACAATACTTGGCTAATCCTCCAATTTTGATGCCACCTACTCCTGGGAAACCATTGATTTTATACATCTCAGCAACAGAGTCTTCCTTAGGGGCATTGTTGGCTCAATTAGATGATACTGGGAAAGAAAGGGCTATTTACTACATTAGTCGTACTCTAGTATCTTATGAGATCAATTATAATAGCATTGAAAAGTCTTGTCTAGTGGTAGTGTTTGCTTCCCAAAAGTTGCGACACTATATGCTCGCTCATACTATACATTTGGTTGCAAAAATTGATCCTCTTAAGTACTTGCTTAGTAAGGCTGCTCTCACGGGTAGGCTTGCCAAATGGATGATGGTTTTATCTGAATTTGATATAGAGTACATTGAAAGAAAGGCCATAAAAGGGCAAGCTATTGTTGATCAATTAGTTGATTTCCCTGTTAAGGATAGTATGCCTATTCAGGTAGAGTTCCTAGATGAACACATACTGTATATGACTACTCGCACTTGGAAAATGTTCTTTGATGGTTCCCACATGCAAAATGGATCAGGTGCTGGAGTATTATTTGTTTCTCCACATGGGTGCAACATTCCAAAGTCTTACAAACTTTTATTCCCATGTACAAATAATATTGCAGAATATGAAGCTTTGACCAATGGATTGAAAATGGCTATAGAATGGAACATAACAAAATTACATGTCTTTGGGGATTCACAGCTAATTATCAACCAAGTCAATGAGGAGTATCAAACCAAGGATGATTAATTGGTACCTTACAAAAAGATGGTTGAATCATTGATATGTTACTTTACATTTGTGACATTTCAACAGATCCCTAGGACAGAGAACAAAGTTGCAGATGCTATGGCTACATTAGCTTCACTCCTACAGTTGGAACAACATGAATCCAGATTTGAATTCCTGGTGGAAGAGCTACACCATCCCATATTTGACTCATCTGAAAGCCATGTCATTTGTACTCTTGTCACACATGAATCCTCCCGATATGGTGCTATCTATTCATATCTCCGTGATGGCATCATCCCCGACACATTCAACCGTTTTGAACGCCGAAACCTCATCTGTAATGCCTCCCACCACACCCTTATCTCTGGTGATTTATATAGGAGGGGTTTAGATGGGACACTCCTTAGGTGCTTGGAAAAAGAGGAATCTGACCAAGCGTTAGCTGACATCCACGAGGGCATTTGTGGTGGTCATTCCAATGGTCTTGCCATGGCCCGAAGGTTGCTTAGGGTGGGGTATTATTGGCCCACGATGTAGATAGATGTAGTAGCCTTTTCTAAATCTTGTGAAAAATGTCAAAAACATGGAAACTTGATTCATGCTCTAGGTAGGGAGCTGATTCCTTCCATTTCTCATTGGCCATTTCAGCGTTGGGCCTTTGATCTAGTTGGGCAGATTCACCCCAACTCATCAAGTGGACATAAGTTCATTATTACTACTACTGACTACTTCACAAAATGGGTGGAAGCTATGCCACTTTCTGTAGCTTCAGGGAAGACTATCTCTTTGTTCATCTTGAATCATATTATTTTTCGATTCAGAGTACCTTATGAGATTATCACTAATAATGGAGGTCAATTCAAGAATAAGGACCTAAAGCATTTATGCAAAAAGTTTAAAATCAAGCAACATTGGTCCTCCATTTACTTTCCACAGGGAAATGGCCAGGCAGAGGCTTCCAATAAAACCATCCTTAAGAGTCTTCATAGGACAGTGCACAAGAATGGCAGGGATTGGCACTTGCAAATCAATCCAACACTATGGGCTTATAGAACTAGCATTCGTACACCTACAGGAGCTACTCCTTTTGCTCTTACCTATGGCATTGAAGCGGTGTTTCCCTTAGAAGTAGAGATACCTTCACTTAGAGTCTCACTCAAAGGATTGATAACAGATGAGGATTACCGCACCATGAGGTTACAGGAACTGGAACTTCTAGATGAGAAGCGTAAGGCTTCATTTGATCATATGAGAGTGTATCAGAAGTGTATGTCCAAAGCATTTAACAAGAAGGTTCACCCTAGGGAATTTCAGATAGGTGAAATTGTTTTGAGAGATGTAATGACCCTTACTATAAAGGCCACTAAAATTCCCAAATCTGAACCGAGTCAATTTGTCAAACACTTGGCATGCAACTGAATTGTTTGCTGATGTTTGCTTGTTTTGATTTGACTGTTTGGCACCAATGATGTTTTAATGATTGCAAATGATTTCTAAGTAACTACTTGAAAAGCCAAATGATAAGCAACTTCTTTAGATTTCTTTTTCAATGCAAATACATGAAGTTTTGATATGAAAAGTACTCCTACAGCCAAGTGGCATTTTCACAAATAGTTGGTATGCAACCTATATTCTGATAAGCACAACTACAGCCATTGACATTATGTCAAATAGTTGGCATACAACTGAATACCCAATACAAATGCTCACTAAATGATGTAAGAACAGTACCCAAGCAGTGATGTGTTTCAAGAAGGTTGCCTATTACAATATGCTATCAATACAAGTGCTGACTTTACAAGCTATAACAATTTTCAGACTTCAATAACTTGGCACCAAGATAATACAATGAACTTTTGCCAAACAAGATAATGCAATGACCAACAATGTCTATTGGATTATCAACACTACAAATCTGATGACAATATGCAAGATATAGCAATGACTGATTTCTATTGACTATTTTTTTAGAATGCATATATGGACTGTTACAACAGTACACATGAACAATGAAACTCTTGTGATGACCAGACCTTATCAAATCCACTCTCATTCACTATGACAATCCAAAAATGAATAACAGTGACTGAATTATAGTTATGTATTGACTGTCACAGCAGTGCCTACTTATATGCAATTTTCAACACAACCTTGACATCAACTATCAACATCTGAATCATATGAAAGAACCTGGAATGCTGCACTTATTGTTGACTGAATGCTGATGTAGACACCTCCAATTGCACCCGAACTGATCCCAATTTACAGCTGATTGTAGATGGCTGCAATAATTTTTCGGACTGCTTTTTTCACTTTGCTTTTTTTGCTTTGCTTTTTTGGGTCTACTTTTTCGGACTGCTTTTTCAGTCTTCTTTTTTGGACTGCTTTTTCGGATCCACTTTTTTTGTTTTGCTTTTTCGGATTGCTTTTTCAGATCCGCTTTTTCATTTTGCTTTTTCGGATTGCTTTTTCGAACCTGCTTTTTCTTCCTCTTGCAACCAAAACTCAAACCCTCAGGTAAATCTGAGGATTCCAAATAAGCTCAACATGAAATGGCTGAATACCACTTCCAATGTGCAACCCTTCAGAAGATATCTCACTTCCTCAGTTATGAAAATCCAAGGGAGTTATCATTCCCAAAGATCTAATGAAAATTTGCAGACCAAATGACTACAAATTGCTCCAATATGGAAAAGTAGAAGAATCCTCAAATCAGCTTGTCCAAATGAATGCCCAAGCCCCCTATTTATTCACTTTTTTGAGAAGTTACTAAGAACTTCTAGAAGCATCTATTATAAAATCCCATTATAATGCACTTTTATAATAATATAACTTTATAAAATAAAAAGTGCAACTCAACTTAAAATTATAACATGTGGGGCCCGCATAACTCATAATAATAAAAATAAGCTCTAAATCACTTCTCCAAGAGAAAATACGACCACTGATCTACAAAATGACTCTCTCCACATCGCCACCAGTCCATGAGAGCCTGTGATAGACTGATCTAGCACGCTAAACGATGTCAGCCAGAATGGGGACATGACAAGAGAGAACCCTAACAACCAACAAAATAGAGAACAAAAGGGAAAGTTCAAACCTAATTGGCTTGGACCATACATTATTACAGCTGCTTTTGGTACCGGTGCATATTTACTATCAGATCCCGATGGAGAACAGCTCCCTGATCCCATCAACATTTTGCACCTAAAGAAGTTCTATCCTTGATGCCTGTTTCTGTTTGGGGGCATCCTTTGTATATATTTTATGATCCTGAAAAAATACCAAAAAAATTCATATATGATGCTGAAAAAATTCTAAAAAGCATAAAAAGTCATGAAAAAATAAAAAAAATTAAAAAATTAAAAAAAATAAAAAAAAAAATAGAAAAAGTGCCTTGGTGAAAACCTGGAAACAGGCGCCTTGGTAGAAAAATCCAAAAAATGAAAAAGGAGAAAAATTACAAGTGGTGAAAACCTGGAAACAAGCGCTACTTGAGGCCTTTGCACCCCTATTTGTTAGCATGCATCCTCAACACTTAGCCACTTTCCATCATGCCTTGACCTTATTTGACTTGGTCTGGAATTGGTCTTTATCTTTGTCTAGGGGGCATAACTGTTAGCATAGGTCCTTTAGGTGCATTTGTCTCTTGGGGCATTCCACAACAGGTGTTTTTCAACACCTCCCCAAACAGTGTTTTTCAACACTACCCTTGCATCGAGTGTTTCTTAACACTTATCAAATGTCTTACCCAATAGTCCAAGTGTAATGTGATAGTTCTCACTAAGCAGATGTGATACTCAGAGTTTGACTCTATGACCAACACACACACACTTAAACAATCAACTCGTTGAGATATGTTGACTTTATTTTTCTTTGTGTGCTGTCTATGAGGATTTCTTTGATGAGTGGTCTCTCCCTGAGAAGTTTTTGATGATGCATAGCTAGAAGACTAAAGGTATGAGAACATGTTTTATTTCTTTATCTACTTGTGGGTATAGTTTGTTGATCCTAACTGTCATGAGCATTTATGTTGGTCCTACTTGACACTATGGATTGACAAGGTATTATACTTGCCTGTTTTATGCGAGTGCATGCTTCTAGCTATCTTGACTTTCATGTGTCTTGATACAAGCATAATCTCACCATATCAAACTTAGGTAATCTCACTGCATTAGTCATCTTGACCTCCATGTCTTTGATGCCTAGGTGGGATTTCCACATTTTTATCTGATAAAGATCATATTCATATCCACATAGTTACGCTAGTGTGCATTGTATGATCTTCTGACGCTACCAATAAAGCTTGATGGTGATAATTAGATGTCTATAAGCGTTGTGACCTTGCAAGTCAACCACTTTTCATAGTAGCTTTCATTTTTAGGTTCATGTTAGTTTAATTTTTGCATTTGGCATATGGAGAGAGCTCTCCTTTCTTCATCTTACGTGGACCTGTCAGTTGACTGTGCTCACCTTTCCTTCTTCTCGATCATGTCTTTCACTCCTTGTCTTTTTCATCTCAAACTTGTTCCTGTTCATCACAAGGGGTTAATCATATCATCATATATATATCATAACTGTCATTTTCAAAAACATGAGTCTATATCATACACATGAGAATTCAAAATACATCTATGAGAGAGAACATACATGAGCATATACATAAACATTTTGAGCAAAATGACAAGACAATATACATAAACTAATACATCCATCACAAGTGAGACATAAACACATGATATATCAAACATCCAGTAATCTCATATATAACTCAATGTCATGATACAATATACAATATGGGATCCCAAAATCTGGATCAATGTCTCAAGATATGTCTAAATATCTAACAACCTCATACCTAAACCTAGGACTCGCTACCACCCTTGTGAGGAGCTCGTGGTGCTGGAGAAGGCATGGCTCTCCTATCAAGTACTATATATGATGCCCCTACCCTCTAAGAATATGATGGTGCTCTTTGATCCTCTAAAATGGCCTGAAGGTAGAGTCTATGATAGTATGCTACTCTCACCATCTCCTGTCGGATCTCGAAAGCATCTGCCTGTGCCACCGCCTCGCAACACACTATCTCTGCCCTGAGATCAGCTTTCTACTGATCTCTCTCCACCCTCAAATCTACTAGTTGTTGATCCCTCACTGCTATCATGACCCTCAGCTACTAAATCTCTGCCTCCAGAGTCTGAATGCGAGCCCTCAAACCATCCCCTGCAGCTGGATCTACCTGTACCTGTGGTGGTACCTATCCCCATGCCAGCTCCTGAGAAGGCCTATGTACCTCCTCACTCCCTGAGCCCTGACCTTGTGGCCATTTCCAGCCACCCGCTCTAGATCCCTCCCCCACCTCTCTGGCCTAGCCTCCTCCTTTTCCCTCATCATCACCTCCGTCTCCTCCTCTCGGGGCAACCTGTGCTGCATCTAGTACGATAAACTGAGGGAATAGTGCCCTGCATCTCTCAGCCCTGTATGCTGCATCTACTCCCATATCTACCATATCTGAGAGATACTCCCAAGGCTCCCTCCTGATAGTAGCTGTGTCCTCCACTACCTGCTGGTAATCCAGCATCGACAGCCACCCATGACCCTCCTCATCTCAGGCCCGTGCATATGTGGTCATCTCCGTGAAAACTCATTGCTGGCACCTAAACTGTCTCCAAACCCGAGTGAAGCAGAATCTCTCAACAATCTCTGAGTATCGACCTACCAGTGGCCAAGTACACAACATATAACTCAGCTCATCCTCTGTATCACTCCATCCCTCAACCTCCTTATATGGCCTCCATGTGATGGAGGTCATCTCATCTAGAACTCGTCGATAGTATGTCACATCCCCGGTATGGGCATGTGATATGAAACCTGCATATCTATATATATATGGGTATCTCCTCTCTCTCGGTTGAACTCTAGGGTGTATCACAGCAATATGCTCCCAAGCCCACACCTGTGCCAAGATGGCACTGCACGCCCATGTCTGACCATCCCTGTAGATGATCTCGTGCAGCTCGTGATACATGTCCACTAGTATGGTCGGACCCCATGCCATGCGTCGAGGTCTGCCTACCAAGTCTATCAGTAGCCTGGCCCATCCGAGTGGGAATCCCTTCTGACTGCGATCAGTCATCAAGATCTATGAAATGATAGATGCCACAATACATGGCACCAGAAAATCTCTACCGAAATCATCTAGCAACTGCTCCCAGCTGACGTGCCGATCAAGGATAGTCACATCCTGGAACATCTCCTAGATCATCCGTCGCCCCTTAGTCACATCCTGATCATAGTATACTTGTGCCATCACACGAATCATGTTAGTTTTCATCATATGGAAATATTACACTTACACAATTATATCTCAAAACATGATTATACTTATAGGCTCGTCGTGGCACGGTACCCGTATTATCCTGTAAACATCCTCCAGTGTGATCGATGCCTCTCCGGTAGGTAGGTAGAAGGTGTTGTGCTCACTATGCCATCTCTTGGCAAGAGTAGTCAACAACCCATGATCGGCCCTGATATATGGGAATCTCAACAGATATCTGAATCTCATCGCTCTGATGTCAGCATTGCCTGGATTATCTAAATCTCAGACAAACCTCAACCTGGTCACCTTCGGCGCTCTGATGATCAATGCCAGAAAGACCTCCTACAAACCATTAAACCAAGCCAGTTGTTAGAACATATCATGATGGATGTCTAAAAATTAGTATCACACATTTTTAAACACGTAAAATTGTCTAGACCCATGTCATTTTTGCTCACAAATACTTAAAATTTCAAATTTTTCCCTTGGGCGATACTGCTTTTTGGAACAAGTATCGCGCAATACTTCCCTTTATAGTAGTGCGATATACCTTTGGGTGCACAATACTTCACCCAGTATCGTGCGATAGTTCACCCAGTATCATGCGATACTGGTGTCTATACGCGTGTGATACTTTGGGGACCCACGAAGTATCGCGCGATATTTCTCCCCAAAGGGTGCGATACTTTTAAAGTATCGCGCGATATTTCACCTAAAACTAATAATTTGAAATTTTAACAATTTAAAAACGTGCTCAAAATCTATTAAATGACTCAAAAAATGCACATTTTTTGAAAACGTACCGGGGCAGGATAGTGTGGTGGCCGGTTGTACAACCGAGAGCACTCAAATTAGTGTCTATGGATGGGAACTCCTGCTGGTTGAACCATCGCTATCTCTCAGAGCTCTAGATTCTCAAATAGTTAAAAGTCAAATGATTTTGAAAATGACATTTTCACCCCTTATATAGCATTTTGACTTTTTGACCTAATTTTTAGAACACCTCAAAATTGTGCAAAAATTGCACCCCTAGCTAATTTCGACGTCCTAGATCCATTTTTGGACTTGAAATCGAAATTCGGGGTCATCTTGCTAGTCAAAATCATGTTTCAAATTTTTCCCCTTCTTCTGAGTAGTTGATTGACTTTTTGAGGCATAATCCAATTTTCGATGGACTTTCTTCCTTCCATGTCTCTCAAATTTTCTAGTCTTTCATTCGCTCTATTTCTAGTCTTCTATTTCTATTCTTTTACTTCCTCACTGGGGCATGTTTTCATTGCCTAATGGTTATCCTATTATCATTTATCTTCGATTATGATTTCATTTCAATTTGATTAAATTTTTATCGATTTGCTGTCTCTCTTCTACCCGATTTCGATTTCGATTCTGAGGGGGCAGTACCTATGGGATTCTCATCCCTAATTTTCTTGATTCTCTTGATTCAGACATCTTTTATGAGCTTTTGCTCAAATTTGAGATTCTTATCTCTTACTTTGAATATGATCCCGAATCGACCTCATGTTCAAAGGCCTTTGTTTATGCTTTGTCCGGGTGTGATCCCGAATCAACCTCACATCTGAGTTATTTTGTGATCCCAGATCGATCTCACATTTCAACTCTATTCTTTAACCACATGTGTTTCCAAATCGATCACACATTAGTCAAAGAGGGGCAAATGTATGCACCAAAAAATGGTCGCCTAGACCTTGGGCCCCATTTATTTGATTTATCAATCCTAAATCAGTTTTATCAATAATCAATATTTTCAACATTATCAATTTCTTGATCAAATCTTAGTTTCGATCATATATTAGATTTTTATCCTATGGGCTAACCATTTATCCTAAGCCTTTATTTAATTAAAAATAATTTCCTCCCCTTTTATTAAATAAAAAGCCCCCACCTTCCTCTTATCCTAAGTTGCACAAATAAAGCAATATTCTCATTTTATAAAAAAAGAAAAAAACACTTTTGTCTCACATGGACACAAAGTCAATTCTTATTGGAAGATACTTATGCACACAGATTGCTCCTCTTTTAAGCTCCACCGCCTATTAAGACTTTTGCCTCTTAATCTCCATGGTCCATTCCTTTGCATTTCTTATAAAAGGAGAGCTATCTCCCTCATTCTAAGTCACTTGTTTTCATACTAACTCTATGCTGCAAGAGTTCTTGAAGACTTTGGAACTTTTTAGAGATCATTGTTGCATTACATCTTAGAGTTCTTCATTTGCTCCATAGTTTAATTTTCATTCTTGCATAGTAGCTCATGTTTATGCTTTCATAGCTTAGATTTCACTTTCAAGCTTTAGAATAACTCATCTAGCTTAATAGGAAGGATTGTAACACATTGCTAGTTCCATTTCATAGCTTAGTTTGTACTTCCATTTTCATAGCATAGCTTGCACATTTGCATTCTCATTCTTAGCTTGCATTGCATTGCATTTCCATTTGATTCTTTGGGGATATTGGCACTCTTTCCCTTGTCCTCATTTGAATCTCTCATTGTATGGTTGACTAGCAAGGTCACAAGCTCAATAGCTCTAGCTGAGAGCAAATCCATAATCTTGCAACTCCATGCATAGAGAGCTATGGATCCATTTGTGAGGGCTCATTTTTGAGTTTCCTTGCATGTAAGGATTCATAAAAATGCACTACTTTTGTGTGTATAGATATTCCATATATTGTTTTCCTCTTGTGCTTCTGCTAACTCTTTGCTCCAAAATTTGGTCAACTTATTTTGTCTATTTCTTAGGATAATCATTTGGTACGGTCATGTCTTCATCAAGTTCTTGATACTCAAACAAATCTGCAATGTTGAATATAGGTGATATATCCATGTCATAAGATAACTCAATCTTATAAGTATTTCCACTATCAAATCTTCTCAATATCTTTCAAGGACCAAATTTCTTCATTCTCAACTTCCCATATGCTCCAACAGGTGTATGGTGAAAATGTGACCACACTTCTATGAATCTTTACATGCAAGAAAACTCAAAAATGAGCCCTCACAAATCGATCCATAGCTCTCTATGCATGGAGTTGCAATATGTAAAGTTGCTCTCAGCTAGAGCTATAAACTCATGACCTTGCTAGTCAACCACACAATGAGAGATTCCAAATCAAAGACAAGGGAAACAATGTCAATATCTCCAATGAAATCCAAATGAATGCAATGCAATGCAAAATTAATCTAAGATGAGCATGCAAGTATGCAAATTAGGCTATGAAAATGGAAATGAAAGAGTTACAAACCCTCTAATTAAATTATGTGAGATTAATCTAAAACATGAAAGAAAATGATACCATGATTATTCAACTATGATGCAAGCTAGGATGTGATGTAGATGCAAGATGAATGTCAATGATGCTCCAAATCTTCAAAACTTGATGCAAGAATATCTCCAAAAGCTTCAAGATGACTTAGAAAACTTGTAGCATAACAAATTCAAGTGTATGAAAATGAAGAAGAGAGCTCTTTTTTTATAGGAAATGAAAAGGAATGGACCATTGTGATTAAGAGGCAAAAGACTTAATCAACGGTGAAGAAAAAAAGAAACTTGATCCTTGTGCACAAATATCCTCCAATAGGAAAATAGGAGTTGACTTTATGTCCATATGAGACAAAAAGTGTTTTTTTTTTTTTATAAAATAAGAATAAATATTTTATTTGTGCAACTTAGGATAAGAGGAAAAGTGGAAATTTTTTATTTAAATAAAAGGGGAGGAAATTTTTTTTAATTAAATAAAGGCTTAGGATAAAGTGATTTTATTATTTAATTAAAAAAGATTTTTAATTAATTAAAAGGGAGCATGTTCTCTTAATTAAATAAGATTTTTATTTTTTTCTCTTTTAAATTAAATAAGGCTCAAACATTAAGAAATATTGAATTGATTATGATTTGATCAAGGAAATTGATATAATTGATATTGTTGATTTTTGAAAATATTGATTCAAGGATTTGATAAATTGCTGAATGGGGGCCCAAAGTCTAGGCGACCATTTTAGGGTGCATACATTTGCCCTTCTTTGACTAATGTGTGATCATTTTGGGAACACATGCAGTCAAAGAAGAATTGAAATGTGAGATTGATTTGGGATCACAAAACAACTCAGATGTGTGTTCATTTTGGGAACACATCAGGACAAGCATAAACAATAGCTGAAAGACAAGACCAACACTATCACTGCTAGGTGCAAATCAAGCCTTAGAAAAAACTATCGTCGTCACTGCTAGGCAATAATCAAGTCTGAAAAATAGGAGATAAAAATTGAAAGACAAAATCACCACCGTTGTTGCTAGGTGATAATCAAGTCTCCAAATAAGAATCTCAAGCTGAGCTGAATGATAAAGCTGAATCAAAGATTAAAATTGATAGGTACTGCCCCCTCAGAATCAAAATTGAAATTAGATAGAGGAGAACAACAAAGATCAAGTCACAATAAATCATAATCGAAGGATGGAGCATGATAGGATAACCATCAAACAGTGAAGATATGCCCCAGGTTGACTAGGTTTGACTAAAAAAGATATAGGATAAAGATTAAGTCAAACCTCAGAGAGAGGAAGCGAAAGGGATGAATGAAAGACTAAAAGTTTGGAAGACATGGAAAGGAAGAAATTCCATCAAAGATCGAAGAATTATGCCTCAAAAGGTCAGTCAACTGCGTAGAAGAATGAGAAAATTTGGAAATGCGACTTAGATTTCAATTTCAAGTCCGAAAATAGATAGAAAATGATGTGATATGAAAGATCAGAAATGAAAGATATGATCAAGAAGAATCAGAAAATGAGCACAGTTGACCAACTAGTCCGTAGATGATAAAAAGGAGAGCTCTCTCCATATGCAAGATGCAAAAACTAAACTATGATGCACCTAAGAATGCAAGCTACTATGAAAAAAGTTAACTTGCAAGGTCACAACACCTATAGAAATCTAATTATCATCATCGAGCATTATTGGTAGCATCATAAGATCATACAATACACACTAGTATGACTATGTGAATCTGAATATGATCTTTATCAGATAGAAATGTGGAAATCCCACCTAGGCATCAAAGACATGGAGGTCAAAATGACTAATGCAGTGAGATTACCTAAGTTGGATATAGCGAGGTTATGCTTGTATCAAGACACATGAAAGTTAGGATAACTAGAAGCATGCACTCGCAAAACAGTCAAGGATAATACCTTGTCAATCCATAGTGTCAAGTAAGATCAACATAAATGCTCATGACAGTTAGGATCAACAAAATATACCCATAAGTAGATAAAGAAAGAAAATATGTTCTCATACCCTCAGTCTTCTAGCTATGCATCATCGAAAACTTCTCAAGGAGAGACCACTCATCAAAGAAATCCTCATAGACAACACAGAAAAATAAAGTCAACATATCTCAAGCGAGTTGATTGTCTAAATGCATGTGTGTTAGTCATAGAGTCAGACTCTGGTTATCACATCTATCAATGAGAAATATCGCATCATACTTAAACTGGTGGGTAAGACATCTGATAAGTGTTGAGAAACACTTGACGCAAGGGTAGTGTTGAAAAACACTATTTGGGATGGTGTTGAAAAACACCAGTTTGTGAAATGCCCCAAGAGACAAATGCACCTAAAGGACCTGTGCTAACAGGTATGCCCCCTAGACAAAAATAAAGACCAATTCCAAACCGAGGCAACAAGGTCAAGTCATGATGGAGAAAGGTTCAGTGTCAAGGATGCATGCTAACAAATAGGAGTGCAAAGGCCTCAAGTAGCGCCTATTTCCAAGTTTTCACCACTTGGATTTATTGCAATTTTTTCTTTTTTCAATTTTATTTTTTTTTTTAAATTTTTGCTACCAAGGCGCCTGTTTCCAAGGTTTTCACCAAGGCACTTTTTCAATTTATTTTTTTGTATTTTTTGCATTTTTTTATTTTTTTGTATTTTTTCAGGACTTTTTATACTTTTTAGGATTTTTTCAGCATCATATATGAATTTTTTTGGTATTTTTTCAAGATCATAAAATATATATAAGGGATGCCCCCAGACAGAATGAGCATCAAACTCCCAAGAAATATAACATCGTGTAGTCTCAAAATGTTGCAGGGTGGAGGACAAGAAGGATGAGCAAGCTGGTGAATGAGATGGAGGAAAGGAGAATGAAGGCGAACAGAAGGAAGAAATCCTCAAGGTCAAACTCCTCAAGAGTACCCAAGCTAGGGAAAAGATTGTCATGAAAAGCACATTCGGACAAGCAATGAAAGGCCAGCATGGGATAAGCCACAAAAGTGTAATGCAAAAGAAGGAAAGGATGCAATCCAAAGGAGTAGACATGTCAAGAGACTTCGTAGCATCGTGTTTTACTCTTTTTATTAGATCAAGACCAAAGGGGAAGAGGATAGCGACAAGCTAGAATGAATGGAGGAAAATAAATATGAAGGCTAAACATGAATCAAATGAAAGCAAGATCATTGTAAGATAGCTCACAAGATAGCCAAATGTTCGTGCATAGGTCAACATTGTCAAGATTATAGAGAGAAGACGGAATGGATGAAAAATGTAGAAGAACTACGCATGATGTCTAATTACTGTGTGTGTGAAAATTATACCTGATCTGTAAACACAACACTCAGTAAAACATTAGAGGTTAGCAAAAATCAAAATCATGCAAAATTGAAATCTAATCTAACCAAGCGATTTACTGCCTTCTAGTAGGTGCGAGATTAATGTTCTCAGATTATTATCGAGATCAGTGACCTAGACGACACCTAAATGAAGGATTTGAATGCAATTGATCTAGATATGAATTGAATGTAATTAATCTATTTTTTTGGATTTTTCTATGCAATAAGAATGATAAAAACTTGATATGAATCTATGCTATTGAAAACTGATATGCTATGCTAATCTAGAAATGATATGAAATATGAATGCAAAAATAAGATTGATCTCACAAAAATGTCGATTCGCAAGAGCTTTGATTCTTCAATTCCAATTCTCCAGCGTGATTGTGCAAAATATGAGATGATTTGTGAAGAGCTAAAGCCTTAATTTATAGAAATCCAGGGCTTTGGAGGTGCATGAATAAAAGCCATAAATCACTCAAATTAACTCATCTTGATTTTTGAGTTATCTGATCATAAAAGATAGTTAATTCTCAAAATCATGCAAAAACATGCAAAAAACAGCTTTTTAACTCAAATTAGAGTTTAGATCAGCTTTTTGAACTCCAAAAGGATGTTGAGTTCCAAAAAGTCAATAACTTGCATTGATTTTCTGATTTGGAGTTTAACTGTTTCTTTTGAATATGCATAATAATTAAGAATTAAATAAATAAATAAAGTGATTTATCCTCAACTCAACTGATTTTTGAAAATAAATAATTAATTTATGGGTTAATTAACTATTTTACCAAACTTTTATTAAAAATTATATTATTAAATAATGACAACATGCTTTAATTAATTAAATAAGAATTTAATCAATTAAAGATAAGAATTTTGATTTATTGTCAAAATTAAATAATACAATTAATAATAGATAGAATTAAATTTAATTACATAATTAAGTGGCAAATATTAAATCTAATTAATTAAATATGAAAATATTCAATTAATCAAATTTTAGGATAAATGTGATTTATTGCCAAATAATTATAAAATTAAGGATAATTAAGATAATTAGGAATATTACTAGGAATATTCCCCGATGCAAAATTTAAGATAATCAATTATGATTCGATGATGTTTAGATGTGCCTTAGGTTAGGACTTTGATGTCGATTTTGTTCGAATTGAAGATGTAGGAGATTAATGAACTTATAGCCCATTTTTGGGGTATTACATTTTGCCCCTCTTTGAATTACTGTGCGAAGCGCAGTGGTTCAAAGATAGTCTGTGTTTGATAGAGATATGAAACTGATTCAAAAGATAAACCGATCTCAAGATTGAAACCAATTGAGAGATATTGAGATAGGAGTTGATTGATATTGAATTAAGATGGAGATAATAGGTCTTGAATGACCAAAGATAATGTTCACTGTAGCAGCAAATGAACCTATGATTGTGAAAAAGTGTCAAAATGCCTGATTCTGAACCTTAGGATTGATAAGAAGTGAGTGACCCGTTCTAGACTCGATTGTCTTAGCAGAACTAGCAAGTATCACATCCAAACCCTTCAGTTGTCGAAGAACCAAGGAAAGAACACTATGATCTGATGGTTGCAAAAACTGATACAGTTTACAAGATTAGGAGAATACCAGATTGATATGGATCGATGAATCTGATATGCCCCAAGTGATGATAGATTTGCCCCAAGCGATGAGGACTTTTGATGAATCAGTGACTAGACGTGATTGTTGTCTTGATCACTGATGAAAGATATTGATAGACTTGATCGATAGAATTTGATTTACAGACTTTGAATGATGTGCAATACCATGCCCCCTTCGGGATTAAAATTGAAATCTGACAAGAAAAAGTCAGCATTGATAGTTTAGAAGCATGTTAATTGATATGAGAAGTGGTTATTTACGTCCGAGAATGCATTCTGCATCATTTGGAGGTCCTGAAAGACCAAGTTTGACTAGGTTTGACCATGAGTTGACCATGGTTGACCAAGTTGAAATTTTGATAGTTTGATGTAAGATAATCAGTTAAGTTGAATACTAGATTTCTGTGATGATTGAAGGTCGAATATGCAAGTAGTTAATAATATGAATGATCTCAGATTTGAATTTTGATCCCGAAAAAGGATTCTACTTGCTACTTCGTTGGAGGAACCTTCATGTGAGATTCAGCTCTTGTTAGAATGGAAGAGGTGATTTGAAGAATCGTTTAAGCATTGAAGTTCATTTAATCATTGTGAGATCATGTAAACATGCAAAATGCAATGAGACATGCAAAATGAAATGCAACCTAAGACCTAGGACCTAGTCACTGATCATGTGTCGATTTGTTATCATCATTGAACTTTTAGGTAACCGGATAAATCAATACAATGCCCACTAGCTACGAAACCATAGACATATGAATATCAATTTGTATGCACAAGAATCAATACAACACCCACTGGTTATACAACCATGGACATATGAATATTGATTTTATTTTCAGAATGTCAGAGTAGATATAAGCACCAAGGCACAACGCCAGGATGACTTGAATATCATGTCCATTTTGATATAGCAATTTGTACAAGCATCAAAACATAAACGTTGTGATGACCTGAGTATGCCTTGCATTACAAACACATCAAACAGTCAAGAGATCATTCTAAATCCAATGTGAATTACCCGTAGTGACCCTTTATCGTTCACATCCTTAGGCAAGATTGCGTTCACAGTAGGAGAAAGAACTTACTCAAAAAGATAATAGTTAGATCAAACATCCTTGAATTTTTTTGGGTATCAATGGTCGAGGTACGCATGGCCATCCAATTCGAGATAGAGGCTCTTACAGTCGGACACCATTTCAATCCAGAATTTCCAAAGCTGTTAGATTTTCACATACAAGCAGAAGACAAAGAAAAGATTATGCCCCCAGTCATCACTCTCTAAATCCTGTAAAGGACATCATTGAAGAGCTCGAAGGGACACAATATGTAAAAATCTCAATGCGAATCAGTAAGCATACAAGGAGATAAAAGCATGAAAAGCACAGATTGTTTTCAGTTGAGTTTTGATATTTGATTGTTGTTGATGCAAAATCCTTTCTGGAGACGAGACTGACTGACTGACTCAACTTGAAGCTTCAAAGGACTCTGAGTGGATATGACACGTCTAAGATACATGGGAGACCATAGGATATGACATTGATTGCCCCCAAGTGTGAACATTGATAGGATGCAAATGCATGAGTTGGTTGGTGTACAGGCCGACTTATTGAAAATTGGAAATGCAGGAACAAACCGGGAGATATGTACAAACTAAAGCAAGACTGAAAGCTGGGAAAGACCAAGATTGTGCTGATAGATGGAGCATTTTGGAACAAGTGGTGCCCGTTTGCCGAGTTTTCACCATCTTGGTAGAGATTCTATTTTTGCTACCGAGGTGCCTGTTTCCAGGTTTTCACCAAGGCACTTTTTTTTTCTTTTTTTTCTTTTTTTTCTTTTTTTCATTTTTTCAATTTTTTTGTACTTTTGATATTTTTTGATTTTTTTGTGAATCATCAAGGCGCCTATTGCTAGGTTTTCACCAAGATGTTCATTTTTTCAGGACTTTTTCTTTTTTTTTAAGATTTTTTTTCAGGACATTTACCAAGCACTGAATGCCTTAAGCGTAAAATTTCTTCAGATGGAGAACGTTGATTGGTTCTCAAAGCTGTTCTCCTTCAGTTGTTGAGAGTTGATAGGCACCAGAGCCAAAAGTAGCAGTGATTACAAAGGGACCCAGCCAGTTGGGTTCGAACTTCCCCTTGCGTTCTCGATGTGATTATTTTTAGGATTTTCTCTCAACACTAGATCGCCAACCTGAAATTCTCTATGTCTGACTTTCTTGTTGTAGCCTCTAGACATTCTTTTCTGATACACTCTGAGATGATCATACGCTGCTTGCTTGCGTTCATCTAGTAATTCAAGTTCTTGTAACCTAGACACTCTGTAGTCTTCATCAGTGACAAGTCCATGCATTTTGATACTGAGTGATGGGATTTTAACCTCAATAGGCAGTACCGCTTCAGACCCATAAACTAAAGTGAAAGGTGTAGCCCCAATAGGTGTTCTGATACTTGTTTTGTAGGCCCATTCTGATACTTGTTTTGATACTGGTTTTGATACTGGTTCTGATACTAATTTTGATACTAATTCTGATAATTGTTCTGATACTGGTTCTGATACTGATTCTAATACTGATTCTGATAATTGTTCTGATACTGGTTCTGATGCTTGTTCTGATACTGGTTGTGATACTTGTTTTGATACTGGTTGTGATACTTGTTCTGATAAATGTTCTGATACTGGTTCTGATACTTGTTCTAATAATTATTCTGATACTTGGTATACTTGATAGCATCTTTTTCCATTTGAAAACTCCCAAGCAAGATCATATCGTGCAGTCTCAATGTCTAGCAAGGTGGAGAACAAGAGGGATTAGCAAGCTGGTGGAAGAGATGGAAGATAAGATAATGAAGGAAAATGAAGGGAAGAAATCCTCAAGGGGAAACTCCTCAAGAATACCCAAGCTAGGGAAAAATTATCATGTAAAGCGTATTTGGACAAGCAATAAAAGACCAGCATAGGATAAGTCACAAAATCATAATGCAAGAGCAGGAAAGAATGCAATCCAAAGGAGTAGACATGTCAAGAGGCTTCATAGCACTGTGTTTTACTCTTTCTTTCTTAGATCAAGACCAAAGGGGAAAAGGATAGCGATAGGCGAAAATGAATGGAGGAAGATGGATATGAAGGCTAAACATGAAAGGAATGAAAGCAAGATCACTGTAAGATAGCTCACAAAATAGTCAAATGTTCGTGTATAGATCAACTTTGTCAAGATCAAAGAGAGAAGATGAAATGGATGAAATATGTAGAAGAACTACGCATGATGCCTGATTGCCAAGTTTTCATCATGGTACTTATCCAAGGTGCCACAAGGAAGTGGTTTTCACCATAGGATGAATTTATTTCTCTTTACTTTTGCTACCAAGGTGCCTGTTTCCAGGTTTTCACCAAGGCACATTTTCAATTTATTTTATTTTTCATTTCTTTTTTAGAAGAAGGCAAGCTTTTTATGTAATGCTCCTTGAAAGGATAAACCATGATATGCCAAGGATTCAAAATGACACGCTCAAAGATGCTGATAGGGAAAGGGAGATGGAAGAGAAAAATGGAGGATAAGGTTTTATGTAAAGCGAGTGAGGTTGGAAGATAGGAGGAATAGGAAAATGAGGAAAAATGATAGAAGGTAAAAGGATAATGCATGGAAGGATTGTAAAAGGGTAGGTGGAAAGGAAGGCAAGATCAACGTCAACACATACCTTGAAGGGTGGTGAGAGGATGGAGGAATCGTGAATGAAGGAATACGTGAAGGAATATGGTGAATGGATAGCAGAGGTTGAGGTTTGGGTGCATGAAATGGAAGAATATTTTTGGAAGGAGATGTAGTGGAAGCCTTTGGAAGCTTGAATGTCGATTTCACTTTTTGTTCAACATGAGACTCTTTCAAGAGAGACTTTGGAATCCATATAGTCGTAGGCTTTTTATTTCCTTTTGATGATTTAGAGATAATATCTTCAATGATGGATTTTGGAACCCATACTTGTCTTGTAGTTTTTTTCTTAGATATCTCTTTTGACTTTATGCCTCCATGTCGATTAGAGGAGACATGGTGATCTTCTTTTTTTGATGGATTCTTGTATTGCTTCTTTTTCTTGTATTGAACATTCAAGTTACTTCCAAAAGACTTGGGATTTGTGGAAGAGGGAGGATATGACTGGTTTAGATGGGTGGTTGGATGAAAAGGATTCAAGGGTATGCATCTATGTTGATCTTGAGGAAAGATGGGAGATGGAGGTATGTAAGGACCCAAGATGGATGGTGAATTAGGAAAGTTAGGAGGGGAAAGTGAAGGGACATAAGGACCCAAGATGGAAGGAAGACGTGAAGCCTTTAGTAGTGGTGGAAGAGGTCCAAGGATGGAAGTGGAAGACGCAAAAGGATAATCAATAAGTTCATCAGCATCTATATGACAACCAAGGATATCAGCATCTTTAGAGTGAGCATTAGAATTTTCAAGAAAATCATGAACATCTTGAATAAGAGCCTTTTCTTTGATATGATCATTCAAAGCTTGCGAAGACTTAGGAAGAGTAGAAAGTGAAAGTGAACATGGAGTGGTAGAACAAGAAGATGGAAGACTTTGATCTTGACAAGGATCTTTGGATAGCACAAGCGCATAATTTGTCTCTTGTTTTTCAATAGGCTTAACATTGGAAGGAACACCATTTTTACCAACCTTAATGGAAGTATCATCTTTGGAAAGTGCAAGCGTAGTAAGGTTATTTTGATTGTCAATAAGCTCAACAGTGTAAGTAGTAGCTTGATCTTGCTTAGGCGAAGACTTAAGACATGGTGGAATGCATGAAAAAGGGGGTACAGGATCAAAAGAACCCTGAGGCGGATAAGAGACATCATGAAAAGGAGTGGATAACATGGAGGGTTCTTGATCTTGATCTTTCTTTATGTTCTTTTCTTCATCATTTTTAGAGTCCTCTTGACATGGAGCCACTTCTAAGGACAAGGAAGCATGTTGGGATTGTATGGATGACTTTGGAAGAAATGGTGGAGGACTAGCTAAAGTAGGGATTATAGCATATGAAGGCTTAGGCTCTTTAGATTTATCATTATTGAAAGTCTTTGCAGCCAAGTGAAGGTTAGCTTGAGTTTCTTTAAGAGATAGCCCTGGAGGATAACTATAGGGAACCACATGAAAAGTATCAGGGCTTGTGTCAGATGAAGGTTCTGTGAAAGATGTGAAAGACTCAGAAGCTTTACGAAATGTACGAGTATTGGAGGAAGTAGGGGATGGAAGGGAACCATCACCAAACAAAGGTTCAACATTAACATGATCTTGCTTGAGAGTGTAATCTTTATTTTCAGCTGGAGAGTTCTTAGAGGAGAGATCCTTATAGTATTGACGTTTATAATCAGCGTGGTAAACTTTCTCTTCCTCAAGTGAAACAGATGGATCATCTGGGTATTGTGCATAGAAATCATCAAAGTCTCTTTGATAATCAGAATCATATGGATCACTCTCCTGATCTATCCAATGTGATGGCCCATTTGTAGTAAATAGGAACGAACGACGAGGAGGACTCTTAGGAACAGAGGTGTCATAGGTATCATTACATTTTCTGTCATCATAGTCATCATAGTCTTCAAAGCTAGATGTGTCACTCTCCGTGGAAGAGGTATCATATTGCTCAATTTTTTTCTGGGGGCATGGTGACATGTACAAGTCTTTATCAAATGGAAAAGAGTATAGAGGTTCCTTTTCTTTCTCAAGTTTGTCAAGCTGGACTTGCATAGCTTGCAGCTGTTTCATTATAGTGGCGATCAGAGCTTCTTCCTCTTGTTTACTGATTCTTTGAGACATGTGTACTAATTCTCAATAGCTACTGCTATGTTCTTGACACAATGATATTTTTGACAGATTCTGGAACTAGGTTGGAAACATTGGATATCTTGCAATTTGACAATTTTTGACAACTCTCTCAATTTTTTCCAAACGACACTCTGCAGACTTGTACGACACTGGGTAGTCTATGAAACGACAGTTGCTAAACTCATATGATAGTTGGTTAGCAATGAAACGACAGTTGACAAAACTCATACAACTTTTGACTTCTTGAAATGACTTTTGACTCCAGAAAAGATTTTACGTCAATTTTTGCAAAATGTAAGGTCTTCAGTTTTGGATTGTTTGCAAATTGTATTGTCCAGATTTTGAAGGTTATACCAGATTTGATTGTTTTTAATAGCCAAGTAGATAAATAAGCATGCAGAACATCAAGCAAGTGATTCCAAGCACGTCTAAAAACAATGAACAAGGGCAAAAGCAACCTTGCGCATGAACAATCAAGTGACCAAATTGTGCTAATCCCTGAGAGTACTAATTGTGTATGTTCTGAAAAGTTTTGCAATAACGCACATATACCTGAGAATGAAAAATTGGCCTCTCTAGAGTTTTTAGTAATGGTTTGACTCTGCAACTTTTATGATTCAAAGGGGTGAACTCCAATCCCGGCGCACCAGGGTTTTGACACAGTCTGAAAACTTAATCTTCAAGAGCTGCTAGGGAGATCTGACAACCCAACAATGAACCATACCCGTGGAGATTTCTTCCACAAGGACATTTATATAGCGGCTGTCACTACCATGGCAAAAATGGCTATTACCGCTTGAGGTTCCGTTAACGCAGTTTGCCCTGTGAAGGGATTGTCTGCTACGGTTAACCCTCTCTAAAGATGACTCACAATAGTATACCACAAGGGGACTTGGCTCCAGATTCAAGGTTTTGACACCTCTTCACTTTTAACCCAAACAAAGCAAGCAGATTAATCCGACACGCTAAGACAAAGTTTTGTTCCACCAAGGTCTGTGATATCAACTCCACGTGATCTATCAACCTCTCCGGGGAGAGAATGTATCAATCAATAAGAGAAGATGCACTAACCAATTTTGATTCACCAAAGCTCGTGATATCAACCCTACGTGATCTATCAACCTCTCCGGAGAGAGAATGTGTCGATCAATAAGAGAAGATGCACTAACCAAGTTGAATGTGAAACGCACTAAGTATCCTCCCTACCTACAAGGATTCTGTCGTCAAGAAGGATTTCACTGGGAATCCAATCTTTCAAGAATCACAAATAGTGTTCATAGGGCCTAATTACTATGTGAGCACAGATATATGTTCCGAAAGTAAATCTACCAAAAGCATTCAAAAAGTAGAAAGAGGAACACTTAACGCTTAAAGAAAATATGAGATGAGTCCACAAGGTGGAACACTTAACACCTCACACAAGCTAAAAACGAGTCCCCAACTTAGAAAACAAGTGAGTTCCTAAAAGCACAAAAGGGTTGCCAAGTGGAACATTTAACGCTTCTGTCCTGTTGACCCCTCCCCTTTATGGCGCTGAGATTGCAACCACAGGGCGGAAATGAGGGGCCGGCGGATTAGCGAGTCCAATAACCCAAGATAGCAATCAAGATCAATCACAAGTATTCTAAGACTACTTAATGAATCCTTAAGGGTTCACAACCTAGTATCAATTATGCAAGTGTGTAGAAATAGATCAAAAGCATGAAAAGATGCACACAAGCTTGACACATAAGAGATTTATTTTAAGTCCCAAATCAAAATATTATTAGATGAAGGAGAATACCTGGGATCCTTGCAACGCGCTTAGTATATTTTACTTGATTTTTAGCAATTTTTGTTGAGCTTTTCCATGCAAGCAAGTGACGAACTCTCCAACAAGCAAACAAGCAAACAAGATATGCAAAATATATTCAACTTATGAAAACCATAGGGTTAGCTCTAAAAATCAATTATTATCAGTAATAATAACCAGAAATCAACCCAAATGACAACTCATATCATTCATTGAACCATGTAAAAAAAATAAGTGCATACCCATCACAAAACTTTATTTTTTTTGCTGCATTTGACATAGTCAACAAGATCTAATTTTTTTGATATGATTTTGGCCACAAAAATAGAAATTCAGAATAGAGACCCCTGCTAAAAAACAGAGAGCTTTCCAAAAATGCAAAAATTTTAGAAAAACCTTTTCATTTGTACCCTAAAGACCCATTTTATCAAAACAGACCAGTTTTTGTAAATTGACTATTTGAGCTATGATATCATGTCCAAATTTAAAACACAAAGAATGAACCCCCTGTAGAATTTAAAGAGCTTTCCGAAAATATAAAAATTTTCGAAAAATATGCTGATTTACGTCAGATATTAATTTTTTCCGGAATTTCAAGAAAAAATTATTAAAAATTCAAAACATCTCAGAAAATTCTAAATTTTTTACCGTAGCTTCCATGACATGTCACAAACTTGTAAAAAAAATTTCAGACCAAAATTAGAAGCCGTTTGGGAGATAAAATTAAATCTTTGAAACTTTGGGGTTTTAGCTCCCCAAAAAATCAAAACCAGCATGCAAAGGTGGGTTGCCCCACGGTGGGCGCCAGAAATGTGTGTGTGAAAATTATACCTGATCTGTAAACACAACACTCAGTAAAACATTAGAGGTTAGCAAAAATCAAAATCATGCAAAATTGAAATCTAATCTAACCAAGCGATTTACTGCCTTCTAGTAGGTGCGAGATTAATGTTCTCAGATTATTATCGAGATCAGTGACCTAGACGACACCTAAATGAAGGATTTGAATGCAATTGATCTAGATATGAATTGAATGTAATTAATCTATTTTTTTGGATTTTTCTATGCAATAAGAATGATAAAAACTTGATATGAATCTATGCTATTGAAAACTGATATGCTATGCTAATCTAGAAATGATATGAAATATGAATGCAAAAATAAGATTGATCTCACAAAAATGTCGATTCGCAAGAGCTTTGATTCTTCAATTCCAATTCTCCAGCGTGATTGTGCAAAATATGAGATGATTTGTGAAGAGCTAAAGCCTTAATTTATAGAAATCCAGGGCTTTGGAGGTGCATGAATAAAAGCCATAAATCACTCAAATTAACTCATCTTGATTTTTGAGTTATCTGATCATAAAAGATAGTTAATTCTCAAAATCATGCAAAAACATGCAAAAAACAGCTTTTTAACTCAAATTAGAGTTTAGATCAGCTTTTTGAACTCCAAAAGGATGTTGAGTTCCAAAAAGTCAATAACTTGCATTGATTTTCTGATTTGGAGTTTAACTGTTTCTTTTGAATATGCATAATAATTAAGAATTAAATAAATAAATAAAGTGATTTATCCTCAACTCAACTGATTTTTGAAAATAAATAATTAATTTATGGGTTAATTAACTATTTTACCAAACTTTTATTAAAAATTATATTATTAAATAATGACAACATGCTTTAATTAATTAAATAAGAATTTAATCAATTAAAGATAAGAATTTTGATTTATTGTCAAAATTAAATAATACAATTAATAATAGATAGAATTAAATTTAATTACATAATTAAGTGGCAAATATTAAATCTAATTAATTAAATATGAAAATATTCAATTAATCAAATTTTAGGATAAATGTGATTTATTGCCAAATAATTATAAAATTAAGGATAATTAAGATAATTAGGAATATTACTAGGAATATTCCCCGATGCAAAATTTAAGATAATCAATTATGATTCGATGATGTTTAGATGTGCCTTAGGTTAGGACTTTGATGTCGATTTTGTTCGAATTGAAGATGTAGGAGATTAATGAACTTATAGCCCATTTTTGGGGTATTACAATTACCAAGTTTTCATCATGGTACTTATCCAAGGTGCCACAAGGGAGTGGTTTTCACCATAGAATGAATTTATTTCTCTTTACTTTTGCTACCAAGGTGCCTATTTCCAAGTTTTCACCAAGGCACATTTTCAATTTTTTCATTTTTTTTTGTTTTCTTTTTTAATTTTTCTATTTTTTTTCATTTTTCTATTTTTTGGAAAAAGGTAAGCTTTTTAGATAATGCTCCTTGAAAGGATAAACCATGATATACCAAAGATTCAAAATGATATTCTCAAAGATGTTGATAGGGAAAAGAAAATGGAAGAGAAAAATGGAAGATAAAGTTTTATGTAAAGCGAGTGAAGTTGGAAGATATGAGGAATAGGCAAATGAGGAAAAAGGATAGAAGGTAGAAGGATAATGAATGGAAGGATTGTGAAAGGGTAGATGGAAAGGAAGGCAAGATCAACATCAACATACACCTTGAAGGGTGGTGAGAGGGTGGAGAAAATGTGAATGAAGGAATACGTGAATGAATATGATGAATGTTTAGCAGAGGTTGCAGTTTAGGTGCATGGAATTGAAGAATGTTTTTGGAAGAAGATGAAGTGGAAGCTTTTGGAAGCCTTAATGTCAACTTCACTTTTTGTTCAATATTAGACTCTCTCAAGAGAGACTTTGGAATTCATATAGCTTTAGGCTTTTCATTTCCTTGTGATGATTTAGAGAGAATATCTTGAATGATGGATTTTGGAACCCATACTTGTCTTGTAGTTTTCTTCTTAGATATCTCTTTTGACTTTATGCCCCCATGTCGATTAGAGGAGACATGGTGATCTTTTCTTGATGGATTCTTGTGTTGCTTCTTTTTCTTGTATTGAACATTCAAGTTTCTTCCAAAAGACTTGGGACTTGTGGAAGAAGGAGGATATGGCTGGTTTAGATGGGTGGGTGGATGAAAAGGATTCAAGGCTATGTATCTATGTTGATCTTGAGGAAAGATAAGAGATGGAAGGATGTAAAGACCCAAGATGGATGATGAATTAGGAGAATTAGGAGGGGATAGTGAAGGGACATAAGGGCCCAAGATGGAAGAAAGACGTGAAGCCCTTAGCAATGGTGGAAGAGGTCCAAGGATGGATGCGGAAGATGCAAAAGGATAATCAATAGTTTCATCAACATCTATATGAGAACCAAGGACATCAGCATCTTTAAAGTGAGCATTAGGATTTGCAATAGGATCATGAACATCTTGAATAGGAGCAACTTCTTTGATAGGATTTTTTAGAGCTTGCAAACATTTAGGAAGAGTAGAAAGTGAAAGTGAACATGGAGGGGTAGAACAAAAAGATGAAATACTGTGATCTTGACAAGGATCTTTGGATAGCATAAGCACATCATTTTTCTTTCAATTTTCAATAGGCTTTACATCAAAAGTAACAACATCATTTTTAATAACCTTAATGGAAGTATCATCTTTGGAAAGCGCAAGTGTGGTAAGGTTATTTTGATTATCAATAAGCTCAACAGTGTAAGTAGTAGCTTGATCTTGCTTAGGAGATGGTGGAATGAATGCGGAAGAGCGTAAAGGATTGAAAGAACCATGAAATGGATGAGAGATATTATAAATAGGATTGGATGACATGGAGATTTCTTGATCTTGATTTTTCTTTATGTTCTTTTCTTTATCATTTTTAGAGTCCTCTTGACATGGAGCCACTTCTAAGGACAAGGAAGCAGGTTGGAATTGTATGGAAGACTTTGGAGGAGATGGTGAAGGACTAACTGAAGTAGGAATTATAACACATAAAGGCTTAGGCTCTTTAGGTTTAGCATTATTGAAATTATTCTCAGCCAAGTGAAGGTTAGCTTGAGTTTCTTTAAGAGGTAGCCCTCGAGGATAACTATAGAAAACTGCATGAAAAGCATTAGGATCTTTGTTGGATGAAAGATTTGTGATAGATTTAGAAGACTCGGAAGCTTTAGGAAATGTATGGGTATTGGAGGAAGTAGGGAATGGAAGGGAACCATCACAAAACAAAGGTTCAACATTAACATGATCTTGCTTGAGAGTGTCATCTTTATTTTCAGCATGAATGTTCTTAGAGGAAGGATTCTTATAATATTTACATTTCAAATCAGCACGGTGCATTTTATATTCCTCAACAGTAGTAGCTGGATTATAATCAAGGTATTGTTCACAAAACTCATCAAAGTTTCTTTCAAAATCTGAATCATATGGATCACCATCATGATCTTTCCAATATGAGGACCCATTTCTAGTAAGCACAAGGACACGACTAGGAGGACTCTTAGGAATAGAGGTGTCATAGGTATCACTACATTGTCCATCATCATAGTCATCATAGTCATCATAGGTGGGTACGTCAGTCTTCGTGAAAGAGGTACCATAAGGACTATGTCTTGTGAAGAGAAGTAAGACTCTTTGAAAAAGTAGAAGAAGAATGAGATCATGAAAAAGAGGAAATTGAAGACTTAGTGTAGGAAGAGGACTTGGATAATGAGGAATTTGAATAATGTTTAGAAGAGTCATGATAAGATTTGGAAGATGAAGAATGTAAATAGTGTTTAGAAGAATCGTGATAAGATTTAGAAGATGAAGAATGTGAATAGTGTTTAGAAGAATCGTGATAAGATTTAGAATGTGAGGAATGATGAGAAGATTTAGAAGATGAAGAATATTTGGATGAGATCATGAGTATGATTCTAGCAAAGGTGTCTGATTTAATCAATTTTTCTTTTATTTTTGTCATAAATTCATTACTCATGAGAATTTTGGAGGAACAACACTTTTCGAATATGTCAATGAGCTCAAGATCATCTATTCTTAATAAAGGTTCCAAAACCAGATATTTGAGATTCATGGTTCTAGAAGAAGAAGAATCAAGCATAGGAGCAACAAAAGAGATAAAATAGAAGAAAATAGACTAGATAATAAGAGGAAAAGAATCAAGAAGAAGAAGAAGAAGAATTTCCCATGGGAATAGAAGACTTTAGAAGAATATGGGAAATGGAGAAGAAAGAAGAAGACTAAGATTCATCTTGTGCAATTGATACCATAATGTTCATTGAGATGTTGAGCAACATGACAGCACCTAGGATCTGACCTGGACTGACCAAGGAAGACCAAGCTTCTAAGGAGAACCCACTAGGACGGAACTCAGTTTCAGTATTCCAATTAGATTTTTCAAAGGATTTCACAATGATGATCAAGCACATAAAACAGCAACCAGGGAGTTCAAGCAAATAGTCTTCAAGCAATGAGCAAGGGGCAAAGTAACCTTGCGCATGAATAAGTATAGTGACTTAGTATTTCTACTCCTTACAGGTTCTACTTGTGTATGTTGTTGAAAATGTTTTAGCAGGCACATAGAACACAACACCTTAACAAGTTGTCTACAAGGATATACGTGGCTTTCTAAAAGGAGTCCTTGATATACGCAAGGTAAGTGAGCCCAAATCCGTAGATGAGAAGAATCCAAAATCACACAGCCGGGGGGAGACAGTAACCCAAATCTCCTCCTTCACTTCTCAAAGGTATAAAGTTCTTTGAGGCTTAGCCAAGAGTGATATCAAACTTAATTCTCAAGAGAGGTGTCTTTCAATTCACCACCTACTATTTATACTCCACTGGAACATGGGAGTTAAGGTCGTCCCTTGAGGTGGTGTGTCCCCAAGCAGGCCTTCAAAAAAATAAAATTAAGTAATTCACTATCAAAAGTATTTAAAGCACTAAAGGTGGAACACTTAACTCTTCAAGTAAATGTGAAGTGAGTCCAAAAGTGGAACATTTATCTCTTTAAGTGAATGTGAAGCGAGTCCAAAAGTGAAATATTTAACTCTTCAAGTGAATGTGAAGTGAGTCCAAAAGTGGAACATTTAACTCTTCAAGTGAATGTGAAGTGAGTCCACAAGGTGAAATATTTAACTCCTCACACAAACTCAAAGTGAGTCCAAAAGTGGAACATTTAACTCCTCACACAAACTCAAAGTGAGTCTAAAAGTGGAGCATTTAACTGCTCACTCAAACTCAAAGTGAGTCCACACTTTAGAAAACTAATGACATCAAGAAAGCATAAAAAGAGGGAAACTTTGTGGAACACTTAATGCTCTTTTCAAGTAGACCTCTCCCCTATGTATGAATGCTGACCTTGCATCCAAATGGCGTTAATGAGGGGTGATTAGAAATAAGCAAGTCCAACACCCAATTTAGCTAACAAAATCAATCAAAAGTACTCCAAAGTTGCTTATCAATACTACTCACAAATGACAAAGGGTTGAATCAATAGAATATTTAACTTTCCAAGCAAACATAAAGTGAGTCCACAAAGTGGTGCATTTAACTCCCTATATAACCAAAGAATGAATCCATGCCCTCAATCATTCAATGAGATATTTGATATTGGAACCAAGAATTACTTAAGGTTTAAACACAAGCATTCACTTACACAAACTTTTATGAAATCAAATCTATGTTCATTCATTCCCCATTAAGAGCATCAATTGAAATGTGTTCTATGAAAGCATGTAAACACTCAAGCCAAACACATGAGAGATTCAATTTTAATCCTAAGATCCAAATATTGTAGAGATGGAACAAAGTACCTCAAGTCCAACGCTTTGTTTTAAGCATTTTCCATCAAAGCAAGAGTACCTTCAAATGAACAAGACAAGAAAATAAGCAAACAAGATATGTAATGTATATCCAATTTATGCAAACCCTAGGGTTAGATCTGAAAATCAATTGTTAGGAACAATGATAACCAGCAAATAATTCAAATGATAACTCATATCATGCATTGAACAATGAAAAATAAGTGCATACCCATCACAAAATTTTATTTTTTTTGCATTTGACCTAGTCAACAAGATCTAATTTTTACCATATTAATTTGGACCTTAAACCCAAAATATAGAAAAGAGACCTCTATCAAAAAATAAAGAGATTTCCAAAAATGTAAAAATTTTAGAAAAATTTCTTCATTTGTGCCCTAGAGACCCATTTTATCAAAACATATCAGTTTTTATAAGTTGACCAAATGAGCTATGATATGATTTTTAAATTAAAAATACAATGAATGGACCCCCTGTAAAATTTCAAGACCTTTTCAGAAATGTAAAAATTTCTGAAAAATATGCTGATTTGCACCAAAAATTGATTTTTTATGAAAAATCAAGAAAAAATCATAAAAAATACAAATTACCTCCAAAAATTCTAATTTGAAGCTTCTCTAACATGTTTCCAACCTACAAAAAAAATTCCAGACCAAAACACCAAGCCATTTGGGAGATATGATCAAATCTTTCAAATCTAAGATTTTTTTTATCTCCAAACAAATCTGCACAAGGGTTGTCTCCAAAAATAATCAAAACCAGCATGCAAGAGGTGGGTTGCCCCACGGTGGGTGCGAAAAATGTATGGTGAAAATGTGACCACACTTCTATGAATTTTTACATGCAAGAAAACTCAAGAATGAGCCCTCACAAATCGATCCATAGCTCTCTATGCATGGAGTTGCAAGATGTAAAGTTGCTCTCAGCTAGAGCTATAAACTCATGACCTTGCTAGTCAACCACACAATGAGATATTCCAAATCAAAGACAAGGGAAACAATGCCAATATCTCCAATGAAATCCAAATGAATGCAATGCAATGCAAAATTAATCTAATAAAAGCATGCAAGTATGCAAATTAAGCTATGAAAATGGAAATGAAAGAGTTACAAACCCTCTAATTAAATTATGTGAGATTAATTTAAAACATGAAAGAAAATGATATCATGATTATTCAACTATGATGCAAGCTAGGATGTGATGTAGATGCAAGATGAATGTCAATGATGCTCCAAATCTTCAAAACTTGATGCAAGAATGTCTCCAAAAGCTTCAAGATGATTTAGAAAACTTGTAGCATAACAATAACATAACATTCAAGTGTATGAAGATGAAGAAGAGAGCTCTTCTTTTATAGGAAGTGAAAAGGAATGGACCATTGTGATTAAGAGGAAAAAGACTTAATCAACGGTGGATAAAAAAAGAAGCTTGATCCTTGTGCACAAATATCCTCCAATAGGAAAATAGGAGTTGACTTTATGTCCATATGAGACAAAAAGTGTTTTTTCCTTTTTATAAAATAAGAATAAATTTTTTATTTGTGCAACTTAGGATAAGAGGAAAAGTGGGGATTTTTTATTTAAATAAAAGGGGAGGAAATTCCTTTTAATTAAATAAAGGCTTAGGATAAAGTGATTTTATTATTTAATTAAAAGAGATTTTTAATTAATTAAAAGGGAGCATGTTCTCTTAATTAAATAAGATTTTTATTTTTTTCTCTTTTAAATTAAATAAGGCTCAAACCTTAAGAAATATTGAATTGATTATGATTTGATCAAGGAAATTGATATAATTGATATTGTTGATTTTTGAAAATATTGATTCAGGGATTTGATAAATTACTGAATGGGAACCCAAAGTCTAGGCGACCATTTTAGGGTGCATACAACAGGAAATCTACCTTTCTTCAAATGAACCATAACTTCATCACCAACTGCAAAAGTCTTATGTCTTCATGATCTATCTACTTTGTCTTTGTATTTTTTATTACTATTCTCCAGCTTATGTTTCACTTCCTCATGCAATTTCTTCATGAACTCATCAAATTTCACTCTTTCAGCACTTCTCTTTTCTTCACTAGCAATATCGTTCAAATCTGATATACCTCTCAGTTGTATGCCATTAACAATCTCAAAAGGTGTTTTTTTAGTACTCTTATTTACTGAATTATTGTATGAAAACTTTTCTTGTGCCAACATAGAATCCTAATTAATCGGTTTATCTCCAACTAAGCATCTCAAAAGATTACCCAAACTTCTATTCACAACCTCTGTCTGTCCATCAGTTTGTGGGTGAAATGTAGAACTATGTCTCAACTTGATGCCCAACTTTTTCCAAGGGGTCTTCCAAAAGTATCCAACAAACCTACTGTCTTGGTCAGAGATGATACTTCTCAATAATCCATGCAATCTGACAATTTCCATAAAGAAAAGATCTTATATATGCACTACATCTAATGTCTTTCTACAGGGTATAAAATGTGCCATTTTAGAAAATCTATCCACAACAACAAATATAGAATCATTACCTCTTAGTGTCTTCAATAAGCCAAGAATAAAATCTACACTGATGTCAATCCAACATTTCTCAAGAACAGAAATCCGTATATACAATCCAGTATTTTGACTTACGCCCTTTGCAACTTGACAAATTCCACAAATTTCTAAACATCCCTATACAACTGAGGCCAAAAGTATTTCTCCTTAAGAAAATTCAATGTCTTGTCAATGCCAAAATGTCCATCCAAACCACTACTATGTTTCTCCTTTATCAAATTAGTTATCATTGATCCTCTTGGTATACACAACTCAATACCTTTAAACAACATACCTTCTTGAATGAAAATTCTTCCCATTTAGTACTCGGTTGATCTTGAATAGGTGCTCTGCACTTCCTCCACGGCTCAAAAAAATCAAGATCAATTTCATACAAATCTTTCATGTCATCAAAACCAAGAACTTCAATTCTCATCTCAGTCATCAAAGATCTTCTTCTACTTAATGCATCAGCAACTCGATTAGTGACTCCACTCTTATGTTTTATCACAAATGTATAACTCTGCAAATATTCAACCCATTTCATATGTCTCTGATTCAACTTATTTTGACTACCCAAATACTATAAAGCCTTATGATCAGTATACAACACAAATTCACTCGGTATCAAATAGTGTCTCCATTTATTTAGGGCTTGAACAATAGCATAGAAGTCTTGATCATAAACATAATATGTCCTTTTTTCATCATTCAACTTCTCACTAAAGAAAGAAACAAGTTTACCTTCTTGACTCAACATAACTGCTATTGCACTACCACTTACATCACATTCAACATGAAATACCTTATTGAAATCAAGTAAAGCCAACACAGGTAATTCAACAACCTTCTACTTCAAAGTCTCAAAACTTTTATCAACTCCATGTGTCCACTTAAATTCTCTTTTATCTCTTGTCATAATCTCAGTCATAGCATTACAAATTGAACTAAAATTCCTAATGAACTTTCGGTAAAAACTTGTTAAACCATGAAATGATCTTACCTCATTAGAATTTTTGAGTGTAGCCCAATTCAAAATAGCTTTAACCTTTTCAGGATCTATCCTCAAACCATCAACGAAAATCACAAATCCTAAATACACAATCTCCTCTTTCACGAAGGAACACTTTTTTCAGATTAATCAGCAACTTTTCTTCTTTCAACTTCTGCAATACTTATTCAACATGCAACAAATGCTCTTCTCTAGTCTTACTAAATATTAGAATGTCATCAAGATACACAATCAAAAATTTACCCAAAATTATCTTCAAAACCTCATTCATTAATCTCATAAAAGTACTCGGTGCATTAGTTAAACCAAAAGGCATAACCAACCACTGATACAATCTTTCTCTTATTTTAAAAGCAGTCTTTCACTCATCACCTTCTCTAATTCTAATCTGATTATATCCACTTTTCAAATCAATTTTGGTAAAATACTTTGCTCCAATCAAACTATCCATTATGTCATCCATTCTCGGTATAGGAAACCTATATTTCACTGTTATCTTGTTGATTGCTCTAGAATCAGTGCACATTCAAAATTATGCATTCTTCTTAGGTGCTAATACAGCTGGTACTACACAAGGACTCAAATTTTCTTTGATCAAACCTTTCTAAAACAATTCTTGGATTTGTCAATTTAATTCTCGATTCTTGGTAGGTGTTAACCAATGTGGTGCCTTATTCAGTAAACTAGCTCCGGGGATTAGATCCATGCAATGATCAATGCTTCTCTTCGGTGGAAAACCATTAGGTACATTATCAAAAATAATCTCTCTATACTCGGTGAGTATCTTATCAATCTCTTTAGGGATGTTATCCACTGTCTTCTCACTCGGTTTGTTAGGAATCATAACAAAACATACATCATTCTTCTTTAAATACTTAACAAACTTTATTCCTTTTATCAAACAAACTTTCACAGATGTACAAAGACTACTAATAGGTTCTTCAATCAAAGGTAACAAGATTTGTTTTCTCCCATCAGCCCAAATAGTATATTTATGTAATCTTCCATCATATATAGCATGGCTATCATATTGCCAAGGTCTACCAAACAAAATATGACAACAATACATAGGCATGATATCACATAACACTTTATCATAGTACTTTCCAATGTTCAAATTCACATAACATTGTTCACTAACCAAGAGTGTATGCTCATCCTTGATCCATGAAATTTGATAGGGTCTCGGGTGTTTCAACTTTTCTAACTACAACTTTGCAACCATTTCCTCTGATGCCAAATTCTCCGAGCTTCCACTATCAATGATTACCTTCCACAATTCATTAGAAACTCTACATCTAGTCTTGAACAAACTTTTCCTTACCATATCTTCCTTATTACTTTCACTCCAAAGTGCTCTCCTGACCATCAAGTTCTTTTCTTTCTCATGTTCATTCGGTGAGTCTTCTTGCACCAAAGCATTTCTACTGCTACCGACCTTCTTACTTGTATGTGTGCACTCAAATGACCTATGTCCTTATCCACAATTGTAACAAGTTCCTTGGAATCCACCTTTGTTATAACCACCTTGATAGTTATTGCCTCTTCCTCTAGTAGAACTTTCACCTTTCCACTCGGTTTGGCCTTTATCTAGATTTTCTTTATCTTGATCAGATCTATTTTTTTTCCAATAAGATATACCTCTTCCTCTTGGGAATCTTCCACCTCTTATTCTTTGTCTTTTCTCATGCCTTTTGTTCAATTTCTCCTCAGCTTTCAAGGCAAACTAATAATCTTCCTCAATGTTTTCCAACTTTACCAGACTGGTTTCTTCTTGGATAGAAACTCTTAACCCATTCAGGTACCTAACAATTCTTTCCACTTCATCCTCATCATGTCCAGATCTAATATCTAATCTATAGAATTCCTCAGTATAATCTTTTACTGAGCTATCTTTCTCCCTCAAACTTTGTATTCACCTAGCTAGGTTAATCTCATAATCACAAGGTAAGAACTTGCCTTTCAACTTATTTACCATCTATTCCATACCTTGATTTTTTCTTTTCCTTTCCTTTTTCTATCTAATTGTAGGTGCTCCCACCATAAGGATGCATGACTTTTCAACTTTGTGCTTGCAATATTGACCTTCTTTTCTTGAGGGACATTTTCATACTCAAAATAATTCTCCATCCCAATGATCAAAACCATCAATTCATCTGGATCTAGCTTTCCACTATACTCAGGAGGATTGAAATGTGGTGTAGATTTCAGATTTTTTAAAGCCTTCAACAATCTTTCCTCACCCTAATCCATCACAGGTGCATGTTCTGCATCACCTTGTTCCTCTTCAATTTCTTCATCACTAACATCTTCAAGATGTCTTCCTCTACGTTGAGCTATCTCAACAGCTTCTAACCTAGCAGCAATTTGTCTCAGCATATCTTCCAATCCTAGATCTGCATCTCGCCTCCCATGAACCATCTTGGAAACCCTCTGCAATTGTAGGTTAGATCACAATCTGCTACCCCACAACAATTATCAACTAGGGTTTAACAAGAAGGAACCCTCAACGTAAACTCACAAGTTCATATCTAGAACTCAACCTCGTTGTTATACTACCTAACACAAGGCAGGGTGGGATTAAGGGCCAAAGGTACACCTTGATCACAACCCTCCTTCCAGAGATCACACATGAAATAAAATACACAACTGAGAGAGGGAAAATGCGGAGTAGATATTTTAATTATTCATCAAATCACCTCATTTATGTTAGGCTATAAGGCCTTCCCAGCTATGGCTAGATACATTCAATTACAATAGTCCTCCAACATGTGAGGATTCTCTTTCAGAAAGTATCTTCTAACTCCTAAACTGATACCTCTAACTCCTACTTCTGATCTACTATATAAAACTATGAATAACAACTACATTTATACAAGAGGCTATTGAAACAAGTCGGCCTTCAGATCCATCATTAGTGGAAGGAATGAATAGATCTATGTCCACATGCTTCCCAATGATCAATACCAACATTAACTCCATGACCAGAATTACATGCACAAGTCAGCCTCAACAAGATATCAAAATAAACTACTTGGTAAGAAAGGTTAACCAAGCACTAGGAAATAACTGACCAACTCAGTTAAAGAAGAACCGAGCAAATACCAAGCCAACTTGGTTAAAGAAGGAACTGAACAACACAAAAAACTCAAACTTGTTTTTGGCAACACAAGATTTCCAAGGACCTGAGATGCTCCTGCATCAAAATTTGACCATATTGACCTTTACATGCCTAATCAGGGCCTAGTGGTCTTTGGCCTTACAAAATGGTATCAAAACCTTACAAGATGATAGAAATTAGTCCATGGGAACTTATTAAAACATAAGAAAAAAAATAGTCTTCATGTTGTGCCCCAGCACCAACTATCAAAAGATTTCATCCAATCCAAAGACTAAAACCACTATGCATAATCCTTTGCATCAATTAGAAGACCAGAAGAAAACTCCAATTGGACATCAATCATGTATTTCACTAGCCAATTTTTTTTTATCATACCTTCTCTCTATCTCTATAGCAACAACCATTCTGTCTGAAGTTCACCAACTCTAATTCTCTATTTTCTATCTTGATCCTTGAATATATCATGTGAATTTTCAAGATCATTCAACTCTTTCTCAATTACTTCACTTTGACCTTTGAAATTGTCTAAAATAATAGGACACCAAATATAATACCTATAAATATAAGTAATCTCCTTCACACATTTCTTCATCTCATCGATAACTCTAGAGAGTCTCTAATTTAGCATTGTTATACTTCTTCATTATATATTTCTCCACCATCAAGTAATCTGCTCCAAACTACAACATATCAATATCAAAACTCATTATAAGTTCAACTGGTAGCATATCACACACACTAGAAATTGTAACCCTTCTACTGATCAAGTGATCAATTAGTAATTTTGTCACCAATTTATTATCCTTTGATGAACAATTAATCCACAAACTATCAAGTTTTTCATACCCGTCATTTTCAAACAAAGTTCTTACCATACTAGAATGCACATGCATAAGTTTTTCTAGAGAGGGAACATGTCTCTCCATACCTTTTTCCTCTTCTTCAACTTCCATTTTATCAACAAAACTCTCCTCTTCAGCCTTTTCTTCCTCATCATCTTCTAAAATTATAACTATTCCTTTTCCTTTCTCACCTATCTTTATCTTCTTTAGTTCAGGAGATGAACCACTAACGGTTTCTTCCAGATACTTTTGAATAGAGGAGAAACCCTCCTCACCAATACATACATGCATAGCACCAGAAATCACTAAACTAGAACAAATATTCATCTGTAATGTACTAAAGTATGTCTTTCATGCACTCATACTGTCCTTCAAGAAACCTAGATACATGCAAATCTATTTATTGATAGGAATGTCAGTCCTCCACTCAAATTTCTCATTGTTTGGTAATGATTTCATAAATTATAATACCAAGCACATCAATAATGAACCAAATTTAAATCCATATCCACTTTCAACCATCATTTTTACACTCAAGAAGATTGTCCAACAAAATTTTACAGAGATCCATTTGTACATTTTCCTTCACTATCTTGCATGAAATATACACAACTAAAGAAGATGTCAAATCATCATGATTCTAAAATTGAATTTTGTAGGAAGTACCATAGGAGACATACCTTATAATCAGATCTTCAATAGCTTCTATAAGGAAGGTACACAAATCTTGACCAATTTTTGTAAGAACTTCTACCTCTTGATAACTAAGAAACTTCTTCCCAGGTAATTATTTGACACTACACAATCTAATAATTGCCTCAATTACTTCCTTTGATACCACATATATTTTATCCAACACTAAGGTTTCACCGTGAAACAGACTCAACATGAATAGGATGAACTTTTTGTCATCACACCATGGAAATTCTCCCCAGATATTGAGTCCAATATTTTTTATTCTCTGCATATCCTTCATAGGAAATCCAAATTCTAATTTCTTGATATGACTATGATCAAACTCCTTTAATTCAACCTTCTCCATTTTCTTCACTACAGATGTATAAATACTACAAGTAGCCAATTTAGGTGTCATGGTATCTTCACAAGTCTTCTTCCACAAGATCTTTGCAAATTCTCAATTCTTCTTCATAGTATAGTACCAAGTGTTTCAAAAAAATTCCTTTAAAGCCATGGAATAACATAATTAATTTTCCCATCCAAATTTAAATACCACCGATACAAATTAGACACTTTGCATACATCATATCAATCAATCAAATTTGCATTTATTATTGGTCCAATCATCATACTAGATACACGCTAGTTGCAACTAGTATCGCCTTAGGTAAGGGAGTGTGTACTTTAGCATGTTGAGTACTCCCCTAAGCCCAAGTATTTGACTCAATTTTTGGTAGAGCTAGTACAAGGATCCAGTACCACCAAGCTTTCCACACCATAGGATTTCCTTCTCTATTTTATATTCTATTTTTGAGATTCACTAGATCCCACAACATGATTACCATTTCCAGTATTAACCGAAGCACTACCAAATTTACACGATTTATCATAATGAACAATCTATCCATACTTGAAAAAACTAAAATTATGTTTACTAGATCTCACTAATTGAACCTTATATCTGCACTGACTCACCTTGTGACCAAAATTGTGACACATAAAGAAATTTATATGAAAACATTGTTCATTGCATTCATCCCTTCCTAATTTGAAACTTGACTCTTGCACTGACTTGATTTATGACCAATCTTATGATAGTTAAAAACATTTTATCTTTTGTTCCTTTCTCATCCTACAATCAACTACCTTATGAGTGAAGTTCTTGCAAATATCACAAAAAAAAATTATTATTTGTTTGTCTTACCAGAGGCCTTTGTGTAGATGTGTTCTAGTTTTTCACCTCTCTTATCTCTTCAACCTTTACATCATCTTCAATTATATTCTCTTTTCCTTTTTCATTTTGATTAGGCCATTCACTGGTAAAACCTAGACATTCTTTATTTTTGTGACCTTTCTGCATGTCTAGTAACTAATCCCAAATAGTACTACTTTCACATGACTTTTCTTTTGATCTCAACTTCTTCAATTCCAATTCTAGTTTCTCATTATGTTCTAAAGTATTCCTAATCATTTCCTTGAAATTTTATTTAGTCTCTTTCCATTCTTCCATTGCAACTTCCAATTCATCTCTGGCTAACCAAGCACCTTTCATCTTGTATTTTAGTCCAAATTTATAAAATCTTCACTCAGTATCTTGTCATCCAACTTCTTCTCAAGGTTTGCAATTTTTTGTATTAAATCATTCAGTTATTATTCTTGATCTGCATCATTCCCTTTTGATTCTTTCAATTATTTTAGTTTCCATTCTAGCTCTACAATTTTGTCCTTAAATTCCTTACTGACTTCCTTGTGCCTTGCTTTTAACTTCTTGCTTTGATCTCTTAGCTTTGTGCTATAGGTGTTTGCCTCTTTTAGGTTCTCCTTTAGCTCCTCATTTTTTGATTTAGTGCCTTCAATATCACTCATCATGATTTTTCCAATCTTCTTCATTGTAGAGTCCTCCTTCCATAAATTCAAGAAACCAAGATCTCCCTCAAGCAATTAAATTCTATCTACAATGGACCAGGCTTTGATACCAATTTTTGGATAGGAAAAATAACTACGGGGTGGGGGGGGTGAATCAGTTATTATCACACACTTTATAAATATTTTTTTCTATTGCTAAACTATTAAACAACAACAATAACAACTTTTGATCTATCAGTTAAGTACATTAAACATTCATGAAAAATGTAAATATGAAACACAAAGAACACTAAGATATACATAGAAACCCAAACTGGGAAAAACTACAAAGAAGCTAATTATCATGAAATGAAACACCTATTAGGGTGACACTGGGTAACATAATTTTTACAAAGGCTCACTATATGTTGACTCTCTTTTGGCCAACTCACTTCTAGTTGGGATAACAACCCTTATACAAGAGATTCATCAAAATAAATACAATAAAACATGAATTGATATAATTTGATTTGAATATGCATGAATAGTTCAACAATTAAGATTTGTTACCACAACCACCAGTAGATCTAAATAAGATCTTCTCTATATGAAATTGTCTGATCCACTACTATTGGTATGTAAGCCTCTCCTTATGTTGCTTCACTAAAAATTCTTCTCACGTACACCACTGCCGCTAATTCACATTATCTTTTTCACACATATACATGTATGTGTGCACACGCACACACACACACACACATGCATGCAACTGCTTCAAATAGAAAAGATATCCTTATTTATATAGATATTCATTCATACATTTGTCAACCCACACCAAACATGTGTGATGGACCCAAAGAGAAAGATATTAAAATTACATTTAATGCATAGCATAGATCCTAAATATAGGGCACACTTAAGAAAATTTATCCATACACTACACCATGACCTATAGATAGGTCATACTTAAGATATTACAATGCATGTTATAGTTATCAAGAACATCAAAACACCACAACCAAGTCCAAAAGTTGAACCAAGATAATAATCGAATCCACCGATACATAAAACCCTTCCATAATACAATGTATCCAATAAACCAAAAACATATAATGAGTGCACCACTGACCAGATAATAGAAAGACCAACAACTAATAGAGTAATCCATGTAATAATGATCACCAAAACCATACAAGTGCACCAAAAAAAATAGACCATGAGTAGAATAATGTAAGGGACACCAGGAACATCAAAAAGTTCATACTAAACCTATTCTATGCGTAACCAAAACTCTTGTTGCATAATTTTCACTCAACATATGCATAGCCAAAATTGCCAACAAGCAACCAATATTGCCAAGGTGTCAGTATAGATGTTTTGACATCAATGACAATCAATGCTAGCAATAACTAAATAATTCTAACACACAAAAACTGTAGAAATAAAATACAAGCACAAAAAATACCCCACTCAAGTTTCTCTGTAATCTCTGCATGATTATGACATCATATATTTATATTCTTGATATTATAGTGCTCCAAAATATCTACAAAAAAAAACTTTGAAACACTGTATCCATCTTCCAAAGACTAATTGTAACAATTTTGAGATTAATGATAACAAAATAGTCATATGTGCAACATGGGTAAGTTATTTAAAGAATTAGATAAACTAGATCAAGAGAATAAGGCTCCAAATACAATAAAAGAGGTAGAAGATCTTCCATTAAAGATTGAGTATCAGTGCAACATTTTATCTTCTATGGGAGAAGAGTGGAAGACCACTAGGAATAATCTCAAGGTTATTCAATAGGTAATAATGCCCCCATCTAAATGAGTTTATAAATCTTTTTGGTAAGATAAAAAATTTATTCATGTACATATGCAGAGGACTGGTAGAATATTAGAGTGTAATTTTGGTTTCTAGAGCACTGATTTTGTTAGTACCCTAAGAGGGAGATTATATAGATAGGGTGAGATATATTATAAGGATGAAATTTTGAATCATGTTAGGGGGAGTGATGTAAAAATAGTAAAGTAACATACAAAAAGAGAGATATTTTTGTGGAGATAATACCTTATATATTCGATGTTAAAGGGGTAGTGATACAGGTATGGTACATATGTTTCTATAAATGAAAAAGGAGGATAATATTCAAATATGAGTTAACATTGTCATTGATGTCAACCTGATGTGAGGTAAGTACAAAAAGTACATGTTTAGATGAGTATTTTTTGTTTTTAGAATGCTAATATACTAGAAAATTTTGTAGTGTTGTCATTGATGTCAAAAATTTGGGGGGATTCTTGATAATACTCTCTTTGATGTCTAACCAATTTGAGATATGGTATCAGGATTATTGATGTCTATTATGTAATTATGGAGTGATGTCTAAGTTTTTGAATGATATTTGGTTAAGTATGATTGTTCTATTGAATAGAGTATCTGAAAGTGTATTCATTTTGGTGTGCATTTTTGGATAGTTACTTTTTGGTTTGTGGTTCCAAAATATGTTTTACATATTTATAGAGGTGATACACTATAGGTTTCAAGTGCTAGAACCCTCCATAAGTGAAATGGTAAAGTTTTGAGACTCGGTCTATGTAGTGATAGTGTACCTATTATTGGAAACCTTTGGATTCCTCCACCTTTAAATCATTTGTATTACAATTATTAGATGTGTTTTGTGGATATTACGATATGTTGTGTTCTGCACTGTACGCATTATAAGGTTTTGTATGATGATTTGTGCCTACTCTATTATTGGTTCTATTTTCAAAACTAAAGTAAGTAGTTTGGGACCATGTGGTGATAAAGGCTATGATTCGTTAGTAAGTGGATGGTGTGCCAAGTTGATCTGATGGTGTACACATTTTTTCCTTTTGCAAGGTATTGGACATAATATTTTAGCCTGATAATTTTTATACTACATGTTTCATCTAAATAGGTTGACCTAATAGATGTAATTGATTGTTGTAAAGGATATATACAATTAAATATCTTAATATATTATAATATTTGTGTGTGTTTGTGTTGTGGTGTAAGTTTAAAGGTCCACACATGCATATGATCAGTGATAAAGTTAGTTTATTATGTATAAAGTAGATAGTTGTAATCAACATTTGAGGATGATATTTACTACATCTCAATAAACATATTTATTTGTAATCATTTCATATTGTACCTTACCTTGAAGAAGTGATCTTCAGTTTGCAAGTATCTTTCATCTAGCCCTAAAGTTGTACATGTTATCTTACAAGTTAAATTAGGAGTAGTGAGCTTCCTTGGCCTTGAGCCTAAAACTTTTGCAATGAGTTTTCATATAGTGATATATTTCTCATCGTGTTTTTTCCCACATAAAAATATTGGTGTTATTTTGTGGTACATTTTCTATTCTTTTGTTTATGTCTACAAATGTGTTAAATGCAATGAATGGATAATAAGTGGTTAAGTTTTATTATATGTTGATTCACCCCCTCCCCCCCATCCATCATCTATAATTATTCAAAAAACGACGCATAAACAATAGTTGTGAGGGAACCTAATGATTCATTGGAAAACATGGAATATGGTGTAGATTTGGGTGATGATGGTGGTGGGATAATATCATTAAATGTAATGGTTGAGGTGGATGACATGGTATCATTAGAAATAGTGGTGAATAAATCAACTAATAATGTAGGTTTTGAAAAAATGCAACCTTATTTTATTGTTCCTTGTACAACTTTAATAGGTTCCCATTAACAATGAATGAAAATTCGAATAGGGTATATTATAGTGAGCTTAAAAAATCCATTAGGAAACATCTGATATATCTCATATGGCTCTGACCACCTTTTCAAGATCTTTCCTTTACTATCCTTGTATCATGAATAGAATAGTAATTCCTAATGACCTTATTTAAATTAATTCACCTTGATATATTTGGCGTGCCACTTCTTTGTTACTAGATAATTTTTGTAGGTTGAATGTCTGTCATTATAATCTCACCAAGGGTATTAATATGATATAGGTTTTGGATATTTCTGATAGATATTGCATATATGTGATGCCATTGATGTTTTTTCATTGATGACAACATATTTCCTTGTTTCTGATAGTGTTCTAGGTTTATTCAGTGAAGATTTTGGATCGGTATGGATAGTAGATTGTAGATCATATGTTGCAAAGTTATATATAGTTGAAGGGGTGTCTTTGGTTGATATATGTCAGGTTACAAAGGTTTTCATTATCATTTGCGTGAGTTTCAGGTGATTTATCAGTAACTAGTTTTTCTGGTTGTTCAAGAAGTGACAATGTTGTAGTTTTTGGATTGATGTGGATTAGTTATGCAATATTTTTGGTTGCTAACCTGGTGGTGAGTTTAGGACATAGATGTGCATCTTCAACTTGAATGGTTCATGATTTGGATGTTGGCGAGATATTTTTATTGAGTGACAGAGATTGGTATTTGGTGTTCATGATGAATAGTGTTGAGATAGTTATGAATTTTGAGACAAAGTTGTTAATGTTGTTGATATGGCATTTCACATTATTTGCTAATGTTTCTAGATCATGTCCTATTCATGTTTCTAGATCACATTGGGTTATGTGATCAAATTCAAGGAATTTCCTATGGTGTGTTGATATTTTTATTGTTCTTGGCCGACTTGGTGGTATATTGTGTTATGAAGGATTGTGGAATGATTTGTGGATTTGAAGCATGTTTAAGGATGAATATTTGGGCCCTAGCTATGTCTTTATAGACATGTATTGGATCACATTAATTTTTTTAATGTAATTGGTTAAGTATTTTGTAATTAAGGTGTTAAAGTTGATGCGTACCTTGTTTATGCTTTTAAGGTTGATGATATGTAGATAAAGATGTAATCAATTGTAATTGTGGTGAGTGTGGATGGATGTACATGTGTGTATCAGAGATTTTGTGAAGAGGCATGAGTGGAATTTATAATTGAGATAGATATTATTGTACTTCATCAGAGCTATATTGACATATCAAATATGATATCAATTAGTTTATAAATTAGTGTATTGTAGTCCATTTGGGATCGTATCCCTTGTTGTATTCTCAGGGTCTTTTCCCTCTATTGTATTTGAGTAGTGAGCTCTAGGCTATAAGATTGAATGCATGCACATTACCCTTTATACCTTTAATAGGGTTATTATGCTAGTACATCTTCTTGTGGGTTTTATCCCCACTATGGTTTCTCCCTTAACTGGGTTTCCATGCAAAAATTCTAGTGTTATGTGTTCTTATGCTTTATGGCTCAATGCTTTAATGTTTATCATTTAGATCTAAGTTTTATGTTTAAGTGTTGGATTAATTTTTTAGATTATTGGACACAACTTATCCACCCCCCCCCCCCCTCTCTCATTTGTGTGTGTTTCCTCATTTCTAATAATTGGTATTAGATAGATTTTGAATCTTGACCGCTTGAGGTGATCCAGGATGGTAGCCTTTAAGAAGAATATTCTGAGATTTAAAGGAACAAACTATGCTATATGGAAGGGTCAGATGATTACACATTTGAGATGCATTAGACAAGATTATTGGATAAACACAAAGAAAGATTACAAGCCTCTTACAAATCTATCTACTATTACCATTGATGAGAAGAAGGAATTTAAGTATAATATGAGAGAAAAAGAAGCCTTGTTGAGAGCCTTATCAGATGCTAAATATACAAATGTTATGGAGTTAGAAAGAACACATGAGATGTGGATAAAATTGGAAGCCTTACATGGAGGAGACACCTTTGTGAAGCAAGAAAAGCTATAGATCCTGAAAGGAAAGTTAAAATATTTTAAGATGAGTGAGGGTGAAAATATGCAAGCATGTGTACAAAATGTGATCAAGCTTGTTTGTGAAATTAGAAGTGCTAGTGGAAAATAAGAGTAAGATGAAATTATTTCTAGGATATTGAGATCCTTGCCTCCTTATGATAATAAAATTGTTGCTATTGATGAAATCAAGACCGTGACTACTATGCTAGGGGATGCATCGATTGGTAAGTTATCTTCTTTTGAAATGAATAGATTTGGTGATATTCTTGCTAAAATTGAATTTGAATTTAAAGCTATTATTTCTAAGGATAAGTAAAAGTATGATTTTCGTGAAAGTTCTTCAAAGTATGAATCTAGATATGCCAAAGAATGCGAAGTAATTGAAGAAGAGAAAAAAAATATGGAAGAGATGGAATCCCTAATTGAAAAAAGAGTGCCTAAGAAAGTAGGTAAGTATGAAGAGAAACTACCTTTGAAATGATTTTCATGTAATAAGATTGATCATTTTTCTTTTAGATGTCTTAAGAGAGTATCGAAGCATAAGCCTAGAAATTTTTAGCCTAAATATCATAAGTGTTATTTAGCTGCTACCAAAGGTGTAACTGATGATGAATCTAAAAAGAGTGAAGATGAGATTTTTTTTTTTTATTAGATATGAGAATCCTACTTTCTTGAATGAAGAAAAGGCCCTAAATGCACACATCAAAATAAAAGATGAATGGGTAATAGATAGTGGTTGTTCACATCACATGACTAAAGATAAGAAAAAAATTGTCAAATTGGAAAACTATGATGGTGGTGTTGTCATATTTGGTGACAATACTCCTTGTATGATCAAGGGGAGAGGTTTGATTAAACTTGATGGTAAGAATAACACCGATGATGTATTATAAGTTCAAGGTTTGAAACATAATATTTTGAGTGTTGGACAACTTGTTGATAAAGGTTACATCATACATTTCAATGATGGAAAGTGTATGATCATGGGAAGTTTTGGAAATGAGATTACATTAGGTACTGAGACCAAATGTAATGTATTTCATTAGAATGGTACAGAGAATAGATGTTTGATTGCCAAAATTGATGATAGTTGGTTGTGGCAGAAAAGGTTTTGTCATGTAAACTTTGATAATATTGTGAAGATAAGAACTACACATGTTGTAAGAGATTTTCCTAGATTATTGAAGCCTACTAATATGATTTGTAAGGAATGTTAGTTGTGTAAGCTAATTGAATATACTTTTAAAAGAAAGACTTATTCTTCAAGTGGATTGTTATATTTGGTGCATTTAAGACTAGTGGATTTTTTTTAAATGACTTATGCATGTTTCAACTTTTGAAATAAATGCAAATTTATTTTAATGTATGAATAATGTGTAGCTAAATAATTACCCAAAATTTATTTTATTTTATTTTTATGTGAATGCATAATGTGATAGATATAGACTTAGGAAAATGTTGTTAGTGTGAACTCTTATGTGAATAGAAATTGACTAGGGATTTGGATTGGACTTTCAGATTAGGGATTATGTCTTGATTACTCAAAAGAACCATCCTCCTATGTTAGCTTATAGGCATAGACTGACTGATGATGAGTGGGATCATTTGAGGAGCCTAGGATTACTACATATTACATTGATGCTTGAGATTAGGGAAAATAGGGGTTTAGTTAATGTTCTTTGCAAGAGATGGAACTTAGAGACTTATTCCTTCAACTTACCTACCAGAGAGTGCACAATCACCTTAGAGGATGTATATAGGATAATATGGATCCCTATTCAGGGAAAGAGGGTGGCATACTTTGTCCGAATAGGCAGAGAAGCTTTTTGTGAATTTTTTTCTTGCACTATTGAGGATTTGGGGGCTAGGGTATATGACATTAGATGGGTAGATATGTTTGGATAAGATCCATACTTTTTTATTCTTTACAGAGTTGTAATAGGGGTTTTGGTTCTAGATAGGAGAGGACATGGATTTCCTATTAGTTGGGGAGAGATCGTATTGGTGACATGGCTAGAGAGTAGAGTTTATGCATAGGGACCTTGCATGCTAGTGATGACATATTATTAATTACATGAGATTGTGTATAATAGAGGTCTGAGTTTGGGATGTTGGATCACACTTTCATAGGGGTGGGATTTTGAGCATATAGTTATATTTCATCTGGTTTTTTACAGACCAGTGGTTTATCTAGGATGATGCACAGACAAATGGGACATGTGAGATATTGGAGATATTTAATGGATACTTTGAGGGTATTTACATGGAGACCCTACATAGGATTCCCCACGTACGATGATGAGAATGGACATCTTCCTTTTTGTAAATAGGAGATATAATTGATTGGGAGGTCTACTTAGTACTGTAGGTGTTAGAATTTAATCTTTCCTTGGTTGTATTATTTAAATAAGGATAAACCAAGGTATCCTTCATGTACTTTTGTCCTCTAGTCCAAGTGGGAGGACAACTCATATTTTGTAATTCCTTAATAAGGAAACTAGTTTATTCCTCCTTAAGAGGATATGGACACTTGTCGCACACACTTATGAATGGTGGCATTCATAGACTTGGGAGTTACATTCTAACTCCTCTCTCATCTCTATTTAAGAGATGTTCATCTCTCTCATTTCTCATGATGAAGTTATTGTAAGTGAGCAACTCGCTCTCTCGCTCTTAGTTTAGGCTATGGCCTCATTCATAATGTCACAAGGGGTTTTCTTTTCTTTCCCCTTTCAAATCTCTTGGCTCTTTGTTTGGATTCTTGGAGCATTCTCATATTTTGGTGATTGATCTGGAAACTTTATCTCATTCTTGGCTTATGGTAAAATTCCTTCTTGCACTTCACTTTCTTGGATTATTTCATTAACTTATTTTCATTCTTTTAATACTTCTAACATGGTATCAGAGCTACTAATCCTTGTTTAATTATTTTGTAGGAAGGTGACATTCAAAGGAGAAAAAAAAATTTGAAGTTCTTTTATAGATCTAATATTTGTTGCAGCTCTAACTTGTTTCTCTCATTTTTTTTCTTTCTAACCCTCTTTGGAAGGCTTGCCGCCAAAGAGTATCTTTTAGATTTTTTGGGGGTTTGGTCGGTTCACCGCCAAACCCATCTCATATTTCTTCTATTCTAATGTTCTTACATGTTTTATTATAATCATTCTTTTGATCATACCCTCTTCTAGTTTGGTCACTACTTGGCTGCCGACATTTTCTATGCTCAAGTCTATTTTATTCTATGTCTTTCACTCCCATTTTAGCTATTCTTAGTTTAGTTTGAATTGTAGTTTGACTATTTATAAACATTTTAATGATTTCTTAGCTAAGTCTAGAGCTAAGTTTGAATTTGAATGATTGTTTAGCTAAGTTTAGTTGTCTTTGTATTCTAGTTTGAATTCATTTTAGATAGTTTGAATAATTTCTATTATATTTATTTAATAACATTGTTCATTATATTCTCATCTATTTTTTTTTTATTATTACTGGTTATTATTAATCTCCATGCAAAAATATCTTTCACTTATTATTTATCTCTTATATTTACTAATCATTGCAGGTTATCAATACATTCTTCGTAGTAGATTCTTTATTATTAGTTTCTTGTCTTATCTTCATAATAACACTTATCTAAGTTTAACCTCCATTTGAATATTCCTTTGATTCTTAAACATTTGTTTTCATAATTATAGTTACACTTTTTATTCCAGTTTATCATTATAACACTTGTTCTTTTTTTTGGTTCATGCACATCGCTTGCAGTTTTATTTAATCATTAGATTCTTAGTTTATTTAATCATTATTTCATTCTTAATATATCATTTTGTTTAATCATTAGATTCTTTTCTATATTTAACAAAAGTTATTCAAAATTTGTTTATCATAAAAAAAGTTCTTTTAAAAAGCCTTTTCTTTAAAAGGAAAGTCTTTTTAAAGTCTTGGTAAAAAGTTTTTTTTAATATCTTTTATTTATTTATTATAAATTTTATTAATGTTTGTAAAAGTTTTTTAAGACCAAAGTCATTTTAATTATTTTTTTGACATTTTAAATGTATTATTTAATTTTAACATGTTTCAAGTTTAATATTAGTTCATATATGATATTATTTTCTTATCTAATAAATTTCTATTAGCCTTTTTAATAAGAGGATTATTTTCACTTTAAAAAATAAAATTCAATTTGTTCAATAAAGGGGCTATTTTTTTTCCAAGATAATCTTGGGTTCTCTTTTTTGTAATATTGTTACCTTTTCTTCATAGAAGATAATAGTTGTTCTAACTCTTGTTTTAAGGACCAATATGTTATGTGCCATATAATTGATCTAACTATTACTTTAAGTAGGAAAATGCTATATGATTGATCCGAAGTACTTAAAATCATTGATGATGTTAAAATTTAATTTGTTCAAGTATTGTGAGTTATCTACAAACATTTCCTTCCAGTGGATTATTATTGATTTAATTATTGAGCATTAATTGCCTTCAGATTAAGGAAATAGGTTCCATTTGATCCATTGTTCCATTTGTAAGTTGCACTGGGATGCACTTACTTGTTCCATTTATAAGTTGCACTGGGATGCACTTAATTGTTCTATCTGTAAGTTACACTGGGATGCACTTACTTGTTCCATTTATAAGTTGCACTAGGATGCACTTAATTGTTCCATTTGTAAGTTGCATTGGGATGCACTTACTTGTTCCATTTATAATTTGCACTGGGATGCACTTAATTATTCCATTTGTAAGTTGCACAGGGATGCACTTACTTGTTCCATTTATAAGTTGCACTGGGATGCACTTAATTGTTCCATTTGTAAGTGGCACTGGGATGATGTTTATCAACTTGTTCCTTTGGTTATTTTTTCCTCATGGTGAGGATGGTGCTCTTGAAATTTCTCCTAAATTTTGTTGGATATATCTTATATTTGGAAGGCAATATGTTTTTTCACAGTCACAATCCTTAGTTCAAATTATTATTTAGCATATGTCAATATTTGTTTTGTTAATGTTGGTTTAGATTAATATCCTCTTGATGTTTCATTGATTATGGTACTTGTGTGTAGACATGTTTGGAAAATCTAGTCATAGGTTTCTTTTATGTTTGAGTCTCATATTCTACTAATTTATCTTTGTCTCTCTCATATTTCTATGCAAATTCTACTATTGTGATAATGTACCGCATTCTTCATTTCTTAAATCGTGAGTCATGCAAGTTGTGGTGTAATTAACCATTCACTTGCAGTGAGATGACTCATTATTAGACTGTCTATATCCATGTGATTGATGCAATGTTGATGTAGGTCTCATTAGTTGGCCTTGTCTGTGGTCATTTATGCACTAGTATGTTTCTTTTATGAGAGCATTGATAGTGTTTATTATAACTCACTTTGAGCATTTGATATCATGTTAAGCTACTTTGTATTTTTTTATGATTGCTCGTAAAGTTGGATTATGATACATATTATAAGTTTCTTTTCAACATGTACTGATTTTTATCAAGTGTAGATCCCAACTATGGGAAATCTACTTGTAGTTTTTCTATGTTCTATGTTTCAAGTGATCCATCAAGGAAAATTCCAAACATCAATTCCTTTACACAAATCCTATGATTCACAAAGACTACTTGAAGATGTGGTTATACTTCCACTTGAATACATTTAAAGGACCCGTCCACTTCTCTTGGCTCTACAAAAGATGCATGTTCAACATACAAATGACTTCTTGCACACTTGAAGACAACACTATATTTCCTTATATTAAAGATCAAGTTGCAGATTGTTGTAATTCTGGGTTTAATACCCCTTGTTGTAAAATCCCCAAGATTAAAGGGGGGTGTTAGAATTTATAATCTTTCCTTGGTTGTATTATTTAAATAAGGATAAACCAAGGTATCCTTCATGCACTTTTGTCCTCTAGTCCAAGTGGGAGGACAACTCATATTTTGTAATTCCTTGATAAGGAAACTAGTTTATTCCTCCTTAAGAGGATATGGACACTTGTCGCACACACTTATGAATGGTGGCATTCATAGACTTGGGAGTTACATTCTAACTCCTCTCTCATCTCTTTTTAAGAGATGCTCATCTCTCTCATTTCTCATGATGAAGTTATTGTAAGTGAGCAACTCGCTCTCTCTCTCTCGCTCTCAGTTTAGGCTATGGCCTCATTCATAATGTCACAAGGGGTTTTCTTTTCTTTCCCCTTTCAAATATCTTGGCTCTTTGTTTGGATTCTTGGAGCATTCTCATATTTTGTTGATTGATCTTGAAACTTTATCTCATTCTTGGCTTATGGTAAAATTCCTTCTTGAACTTCACTTTCTTGGATTATTTCATTAACTTATTTTCATTATTTTAATACTTCTAACAATAGGCCTATTGAGATATAGTTTCCAGATAGAGTCTTGAGATATTATGGAGAGACGCGGGGAGTATGTGTTGGCTTGGCATAGTTTTCTTGATGTGTGAGTGGTGCAAGAGGTTGGAGACTAGTGATCCCTATTACAACACTAGTGGCAGAGTTTGATTCATTATCTCCTATGAAATGGGATTAGAAATCAAATAGGGAATATGTAGGTACTACATTAGAGTATAATGTCTGGTGGGCTACACATATTCCTATTCCTTATATGAATCTAGCTATACTAGTCCCTTTAGAGATGGGGAAATGAGTGAGACTATCTTAGAGGAGGTATGAAAAATGAGGATAGAGAGGGATGAGTGATGGGGATGGTAGAGGTGAAAGGGGTGATGGTGGATATGGTAGTGATTATGGTGGAGATGTTGGCACTAGAAGAGGTGGAGATGTTGGTGCTAGAGGTGGTGGAGATGCTGGTGGAAACCATGGATATGGTGGGTGTGTGTGTGAAAATTGTACCTGATCTGTAGATACAACACTCAGTAAAACATTAGAGGTTAGCTATAATCAAAATCGTGCAAAATTGAAAGCTAATCTAACCAAGCGATTTACTGCCTTCTAGTAGGTGCGAGATTAATGTTCTCAGATTATTATCGAGATCAGTGACCTAGACGACACCTAAATGAAGGATTTGAATGCAAAAGATGGATATGGAATTGAATGCAATTAATCTATTTTTTTTTATATTTTCTATGCAATAAGAATGATAAACTGATATGAATCTATGCTAGATGAAATTGATATGCAATGCTATTGAAAATTGATATGCAATGCTAATCTAACAATGATATGTAATATGAATGCAAAAATAAGATTGATCTCACAAAGATGTCAATTCGCAAGAGCTTTGATTCTTCAATTCCAATTCTCTAGCGTGATTGTGCAAAATATGAGATGCTTGGATGCAAATTTGAGAGATGATTGAGAGATGAATTATGAAGAGCTAAGCCTTGTTTTTATAGAAATCCAAGGCTTTGGAGGTGCATGAAAAAAAGCCATAAATCACTCAAATAACTCAGGTTGATTTTTGAGTTATTTTTAAATAAAAGATAATTAAGTCACAAAAACATGCAAAAGCTAAGCTTTAACTCAAAATAGAGTTTAGCTTTAATTGATAATTGATAGTTGTCTGCTTTTATGATTGTGCATGTTTTATTTATGAATTAATTTAATAATAAAGTGATTTATTTCCAACTTAACTGCTTTTAAAAATAAAACAATTGATTTATGGGTTAATCAATTATTTAATCAAATTTTTATTAAAAACTATATTATTAAATAATGACAACTTGCTTTAATTAATTAAATAAAAATTTAATCAATTATTCATAGGATATTTGGATTTATTGTCAAAATTAAATAATAAAATTAATAATAGATAGAATTAAATTTAATTACACAATTAAGTGGCAAGATATTAAATCTAATTAATTAAATATAAAAATATTCAATTAATCAAAATTTAGGATAAATGTGATTTATTGCCAAATAATTATAAAATTAAAGATAATTATGATAATTAGGAATATTACTAGGAATATTCCCCGATGCAGAATTTAAGATAATCAATTATGATTGGATGATGTTTAAATGTGCCTTAGATTAGGACTTTGATGTCGATTTCGTTCGAATTGTTGATATAGAAGGTTAATG